>CAUJNA010003574.1:371671-516286 GCA_963377175.1 Effrenium voratum
GATGCACCACCCGGCCTTTTGCGAGAAGCATGCTCTGTCGGCGCAGGATTCTGCCGCAATCAACCCCGAAGGGTCCCTCGGTGCCTCAGATAGCTTCAAGTATCCTTAAATGACTTCGGGATTACGGCATACCAAGATGAGGCGCGATTCCTAGATAAGTTCGCGAACGTGTCTTTCGCCGGGTTTTGCTTAGTCTTGGGGCCGAACGCTCTGCGTGTTTTTTCAATGCTTTTTGTCAAGCTGCCCGGTCCCGCCCGCGCACCGCAGAAGGCCCAAGAGTGGAGGGCGCATGAGTGGCCCAGACAGGTGCTTGTTTCCTAGGCACCCACCACTTGGAGTGGTATTGCTCAAAGTGGCACGCCAAGCCCGGTTGCCATGTCCAGTTTATTCCTCTCTGAGGGGGAGAGCAGACCATACTCGCCGCTGAGGTGACTTTGCCGCAAGTCACGCAGCTGTGGCCGGTCAAGCGCTTTGCATCTTAACTTTATTCCGCTGGGAAATTACAAGTCCGGCGTTGCGAGCTGGTGCCTTGAGCCATCAGAAGATGTCCCCCAAGTCCTCCTGTTGATCTTTGCACCAAAGAGGTCGTCTTTGTTTTGAGGGTGGGGTTTTTGCTTATTGCAGGTATTCGATGCTGTCTATTTGGCTGCGGCGGCTCCCATGCCAGTTGGCTTCCAAGGTTCTACGGGGCGTAGCTGTGCAAAGAAGCGCTGCGCGATACGTCGAACAGGTTCGCTTAAAAGAGTCACGTGCTCGCAAAAGAGCAGACCTTGCACCCTTCCAATATCATCCTACACACCTTGCAACGGAGTCCAAGATGCATACAAACATGCACGTATTGTGCTTATATATATACACACATACATCTTACCTTGTAGCTGGGACTGCGTAAATGCCAAAGGAATCCAATACACTTACCAACCCTATAGATATCAGAACGCTCATGGGCCTAGCAAGCAGTGCTGTGTAAGTTTTGCTTTTACCCCCATGAAACAACCCCCTTAATGCCAGGGGTACTCGGATGTCTCGAGGTGTCGCTTATCAGGGTGGGGGGCAAACCGTTCAGGGATGCTCACCCCTCTACGAGGTCCCAGTCGCTGCTGATGAGCAAGTCGCACACCCTCGAGTCGCTGGAGGGAGAGCGCAGCCGCTGGGAAAGAAGCGAACTTGACGTAGAGTTGAAAGTGAGTTGCTGGTTCGATGGGCAGGGAACGTAAAAAGGGATGGCAAGAAAACGCAGCTCTGGCTTCCTTTCAGGAAATCCCCAAACTCCGCGTACACGAATCTGAGTTGGCCCAATCCCACCTTTTCTTTTGGATGGTTTTAAGTTGGTGGAAAAAGTTGATTCAAAGTTGGCTGGTTCAAGTTGGTTTTAAAACCTGCTCTCTGGGTTGGTCGCTTCAAAGCTCAACGGAATGCAGCCGCTTGTGTGGAACCCGGTGAGTAAGCCTGGTAATAACCCACTTAGGAGACTTAGAACCGTGGATTTGTGAGTTATAGACAGGCTTACTAACCACTTACTAAGTACCCTGCCCTTGTAAGCCAGGTTGCCGGGGGGACATGTCCCGAATTGCGATTTCACCAGCTGAGACAGACAACATCAACAAGCTTGCAAGGGCAAATTACTCTTCGCTGTGCAACAGAAGGCTCCCCCTTCCCAGGTCTTTCTGGAATGCCCCTTCCCCCCAATTTCCAGACCTGCCTCTCTGGGAGCTACCTTTGGGCCCATCTGCGTCTGGCCAAGAAAGCCGGAGCAGGAAAGTACACGCAATGACGTTTTCAAGCTTCCGGTGCTGGAAAGGGCCATTGTTTATCAGATGAACAAGTTGCAGGAAGCTTGCTGTTTGGCGAGCTGTTTTGCTTTGAGATCTGGAATGGCAACTTTTTAGTCTGAAAAGAAGGAGGAGTGTCATGCGGTGGCATGCTTTTTAGCACGATTTGTGCTAAGGGCTAAGAATACTTGTCGGTGTTTTGGCAAGCGCAAAACCCAGATGTCCCCACCCCGGCGGGAGTGGAGCTGTGTGTCAATGAGAGAGTGAGTGCGCAAGTATGTTTTGGCAAAGGCTAGTATCTAACTGGGTGGAAAAGCTCCGCGCATCATTCTGGTCACCGGCAAGCCCTGGCACTTGAGCCCGTTCCCGCAGTCTGGCAAGATGTCAACGTCGAGGGGCAGTTGGCCTGCCGCAGCTGCACGGTGTTGTGTTTTCAGCGCGGGCCTGTTGACTTGATGGACATGTCTAGCGCCAGTGCCGGCAAGCTGCTGCGGGCAGATCGCGGAGGCCACACGACAGATTGAAGCATTCGCGCGCGTTCTTCCACAGCGTCAACAGCATGTCATCAGCTTCTCTTCCCAAAGCACGTGCGGACGGCTCGCTTTGCTATGCCCACCTACCATAGCCGCGTTCGCAACCTGATCTCTCGTTGTAGCTCAGAACGATGAATAACATGACGCAGGCGTAGGGGAACTCCAGGCACGGCCTGCGAAGTGGCTGAGCTTGCAGTTGCTTATTCTCATTTTGCATTATCCACGCCTGTAAACAAAGAGAACCCCGTCAGGAAGGGCGGGGCCTGGGTTTGAGGCGCAGTTCTCACCTGGCTCCTGCAGAGCCCGGATGCAGAGGTGTGCCAGGCAAGTTGGGGGAGAGATGCGGAGAGGGTGGGTTTACTCGACTCGCATGTCAGGCAATTCAACAGGCCAGGCACGCCTAGCCTTTGCAGGGTTCTCAGGAACTCTGCTCCCCGGTGAATTCGCAGGGACACAGGTTTGATTCGCATGACCCAATGCCCGGAGACAGTTTGCAGCGAGTCTTTTTCTTGGGGGTTGATCCTTTTGATGGCAGGAATTACTGGCGTTTCCTAGTGTGGCATTTCTTGGCATTGCATTCCATGGGTGTCGCTGGGTTACCTGGTGGAGGCAGTTCTTGCCTGAGATTATCTTCAGGCTTGCTTGCTTGATCAAGGTGCGCACCCAACCAGCGTTCAGCGCAAATTGACACCCGAAGAGCGCAGGCTCACCTGCCACGCCACAAACTCAGCCAAGGGTCACTACAACATGCATCCTCATGGAGCCACTGAAACGAAGGGCAGCTTGGAGTGTTCCCCGCGCAGCAAGGAAAGGGGTCTCAAGCTCTGTCAGGTGCTGGGCATCCTTGCGGAGCGCAAGTCCTGGGTTCTGCAGCAGGTGAGGGCCTCCAAATTTGATGCTTTGAAGGTTGGTGGTGCGGTTTGGGCCAGAGCCCTCCGAGCCAACTCGGGGGGAACTTCCAAATGGGAGATCTGTTTCATGTTTCATCCTTTTAAAAAGCCATGCCAACACGATGTCCAGCTAGTTCTCGCACATACCCACGTGGAACACAAGCAAGCAACGTCGGAGAGCCAAGAGCGGGCAGCCACCTCGGCTCCCTCCAGGCGCTGGAGGAGGTGAAGAGAAAGGCGAGCTGCACAAGCCACACTCCACGCCCTGAGGCAGACACACCCACCCCCAGGCCGATCGGGTCTCATCGGGAAACCCGCAAGCGAGTGGTTATCGGCAACTCGAACTTCGAATTCGTCAGCGGAAAGCTGGGATGAGCGTTTCTGAAAAAATAGGGGTGTCCCCAATTGTTTCGGGGGTTTCCTTTAAAAGTTTTGGTTTCCCCTTGGTAGCTTGACTGCTATTGGGTTGGATCTTTAGACTTTAACTTTTTGGGGTGAATAAAGGTGTTTTCTACTAAACCCCGAAAAGTTAAACTTTTTTTTGCAGAGGGGTCAACAGCAACCAAGGTAGCACCAACCAACAAAAGGTGCACAATTTTGAGAAACACACGAATGACTTCTCTGCTCCAAGGCCCTCAGCGTTTGCTTTCTTTTTCTGAATGGGTGGGCGGGGGGGGGGGGGGGCGGGCAGGCGGATGGATGTGTGTGTGTGTGTGGTGTTGTGTGGTGTTGTGTTGTGTTGTGGCTTGTGGTGGTGGCTTGTTGGGTTGTCTTGTGGTGTGGTGTGGTGCAACTTTTGACATGCATGTTGCAAAACAAGGGGCGCTTTCTCGATGTGTTGGTGCGCAAACAAATAAAATGTTCATTGTCCTTCGGCGTTTTCAAAAAAGGCGTTCACTCCCCCATCCGCTCTTGCAATGCGGAAACTGAGCGCAACCCTGCCCATGGTGCTAGTGGCCCCTTTGCATGCGGGACTGACAGCCCCACTGTGCGGAATAAACTACCACAACCTGTCCAATTGGGGTCGCAATTCGTTGGTGGGGGCAGGCATCTGACAAGCAGGTTCCACACCCTTATGCTTCAAACCTTCAAGCCCTTTGTGTGGCTGAGGCGTGCTTAGGCGGCGCTGCGTTTTTTTTGCGCCAAGTTTGGCGGGGCACTTTCGTGGAACCCCAAAGGTCTAGGTGCCGAGGCCGCGCGTCAAGCACTCGCATTCCTGCCATGGTTTTGGTTTGTTTCATGACTCATGTTGCCACGTTTTTCTGTCATTCTGCCAGCCCCAGGCTGGACCCCCAGATGCGGAGCTTGTGCATCGCGCCGTTGCCAACCTGGACGCGGGTGCAGTCGGAGGCCAACAAGATGAAGGAAGTGGCGCCTCGGTCTCGGGGTGAAAGCGGATGCACCATGCGCTTTCGGTCGGGATGATAGGGGCAGTGGTTACTTGGTGGCTCCCAGCCATCCAGTTCCTTAGCCTTTTAGCTTTTTAGGGGTTAGTGGGGATTTCCATGTAGCCCACTAAAAGCTAATTTTTTTTGCAGGGGATCGGAGGTTGGATGATAGGGGGATGATACTGTGGATGGACAAAATCCATTTTGCACCACTTGGAAACCACGGGAAACCATTCTGCATTGGTATTTACAGAGGAATCATCATTCCAGGGTTTCTTGGGTGGTGCGAAGTGGATTTCGTCCATCCACAATGACCCACGGAACGGAGACATAGCATTGGCTTTTGTGGGTTACCCTGGTGAAACAACCCGCTTCCCAAGCGCGGGATCGCCCCTTTAAGCATGTGAAAAGGATATTTGGGAATTGCGACATATTGCGACCCAACTGTATCAAATTTGGTCGCTCAAACCTTGGAATTCGTTGGTCCCTGGTCACGTTGTCCAGGTCGGCCTGTGGGCGGTTTGGTTTTGAACCAAGAGGTGAGATGCGCGGAGTATCAAATTCAGGAACTATCCGGTTGCTGTGGTGATGGTGGCATAATGCTTTGAGCGACTTCAATTGCTTCTGAGGGTACGCCGGTACGTGTTGCTTCTTTGAAAGGGACACGCAAGACCCCGTTTTCAAGGTTCCCGCATGAGGGAGCTTGTGCTGGTCAGGTTGTTTCGGGGAGCGATCTCAGGGGTCCGATTTCACTTCGGAGGAAGCTCTGTTGCCCTCTCATGGGCCCATCAAAGCGCACAGCGCGTGGTCCATGGCGAGCACCGCGCCCTTGCCAGGTCCCGAGCGCTAGAGGGGGGAGGTCCATGGCGAGTCTGTGGGGCGAAGACTCCACCGTGCAGTTCTCTTCCCCGGCCGCCCGGCGGCACTTTTTCTGCGGGGCGGGTGGCTCCAGGTGGGGTCAAGAGCTTCACTTGAATTCTGCTGATGTCCTATGTCCTATGGCGGAAACTGCAAGGCGGAGAATTGTTGAATGGCTCCGGATGTTCAAGGTGATTTTGATTTTGTAGGTATCTTCACGTCTTTTTTGTTTGGCAAGTTTGCCCTGGAAAGCGTGCTTTTTTTGGTCTAGCCCTGGCACGGGCTAACCCTGGCAGGTGGTTGGTCGGTTGGTCGGTCGGTTGGTCAGTCGGTCGGTTGGTTGGTTGGTTGGTTGGTTGGTTGGTGGGTGGGTGGGTGGGTGGGTGGGTGGGTGGGTGGGTGGTTGGTTGGTTAAGGCCCGGCATCGTTTTAACATCCTCAGCATCGTTTTCAACAGGCCTGGAATCCACCTGGAAGCCAATTCTGAGCCAACCGGAACCCACCCTAAACCCAGCCTAAACCACATGGTGATGCTGAGGATGTTAAAACGATGCCAGGCCTGAACCTACCCCTAACCGAACTACCCAACACCTATCCTAAACCCATTGTCCGTTAGTGTCTCCTTTCGTGCACGCCAGGCTGTGCCAGGGCTAAGCTAATGCCAGGGCTATGCAAACCAAAGACACCTCAGCCGTTTGCCCCCTGCCTTCTGGGAATTGAAAGCTCAAGGGTTGGCCAACAGAAAGCTGGTAGCGAGGCTGTAGGGATTCGAATTGACAGATCAAGAAGCTTTGTGGATATATGGCTTATCTTCCCACCCATGAACATGGTACCTGACAGGGTGGAAGTCAGTTTTCCTTTGACCCCTGTCAGGTTTAAACGTATATAACTAGTTCCTTTCTCCCTATTGCTAGTCCACCTTTTGGAAGACGGCCCTTACTCAAAATGCCTACCTCTGGGGAAGGGAGGGTATATTTGGGTATATAAGTTGCAGTTCACACACTCACATGAGCGGGCGGGTGGGTTGGTTGGTGGGTGGGTGAGTGGGTGGGTGGGGGGGGGGTTGGTTGGCAAATTCATAAATTATATGTATCTCTATATATATATATGTATATATTTGTAAAATATGGTGCGTGTGTGTGTGTGTGTGTGTGTGTGTGTGTGTGTGTGTGTGTGTGTGTGTGTGTGTGTGTGTGTGTGTGTGTGTGTGTGTGTGTGTGTGTGTGTGTGTGTGTGTGTGTGTGTGTGTGTGTGTGTGTGTGTGTGTGTGTGCACACTCTGAGGTCCAAGAGATTTTTTCATCTGAAGTTTAAATGCAGGGGGCCACCGGGGGTCAGGGGGGTCGGTGGCCAACGAAGACACCCCCCTGACCCTGTGAAAACGTACCTGCGCGTGAGGCTTTTCCCTTCCCTTTGGTCCCTGAAAAGGAGCTGTCTGTTTCCTCTTTGTTTCTCTCCCACTAAGCGCCGGACGATATCATGCACAAGGAGTACGACAAGCAACGGGACTGCATCCTCTCTCGGGAGGCGTAACCAAAGTGTGTTAACCGGCAGTGGTTCTGTCAAAGGCACTGTCGTCAGGTTCAGTAAGAACCACGATCCAATATTCTCCAGGATACTACTGGAGCTGACTCCTGGTTTCACCTTTTTCTGAAATTACCTTTTTCTGCACCAAAAAAGTCCTACGTCTGACATTATTCTTCGATAATGCTCCGTCTTGATGCTACGTCTGACATTAACATCTCAGCCAAAAGCCGGGCAGAGGACAGTTGTTTTTTCAGCAGCTGTCAGCACTGCTCAAAAGGAAGAAAAAGAGCCATCGCGTTGCCAATATGTCGCAATGGTGGAGTCGGAGCTACCAAAGCCAGGGCAATTCATGGCAGGACTGGCATCACAATGACTGGCGGTCACCTGCATCGACTAACAAGAAACGGTTGATACCAAATTGTGCAACCCTGTGCTAAATATGGCGTGGGCAGCTCCGCCCTTAACGGGAGCACGGCGTGATTCAGAGCAACGGACTCAAGCAGTTTTGCGTTGTTCAGGATGCGGCTTCGATGCTTCTCCGGCTATGCTGTCGGGGTGTGTGCGTGCAACCCTGAAACTCAGGGGGCCAGGTGGAATACTAAGGCACGGGCAGCTCCGCCCTTAACGGGAGCATAGCGAGGCAAAGTGGGGAGTCACGGGCAGCTCCGCCCTTAACAGGAGCATAGCGAGGCGAAGCGGGAGTCGGGCGTCCATCCGTCACGGATGGCGTGCGTGTGTGTGCACACTCTGAGGTCCAAGAGATTTTTTCATCTGAAGTTTAAATGCAGGGGGCCACCGGGGGTCAGGGGGGTCGGTGGCCAACGAAGACACCCCCGTGACCCTGTGAAAACGTACCTGCGCGTGAGGCTTTTCCCTTCCCTTTGGTCCCTGAAAAGGAGCTGTCTGTTTCCTCTTTGTTTCTCTCCCACTAAGCGCCGGACGATATCATGCACAAGGAGTACGACAAGCAACGGGACTGCATCCTCTCTCGGGAGGCGTAACCAAAGTGTGTGTGTGTGTGTGTGTGTGTGTGTGTGTGTGTGTGTTCATGCGTACGTATGCGATTACATGCATGTTTACATAAAGGGATACATGCTTGTTATGTAAATAGATGTGCATGCTTGCGAGCTCCTTGGTCCAGCGCTGAGAACTGAAACATAAGTATGGCATCCTGAACTCTGCCTCTGTCTTTCTTTCATTACTTTTTTTTTTGGGGGGGGGGAGGGCGGGGAGCTGGCAAGCAACAGCCACCCTTGATCCAAATCCTGTTTTTTTTTTGTTCTTTTATTTTTCTGAACTTGATTAGAGCCTCGGAGGGGGTGCTTGAAAACCTAAGCAAGACACATGGCTGGGGCTGACCTCCCAGCCCAACCTGATGGAACCCAAGGGATTTGGTCCGAGTTCCTCTGGCTGAGATCTATTTGGTGGAAGAAAATGCAGAGGAGGTCGTCCTGGACATCCTGCGCATTGGACCCACCGATGAGGCCGAGCGAGTTGCATCGTTGGGGTTCAATTCTCGCACCCTTCATGTTGGACCAGCACGCCTTTTTTTGGAGGAGTCCAGAACTAAGACTGCCTGCCCCAAGACCAAGAAGCACACACTCATTTTCCGGATGCATCCATCATCCAACAGCGACCCTTCCAGGTGCACAATCCACACACAGAGAAGGGATCCTGGCATGTAGGTGATGCTCATATTGCTCATCATTTTTTAGGGGCTTCGTTCAGACTCCCTGTTTGCTTTGGGGGCGGTACCCATTTCTGGTTCTGCGACAACTGCGGTTTAGGTTTGCGCCCGTGCCATGCGTGAGAAGAAGCGATTACTGAGGTCAACAGGCCGAATCGATTACAAGCAAGATGTTCCTGTTTTGTGAGCCCGATAATGAAGCCTTACCATGGAAAATGCACCACCTCACCAACTGAACAGCTGTAATTGTTTGATAGAAACACCGCATTTCAGGTCATGAAGTGGGCTGATCCATCTACAGCGTTCATTCAGTCTTCAAGAATCCGAGTCTATCAGAGCATGTAGGCTGCTCATTTGACGCGCAGGTAGGAGTTTGTCTAGACTCCGGACCTGTGAGTAGAAAGCGGTGGACTTCAGTCTAGGGTAACTTCCCCATTCTTTCCAGTGATCCTTCTTTCTAGAAAACCTCAGGAAATCAAGGGAAAACGGCCGGTTGTTGGAAAGAACGATGGCTGAAAAGACTGGAATCAGAATCAACCCTTAGATTCAGATCTGTCTATCTATCTATCCATCTATCCATCTAGCCATGTAACCCATGTCTTCATCTGTCCATCTGAATGTAATCTATCCCATGTCATAAGTTCAGATATGTGCAACTCTCTTTTTTTGACCCGCCCCATGTCTCAAAATCGGATGCCTAGGCCTTCAACTTAACGTCTCGAACGGTCGGGCGGGGAAACAGGTAGGATCGAGGCGCAGGAGGCGATCGATCCCCAGCGGGCGTTTTGGCGGAAAGACGTGGATACGTGCAACGAAGTTTTTTCCGGTGCAATGGGTTTCCTCCTCCTTCCCCCCAAAAAAAGAAAGAAAATGAAAAGTGCAATTGGTTTCCTCCCTACCCCCCAAAAAAAGAAGACCAAAACCAACTGGCATCTTCGACTCCAAAGAGCCCCCCCAAAAGGGCAAAGGCTTTCCACCCAAAAACCCGAAGCTCCCCAAAAACCGGCCTTCGGAGGCCTGCGCCGTGAGCTATGCCACTCGCGACTGCTCGG
Organism: Effrenium voratum; assembly: GCA_963377175.1. NCBI lineage: Eukaryota > Dinophyceae > Suessiales > Symbiodiniaceae > Effrenium > Effrenium voratum. Next base: position 381,378 of record CAUJNA010003574.1, read on the forward strand.
CCTTGGCGGGAGAGGCCTTTGAGGCGTGACCGGCTTGGACAGCTAGCGGTTGATCTCTTGCTCCAGGTTGCAGCCGAGCCTGGGCGGGTACGCGAAACTGCAATTTAGGTGGAATAACAGGGCCCCCCCTGCCTTGGGTTGGTTTGTCTCTTCATTTTGCCTTTCAATCAATAAAAAAGGTGGATGTTTGTCGCAGGGAGTTCATGTTGTGCCTCGGATTATTGCGCGAAGCCGGTTTTTGAGGATGTTATGCTCACCCCGGAAGTGTTGCATGAAAGGGGATGTCCTGAACGCTGTCGGGACTTCATGGATAGAGGGTGTCAGAGGACAGGGGATAGCATGCTCAAATACCAGTACCCCTGGGCAACCATGATTTGGAGATAGGGTCCCGATAGGGTCGCAACTTTTCTACTCCGGTCCTTGTTGAGTCCTCTTTTTGCTGGCCGCACAAACCGTCAAATTCACAACAGCAATGAAGTTGCACAAATGAACTTTTTTGGAGTGGCGTTTAGTGACTAACAAGGCCATGGGTGGAGGAGGGTCCCGAAAATGTCCCTTGTTAGTCACTGGTCTGGGGAACCGCGTCATCTGCTTTCACCCAGCCTGCAGGGTTCGTTTGAAAGATGCGTTGTTTGCACAATTCCTCAAGAGCCGTGCGATGTTTATACGTTTCCTTTAAGCTCATCCTGTTGGTACCTCCTTTTCCCTGGCTGCGGCTTGTCCCTTGCTGAAGAGTGCAACAGACGTGCCACAGACAGGTTTTGACTTGTGGCTTTGGGTCCTCGGAAGTGCAACAGATGCGGAGTCCCACTGAATGGAATATGCGTCTTGTCCATCATCTATACCGTTTGTTGAAACGGCATGGCAATGTGTTGCCAGTATTGTTGGACACCCGATGTGATGGTGCAGTTGGCAAAAACACAACACAGTGTCCCTGAACGAGGTCTTTATCATTGTGGCACATAATGTTTGAATATGTCAAATAATGGCTCGCACATGTCAAATTGCGAAGGATGTTGAGAATGCCTTGGCAATGTCGAACTCATTATTTAAGGCACGTACCCCCGTGCAAAGCAATATTTGTTTGACCGGCATGCTTTGATATCTTGCTTCGATCGGGACTTCGGGTGATGAGGATCCAGATGGCTGAACAAAGTGAGGCTGTCTCATACAAGTCTTGGTGCAGAAGGCGGCCGGGCCACGGAAATCCCAGAACAGCAGACGGCCTCGAGCCCCCATCTGGAATGCCCTGTGAGTGTGCCAGTGGCAAAATTCAAGTGCCGTCCTGTGAGAGCATCAAATGAACCAGCTGATGGTTATCTCTCCCAAATTGCCGGATTCTGAACCCCAACTCTCCTGACATGTTCAGGGGACCTTCTTTGGGGTTGGACCTATGCGTCGTGCGTGATGCAAGTTTTCAGGCTAACCTTTGTGCTGGGAAGGCCCCGTTGCTCGGATGCCCTCAACTCGAACCCCTATTTGGGCTTAAATCAGCTGAAAGCTCCAGAGCGTGCGATGCAGACTAAGGGCTTGCGCATGGGGCTGATGGGTTTCCAGTATGCAATGTTCTCCGGGCGATGTCTTGGCTTTGAAATTTCTCAATTTGCTTGATTCAGAGGGCCACCAGCCCAAATCAGACGGTTTCAAACTCCAACAAAATGCATTCAGTCGTTTTGGTTTCTTGGGTGGGGGAATCTTTCCTTCCATTTGCTTAAGATTGTTTTTTCATGTTTTTTGTTTTCCCCTGTTGGTTTCAAAGGGAATCTGTCACTGCTGGCAATAGTTTAGTTCCCCAGATAGCTGAAAGCTATAGGGGTTCTAACTTCTAATAAAGAAGGGAAAGTGATTTGCGAGATTGAGGGCCGGGTGCTGGGGGGCATGCAGTTTGGGGTGCTGGTGGAGGTGCTGTTTTGCGAGCTTGACGGCCGGGTGCTAGGGGGCATGCAGTTTGGAGTGCTGGTGGAGGTGCCGCTTTGCGAGATTGACGGCCGGGTGCTAGGGGGCATGCAGTTGAGGCATTGGTGGAGGTGCCGCTTTGCGAGATTGATGGCCGGGTGCTAGGGGGCATGCAGTTTGAGGCATTGGTGGAGGTGCTGCTTTGCGAGATTGACGGCCGGGTGCTAGGGGGCATGCAGTTTGGGGTGTTGGTGGAGGTGCTATTTTGCGAGCTTGAGGGCCGGGTGCTAGGGGGCATGCAGTTTGGAGTGCTGGCGGAGGTGCCGCTTTGCGAGATTGACGGCCGGGTGGTAGGGGGCATGTAATTTGGGGTGCTAGTGGAGGTGCTGTTTCGCGAGCTTCATAGCCGGGTGCTAGTGGGCATGCAGTTTGGGGTGCTGTTTGGGGTGCTGGTGATGGCGCAGGCGCATTCGTGCAAGATTGATGGCCGCATGCAGTTTGGGGAGCTGATGCAGCTGTTTTGGGGTGCTGTTTGAGGTGCTGCTGACGCAATGTTCGGACATTACCGGCGGGTGCTAGGGGGCATGCAGTTTGGGGCGGGTGGTGCAGGTGCCTTTTTGGGTTGCTGTTGGAGGTGCTGCTGACCGCGTGGGCGCTTATTTCCCAGATAGCTGGAAACCATAGGGGTGCTAACTTCTAATGAAGAAGGGGAATTGTTTTGCAAGATCGACGGCTGGGAGCTGGGGGGGCATGCACTTTGGGGTACTGGCGCAGGTGCGGTTTTGGGGTGCTGTTCGGTTGAGGTGCTGGTGACAGTACGTGACGGCAGGGTGCTTGGGGGGGACGTGTCCGGCGCTGGCGCGTGTGCTGCGTTGGGGTGCTGTTGGGGCGGTTGTTTTGGAATGTTGGTGACGGTGCGGGCGCATATGGATGGCAGGGTGGTAGGGCGGGTGCTGTTTGGGGTATCGTTCATGATGCTGGCCGCTGGTGTGTCATCATGATGTTGTCAACCGCGTCATGATGCTGATTTCATTACACTGTCGCAAGATGATTCGTGGCTGTGGTATCATCATGATGCTGTTTTTACCATCACCATGATGCTGTGAGCATCATCATGATGCTGTCCGCATCATCATGATGCTGTCGAACTCATCAGGACGTCGTCTCTGCCTTTTTTTCTGCTAGATATGTAGCGTGGAATCGTTCGTGGCTGGTGTATCAGCATCATCCGGTCAACGCTGAACTCACTAGGACGTTGTCTGCGTGTCTATCTAGCGCACTATGCTGAGTAGCTGTGGTATCCTCATGATGCTGTCAACATCATCAAGATGTTGTCAACATCAGCATGATGCCGCCGGAATCATTGTGATGCTGCGCCATGGTTCGTAGCCGTAGTGTGCTATCTGGGGTCTATGCTGGTGTATTTTTTTTTGTGTTTTTCCAGGGGGCTTAAACAAATGGAAGTGTCCCATCCTTTCCATCGCTATGCCAGGCATCCGAAGGCACCTTGTTCTTCCAGCCGGGGGAAGTGATCAAATCCATCCCCGTGAAGCTCATCGACAATGCCCGCCCCGTGGTAAAACGCGATGCACGGAAAAGGCGTCCCGTTTCACCCCATGATGTTTGCGGGGTTCATTTGTGAGCCTTCTTGTTTTTTAGGCGCACCAGCCGAAGCCTCTTTCAAGACAGGTCGTTTTGGAAATTGTTTTGAAAAGGATTTCTTCCTTTCACACGGCCAAGCATTCGTGCTATTCCTAGCGGCCTCGAGGCGGCCGCGGCCTCGTGGAGGCGATATGGGGCAGCGGCACCGTTTAAAATGTTGAGAAGATAACATATGTTATCTGAGAGGAGAGGAACATTAGGGTAATTCCGATTTGTCTATTCCTATTTGACAACACTCTCAAAATCTCTCAAAATGATAAAGCTTAACAAGGAATTCAAATAAAAGAAGGATGGATGGAGATCCTGAAGACGAAACCTTGCGTGCACCCCTTGCATGGAGACGTGGAGGTGCCAGGTTTTTCTCATGTCCCATTCTGAGGAACCAGCAAAAAGCCAAGCTCTCACAAGGCATGGCTTTGAAACCCGATGGCTGGGACTCGATGCGGAAGCCCTTGATCGTTGCCTTAGGCCCTCTTGACTAGTCGCCTCGTGCTGGACTGCTGGGTTGGATGTTTAGACTCTAACTTTTTGGTTGAAGTCAAGTTGGGTTTTCCACTAAAACCCCCAAAAAGTGCACGCACTTTTTGCAGGGGGGTCAAGAGCAACCAAGTGAGGCTCAGGCAGAGAGCCATGCAAGCAAAGAAACCCTTCAGATAGATGACACGCATCAACATTGCCGCATCGGTCAAGCAAAGTTACCCCAACGGTCTTTTCTTGTGTGTCCTCGAATCTATACGGTCCTAGATTCCTGAGCAAATATACCGTTTGAAGGGGTGCCCATACTTCTTCAGTATGACCATTTCCTGCAATCGGGCGAGCCTGTGGGTGACCTCCCGCGCCGCGGGTTGCCATTGGCATTGCGAGAGCGAGGCAAGACGGCACGCGTGTTGTTCCTTTCTTTGGGGAGAGGGGAAAGGCAATCTGTCCTGCATGGCCATATGGCTAAATAAATGTACTTAAATGGCACCTCAATAAGTGGAACTAAAGACCAACACCTGCGCTTTGCCCCAGCTGTTTCATTTTGAGCCACACCCATTTTATCACAAAATGGCCACCAGGGTTTCCGCATTTTCGGGGTCGAACTGCCTCTCACCACCGGCATATACCGGCATGTTTTGGCCAACTTTTGCCTCCTGACGTACCGAGTCGATCGCCCCTTTAAGTCTTGACTGCTAATGGGCTGGATCTTTAGACTTTAACTTTTTGGTTGAAATCACGTTGGGTTTTCCACTAAAACCCCCAAAAAGTGAAACTCACTTTTTGCAGGGGGGTCAACAGCAGCAACCAACAAGTGGTCGGCTTTGATCCCATTTTTGCTTATTGTGGTTTTAGTGGTTGAAATCCAACCACTGAACGGCTTCTTTTTGTTTGGTGCTCCCCTTCCAACGTCAACCGACTTTGGGCCCCTTTAAGTGGTGGGTTCTGATCCCAGTTTGGGACACCAACCCGGAGTTCGCCGTGGTGCTGTGCGATCCCGCCGGGGCCGTGCTCGGGGAATACCTCGCCGAGACGCGGGTGAAGATCATCGACACTGGGCAAACTTTTAGTTGATGGTTTGTTGGTTTTATTTGAATAATACTTGCTTCCTTTGTTTTGTTGATGGTTTGCTGTTTGATGGCGTCTTGTTTGTGAAGATCATGTTCCTTTTGACTTGAATAATATTTGCTTTTATTTCCCCTTGTTGGTTTCACAAGGAATTTATCACTACTGGAAATATGTTTTTTTTGTTTTTTTTCCCAGGGGTCTTAACCAAATGGAAGCAACAGGTGACTGGGGTCCCTCGATGTCTTAGGGTGGGGCCACCCATTGGTTTAAACCACTGGTTAAACCACTGGTTAAACCACTGGTTATGATGATTGTTCCCTTCTAAAGGTGGTGCTTTAAACCATATTTTGCCCCACCCAGCGACTCGATGTTGCCTTTTGGTTGGAACTCCAAAAGTGACCTTTTGCTCGGAACTCGCCCTCAATTTCGGGCAAACAGTGACCACTGTGCCATCTCCCAAAATTGGGAGGAGCTCCTGTCTGAGAATTTACGATGGAAACTGAAAGGAACCAGCAAATCAGTCAAAGTCAGGCATTTGGCTTATCCTGTTAGGATCAAGTCTTTTGTTTTTGCTTGTTTGTCTATGCTTTGCCTATGCTTTGGTTGCAAAAGGGCAACCAATCACGTTCTCCTTCTTCCCCCACTAGCCAATTCGTGGACAGTGCGATCGCGTTGAGCCCTTGTTGAAAGGGTTTTGAGGAAAGCTAAATCAGTCGTAAGCGCGCGCAAGAGATTCTCACAAGATCTGGATGACCACTTGCAGCCCCGTTTAAAGACGCAGCGTCCTGGGACTCCCGCCAATTCATATGGAACCTGAGGTTCGGGACCTGGTCCCTTTCAAAGTAAAAGGGTCCAAACCAGGACCACCCGAAAGTCAGGTTCCATGTGACATGGTGGGGTTGTAGGTTTTATGCAAAAGATCTCTCTTCGCCCACGCCGAGGATGACGACACTTTTCCGTCGAACCAATTCAGGGAGCAGATCGAGGCTCAGAGATACGAGGACTTGCCGAGATGCTTGGCTTGGGTGGCCTGGGCAGCCACCCTGAAAATTTCCATTCAAGCTTCTCGGTGGTTCGGATATTTGGATACAGGTTCCATGTAACCATCGACAACAGGATGTTGTTGGGCAACATTGGGTGGGTTTGGGGTCGACTTTGGAACGGTTTGGGTGGCTTGGGGTTGATTTGTGCTAGGTGTGCGGCGGGTTTGGCAGTTGCTTTTGGGGTGTGGATGCATGCGTTTTGGGCTAGTTTTGGGTTTGGGGCAATGCCCCACAACCAATCCCAATCCAGCCAAAACTCACATAACCACACCCTAAAGCAACCCTAAAGCAACTGCTAAACTAGCCGCAAACCATTCACGGAAGAGCCTACTTGCATTTGGTTGCCACTTTGTTGGGTGGTGTTTAAACATGTTGAACTTAGATTGTTCTTGATGTGTTTGCGCTGACTGACGGATAAATAAACGCTTACATGATTGTGCTACTTATTCCGTGCCCGTTGCAAGCACCCTCCGCCATTCTTAAGGAGCTTGATTGTTCCATGTTTCTATCAAGCGCCAAGCGGTGCGAAAGGGTCGCAAAGGCTCGGCATTGATGAGGATATGGGCTGCTGCGCGAGTATCTCATGCGCAACATAGCAGAACCCATGATAAAGAAGGGCACCTACAAGATGATCATGGTGGGTGTCCTCGATAGCTCCCTGCAAGCATGCCGTTTCGATGCCGATGAACCAAACTGTGGGCCTATCGGCTGGGACTGGGAGTGACTCGCACGTCCCATTTGGCCCTGATGGTTTTGAATCAGCCATGTGGCTGTGGGTCAGAAATGGGTACCCAAAATGGAGCCCTGGTAAATGGAACCAAGGACGATTTAACCTGTGGTCCCCTGGTGGTTTCATTTTGACCCACACGCATGTGACAGAATGTTTTCCGTGCTAGGCCCTGGGTTTTCAGGCCTCAACCTGCCAAAATCATATTGGCCAATGGCGCATGTTCGCGGTCTAACAGCTCTTGCTTTCCTGCAGGCGACCAAAGCATCAGACTGGAATCAGTGGTTTTTGTTTCAGCGCGTCGGAATCAAAGGGAGAGAAGCGCCCGTGCTCAGAGTCTGAGCTAAGCAATGGGCTAGATTCACAGGGCAAGATGTTCGTTTGGTGTTTTGAGGCTTCCAATGACTTGAAATCATACTGTGGATGGACGAAATTCTGCACCACTTGGAAACCATGGTTGAAACCATTGTGCATTGGTAGTTGCACCGGAATCATCATTCCTAGGCTTCTTAGGTGGTGCGAAATGGATTTCGTCCATCCACAGCAGGCATATATGCCTGAACGTACCCCGTGTTTTGGTGTTTTTTTGGCCTGAGGACCTGCATTGGCAGACCTTTTATCCTCGGTTCGCGGCTGGGTCATTGAGGTTCGAGATCACTGTTCGAATGATAGCGCGGGTGTCGTCATACGGCTGGGACGATGCCGCAAAGGGCGCCATGGTTGCTCTTCTTGCTTCCTGAATCGCTGTGGACGAAATCCATTTCGCACAACTCGGAATCCATGGTTGAAACCATAGTTTAGTGGCATTCACAGGTGAATCGGACCAGAAACCGGGACCTTTCTTAGGTGGTGCCTAAGAAACTGGATTTCGCAAGAGCCTCCGCGTGTTTGAGGCATGCTGATGGCCACCAAGCTGCTGGTGAATTTGTATATTCTGCAGTTCGTCTTGCGCAGCGACGTGCCCGAAGAGCAGCTGATCTTCCACGAGCCTTGGATTCTGAGTTCTGGCACTTGAGCAGCCGAAAGTCCGAAACCAGACATGGGCACGTCTAGTCGTTTTGGTCATGGTTCTGGCACTTGGGATGGGTCAAAATTAAACCAGGGAGGGGGACCGCAGGTTAAATCGTCCTTGGTTTCATTTAGTAGGGTTCCATTTTGGGCACCTATTTTTGACCACAGCCACTTGCGCAGCTCCATCTACCAGGGTTCCATTTTGGGCACCCACAGCCACTTGCGCAGCCGAAACCAGACACGAGCCGAAACCAGTCGTTTTGGTCATGCTTGACATATGAAACAGTTGACATACGGCCAGAGTTGTGTCGTCAAACGCGCGAGCTGAACATCGGGGTTTGCCTCCTTGCGATCACCAGTTGCACTGGAAAGGGAGCAGGTGAACCGACGCGCGTCATTGCCAGTGAGTTGATCGCGATATTTTTGGAGGCGTGCAGTACCCAAAAGGTGTGAAACTTTTTGGGACACAGGTTGGTCATTGCAAACCCCAGAGTACTATGAGTTCCGTGGTGCTTGATCTCAATCGCCAGCATGGCACACACTAAAAACAGTGCCTGGCAACAAGTACCAACATCGGCTTTGCCATAGGTTTAAACAAAAAAGGGACACCTACCAACAACAACCCTTTTCAAACAAACCCGGAGGAAAGTGCAAGCCCAACAGCAAGCAAGTGATGTGATGGGTTGGCTTTGGAACATCGTGTCTGAATTTGTTGGCTAAGTTGCTGTTTGTTTCTTCTTGGGAGTTTGCTTTGGAATTATGATCCCGTGCGAGCGTGTCCATGCTGGGGTTGGGGATGCTTCTCCGGCCTTTCTGCATGCAAACAAAGCACAGCAGGAAGGAGTGGGCCAATCTGCTTTAACACTGCTTCAAGAACCGCCTTGTCGTTTGCCTGTGCTCCAGTTGGCCGTGTCTTAGGGTACCCTGGGTACCCTCTTCGGAAGTATTCAAAAGCAACCGCAAAAAGGAAAAACACCTTGAACTTTGCGCCCAACGGTGCTTTCAGCACGAATCGAGATCGAACCAGTTGGTTTCCTGCGACCCCGCCAAAAAACTTGCTGGTGCGGTAGGTACCCCTTGAAGCGCTTAAACCGCCAGTTGGATTGCTTATCTCGGGGTCATTTCCTCAGTTTGCGCACCTCCACTAGCACCCCAAACTGCATGCCCCCCAGCACCCGGCCGTCAAGCTCGCCAAACAGCACCTCCACCAGCACCCCAAACCGCATGCTCCTAGCACCCGGCCGTCAGTCTCGCAAAACAGCACCTCCACTAGCACCCCAAACTGCATGCCTGCTAGCACCCGGCCGTCAATCTCGCAAATTCCTTTTCCTTCTTTATGAGAAGTTAGAACCCCTATAGCTTTCAGCTATCTGGGGAATGATTTACTGGGGGAGAATATCTTATGACCAGCGAATCCTCTGAGTATACCCCGCCGGCAAAAGAGAGGCGGCAGAAGGCGACGAGTAAGATAAAATATATGCAGGAGACGCGATCTACCACAAGAATTGGACAATGATCCTCTGTCCATCTCCTAGCCAAGGCTCACAGGAGATGGAGAGAACCAACGTAGGTGAGTGACGGTCAAGCGTAGCCCCCGCTCATCACTTTGCTCTGGCCTGCCTCTTCCCTTTCCTTGTTCACCAGCTCATCCAAGATGAATAATTAATAGCTGGTGAAGGGAATAGCTGTGATGGCGCGCAGGTGGTGTTTGTATATGTGTTGCTGATCGAGGAAACCACTCAGTGCGGAAGCCATTCCGGCAGTGAAATCGGTTTCCTTTAAAGCCAACAAGGGACAATAGAAACTATTCTCAAGCAAGTTGCCCCAAAGGGAATGGAGCCAGCCATACCTTTTTGATTGAGCAAACTCCCGTTTTTTCACGGACGTTTGAGGGTCCAGGTCCAGATAAATCAAATTGCTAACTTTGGGGTCAAGATCCCGTGAAGATTGTATTTCAAGCGTCAAGGGTCCAGATACCCCAGAAACTTCCAAACAAACATGAATTCCTGCAAAACGTCTGCTCACTGCAAGCACCCCTGAAATCTCCAAATACCTGCAATTTGAGTTGGCACATAGAAATAAAAGGTTCTCCACGAGATATCTCCTACTCCAATATCCTCCCTTCGTTCATGGCATTTTTTGAGCCACCTGGTTTTCCCAGGTGAATACTTCCCCTTTCAGCAACGTAGGCGTTGACATGATACCAGCTAAAACCACCGGGCATTTAAATCATTTGGACTGACCTCTTCAGGAAACATGAGGCATCGCGTATGGGAATAGGTCCGAGTGGGCGGATTCCATCCGCCAGTGACCAGGCTGTTGCCTGTCGAAACTGAAACGCGGTGCAAGCCACCAAAATCCATTGACTTTGGGTTCTGACATTTGGGGGAATATGTTTCTTTGGACGGAGGAAAAAACACCATTGTGGACATTTGGTAAGAAACAAACTAGCAGTAAAATGGGCACTGGGGGTCAAATGGCGCATGACAAAAGGGCGGAAGTCTTCCATCTACTGACTGAGAGTGACCAGAATAATAAAGAGGAAATCCACTGTTTCAGACGAAACCCATGCAGGGCCTCGCCCGGCCCCAAAAAGCCGAACTTTTGGCGGGTTCGCGGGAAACACGCATGAAATGACAGAACTGCCCTTTTGATCTCTTTAGGCTTTTGTCGGGGTTGGTATTTACGTTGGGGAATCATGCAGAAACCAAGATTCCTTCGGTGCGATTTCTGGATGTCGCGAAACCATCCACCGTATCCTTGGCACTGGAACATCTCTCGCAAGGATCGCCTGGACTGCCTTTGCCTCTGCATGGGCGTCTTGTTGGGCTTCTTTGCGCTCCAGCGCCTCAGCAGCCCCACTACCTGACTACCCCCCCCCCCCCCCGCCGGCTTGTGGACAGAAATCCGAGGGTCAGATTGGTTTCCCTGAAAAATCCTTCTTGTGGGGAGCTTTCAGGTGTTTTCATGGTGCTTTTGCAGGTACATGTGTTTTTCTTCCGGTTTTCCCCGGAGATGTCCTTGTTTTGGGGTGGCTTTCTTAGCATCGCCTTTTTTGGCTTGTTTGGGGTGAGCTTTCCTTGGTAGCAGGCATGTTTCTGCAAGATTAGGGAACCCTGTCGGACGGGAGCCGGGACCCGCAACCTCAGTACCCATCCCTAGAGTTGCCTCAAACATGTTGGTGGCGTGTCGGGAGTCAAGAAGGACAGGGGAATCCGGAAGGTCTGTTCAGAATTGATCAACCCCAAACAGACAAATCAAAAGCAGTACTCTTTTCAAGAATTGATCAACCCCAAACCGCGCTCTTGAATCGATTTGGAGGGGTCTCTAAATCCAACGTGGACATCAGGTGTATTGCATGGAGGGATCGCCCGGGTGCTTGCCAGGTTTCGGGAAGTCAGGGTCCAATCATTAAAAGGATACTTGGGGACCTAGCGGAACCACATCAAGAGCACAAAGCATGGTAGTTTGAAGGATTTCACACAGACACACAGACACACCCTGAAAGGGAGCCCCCAAAACTCCCCCCCCATCAAACACATCGCCTCGGGAAAGACTAAACTAGGCAAAGTTTGGAGGTGTGTTTGGGGCTGGTGTGCTTAAGGGGGTCCCAGGAAAAGTTCTTCTAGGGGTTGATTCCCCATTCTTTTCAACCATCATTCTTTTCAAAAACCAGCTGTTTCCAACCTGGGTTTTTGGAGTTTCTTTAGAACTAATGATGCCTGGAAAGAATGGAAATGAAAGGTACCCCTAGAGTTCTATGAGATGTCTCCTCTGCCCTAGGAAGACGTAGCGATCGACCGTTCCCCTCTCACGTCGCCGCTCCAAAAAGGCTCAAAAGATCGGCTGCCTTGGGGCAGGCCGCTTTCCAGGGTAGCGAATTTCAGGGAACACTGCATTCAATAGCCCGAGGTGGTTGGCCATCAACTGCATGTAATTTTGGACAGCCCCGCCAAATCTCAGGCAATTTCAGTGTCTTTTCCGTAAGGAAGTTGACGCTCAGCTAGAAAACTGAGCGCTGAATATCAGGCTACCGGGCTACCTTTCCCTGCAGGCACCGGCTCCACTATATCCAGCCCACCTGGCGAGTGGCAGGCCTCTCTCGACGTGCATCTTGGCAGGGCGGTCCCATGACTGGGTGGCTGACGGTTGCCTTTGAGTTTAAGGAAGCTGTGCCTTTGCAAGGCGCCTTTGATTGGTAGATATGTGCACTTATGTGCACTGTCGCCTGGGCTATCCGAAGTTGACATTCAGTTTTGGTGTTGCACTGCCCAGGGTTCGTTTGTTGGAGGGTGGCCCATGGCGATATATCTGCAGTATTCAATCAGGCCTTGCGGCTGACCATGGGACTGAGTCGAGTTCATCAAATGAATTGTGCCATGGGTCATAAACCCAAGCGTCTTAATGTTTGGGCAAACGTTGAGGCGAGCGCATGGTGTGAGTTAGAGGGATCCATGTATCCCGGCCGGCCATGTGCTTAAGCATCGAATCACATGGTTGGCTCCGGGTACTCTGGTTCTTGAATGCCATCTTGCAACACTGCCGATCTCACAGGATAGGCTTTGATTGAGCCCATTTCGGGCTGTGTTAAGTGTTTGGGATCCAGCACCATGGCTCGTTTGTACTTGCTACACGGATCGTGGGGAAGCCACTTCGCATTCTTGACTCACAAGAAGGCAACCGCAGATTGACCCACGTAATGCGTGTGCAGGGGTCTGGAAACCGTGCTCCGAGTGGTCTGTCAGTTGCTCAAGTAGTTTCACCACCGTTTTCGCTTGGTTAGCTCCATGCCAAGCAGAACTGGACCAACCGCCACATATCTAAGGTTCTGCAGCATGGCATTCTCTCTGCCTTCCTGCTGCTCGGTTTGACCGCCCTTTTGAGTCGAGGTTCGGGGAAAACATTTTTTTGCCTGGGTGCCCTGCAATTCGGCTCTCGTAGCGCTCCCGTGCTTTGGCGAATCGAATTCGCACCCTTTCTCCCCTTGTCTTCAACCTTGAACGGGGAGCATGTCGGAAGTTTTGCGACAACGAATCCACGGCCGCCATCCTTGTGACCATCTTGGAACCTTGTGAGTACTTCTGCGGACCTGTTGGGGGCTTGCTTCGAAACAGTGCACCCTGTGCCGCAGGTATCATGCGAACTCGCTGGGTTTTGGGTGAACCCTACTAAGGGTGAATCCGCTCTGCACCCAGAAAGAACCCAGCGGGCAACATTTTGTTGCATTCCATGCAGCGGAGCGAGGCCTGAAAGAATTAGTTCTGCAGTTGGGGGGTTTGGTTGGGGGCTTTGGGTTGGGGATGTGGTTGCGGGGTTGGGTGGGTGGTTGGTTGGGGATTTTGGGTTGTTGTTTTCTTGCTCTTTCGTCACTTTCGTTGGTCCAGAATGTCTTTCAGATCCATTTTCTCAAGCAAATGTGCTCACCCCCCACCCCCCCCTTCACGCAAAGGATGTGCCAACAATGATTGATTGTGGCGCGTCCAGCTGTTAGCTCAGTTCTCAGTACATGCACATACATTTCTTTCAGCTTCGCTTTTTGTACACGCTTCTACTGCGGTCCTTGACCTGCATGGTGGGACCTGATCCCCCATCCCTAGGATATGTGTGGACATAACTTTGCATTAGGTCCACAAATGGCATAGTTTCAACCATGGTTTCTTGTCGTGGTGCGAAATGGATTTCGCCACCATCCACAGTATGGACCGCACTCAAACATATGGGTATGGGTCAAAACCAAACCACCAGGACACCGCAGGTTTTAGTCGTGTTTCCATTTGCACGGGTTCCCTTTTGGGTAATGTTGACACCGGACTAATCACCCCCCCTCCCTCCCTCAGCAGGTCAAAAACAACACCTGGCACTGAAACAATTTGGATGGTCTACTTTAGTATTGGGCAAGACTCGAGTATTGGGCAATGCTACTATTGAATTGGAAATGGTCCCAGACTTCCAGCTGAAATCCAAAAGGAGCTTCGGTCCTTGTTCCCCACCCGACAGGAAGGGGTTGTTAGATGTTATGTTGGAATCCATGTTTGCGATGTTTCTACACCACGCCCCCACCCAGTATCCTGCCAGAGCAGCTCGCTAGTGGATCCCGCCGAGTATCCCGCCAAAGCAGTTGGCCAGTGGATCCCGCCGAGTATCCCGCCAGAGCGGCTCGCCAGTGGATCCCGCCCAGTATCCCGCCAGAGCTGCTCGCCAGTGGATCCCGCCGAGTATCTCGCCAGAGCGGCTCGCCAGTGGATCCCGCCGAGTACGGCTCGCCTGGATCCCGCCGAGTATCCCACCAGAGAAGCCCGCCACTGGATCCCGCCCAGTATCCCGCTGAGCTCGCCAGTGGATCCCGCCGAGTATCCCACCAGAGCAGCCCGCCAGTGGATCCCGCCGAGTATCACGCTGAGTATGCCAGAGTAGCTCGCCAGCGGATCCCGCCAAGTATCCCACAAGAGTAGCTCGCCCGTGGATCCAGCCAAGTATCCCACCAGAGCAGCCCGCCAGTGGATCCCGCCGAGTATCTCAGAGTAGCTCGCCAGTGGATCGCGCCAAGTATCTCGCTGAGTATCCCTTGCCGGTGGATCCTGCCGGCCGAGTATCCGGCCAGTATCGAGCCGGAGCGGCTCGCCAGTATTCGACAGTGGATCCCGCCAGTATTCCGCCAGAGCAGCTCGTCAGAGCAGCTTGCCAGAGCAGCTCGCCAGTCTGGTTTTGCTTAATGTCCCGCCCGGCGCGCAGTTGGGTTTACATTTCATGTTGGTGCCTTCGTGTTTTGAGCACCCTGAACCTCGGAAAGGGTGATGCTTTTGTGTTGCTTTGGGTTGTGAATGAGCAACTTCGTTTAATCCCCCGTTGGGTTTCTTTTTGGAAGGGGCTTGGCTTTTGTGAGCGGAACCAATGTTTGAGTTCTCGAGATCGGCTCGCAGACAAAGGAGTTTGACACGCAGACAGGTGGATAACTTGTTGAGCAGTCATAGGCCCCAAGCCACTCGAAAACCATGCTTGAATTCACACAATGTGGAGGGCGGGGATTGCTCGAAGCGAAGTAATTTCCGTTTGATTTTGTACTGCTCGAGCTTTCTTCTGACTTTGATTGAGCTTTCACCTGCCATTACTTTTTAAATGGGGTGTTAAAATTCTGACCCGCAGCCATACGCATCTGACTTTGGGCCAAGGCAGGTCCGCTTTAAGCCCCTGGGGCCGTTGGAAGCCGAGGAGCTACGGCGAAGATTCACGCACCAAGGTGGACGACGGCCGCTGTGTATCAAGCCGGGGGTGTCGCGAAAGGACGGCGTAGCCCCTGCGGACAAAAAAACACCCGCCCTTTTTTTAAAGGGTATAATCTCAACCCTCTACCAGCAGGGAGGTATTTAGGTTGAGATGATACCGTAAAACACAGGCGGATATTTGGAGTAGGGGGTGTCCTGCTTTAAATTCACGTGGAACCCAGCAGGGGTTCCCTCAGAAGGAATTGCAAGACAGATGGTGGCTGTTTGGCTTCCATACTGTGTTGTTGTTCCTTTTTTGTTCGGCAGGCTCCCCACTAAGAATGGTCTACCCCCAAAGACGAGGGTTCCCTTTTTTTGTTGGTCACTGAGGAACCCCTCTCCATTGCCCAAGAGCGAGCGGGATCTTAACCTATCAGCTGCGGCTACCAAATGACCAGAATGCGCATGTGCAAAGGGCTGTTCAGTTCTTTCGCTTTTGCTTGTTTGAATCTGCACTCCTGACAGCAGCACGGAGGGAGGCTATAAATACTTGCCCAGCCAGCCGCTGTAAACCCAGTGTGTGCAAGTGGCAATGAGTTGCTTCTAGTATGCAGGGGTGCAAAGGTTATGTATCCTGTTCCGCGGGTTAGGAAACAAGACGATCCTTGAACATCATGGAATGTCACATGGGGCTGAATAGCAGCCTCTATGTGTGTTGTGCATCTGCCTGGCTGGCATCACCTGCAAGACTATCTCGCAAGCAAGCTTACCTTTCATGCGTTGGGGTGCGCATTCTACTATTGAAGAGGGCAGCAGAGCTCCCCTCATCTCGCCGCTTAAAAGACGGGGACCAGAGGCCCTGAGTCTTGGTGCGGCGATTTGTGTCGGTCAAAATGGCCTTGACTGCTATTGGGTTGGATTTTTAGACTCTAACTTTTTGGGAAATCAAGTTGGGTTTTCCACTAAACACCCAAAAAGTGAAACTCACTTTTTGCAGGGGGGTTAAGAGCAACCAAGTGGCGCTGCTTGTGACTCGCAGCTCCCTAAAAGCAAGGGACCAGATGTGCCCAGTGCCACGGGCGCTCGCCCGGCTGATTCATCGAGGGGCGGATGCAAAACATCTTCAAAAGGGAGCATGAAGCGCAAGAAGTTACAGATGTCCATGTTGCCGCCCGGTTTGTTCATTGAGGGCCAGCGTTGGTGAACCCCCCCCCCGCCCCCTTCTCGGGGTTGGTTCGGAACCCGTTGAGAAGCCCCGAGGGCAGATCGTGATGGCCATGATCTACGACGTGCCGAACCTGGTGAACAATGGCCCCTTGGCAGCCTTACAAGGATGCTTGTCAAAGACCCTTCCCAAGACCGTAGCCCTCGATTACAGCGGGCAATTCTCCAGACAACTTTTAGAAATGCCGGGGTCCCTATTTGGGCCCACTAGCCGCAAGTGTTCTGTGGCCCTTATCCTGCTTGTCCCGCGCATTTTCCGCTGAACTTTTCCCTTATTTGGCCTGCAGCGGGTCCTCCTTGCGTCCAGACTGGGGCATCTCATCCTTGCGCAGTCCCACCTGCCAATTTTGGCCTCAGCCGCAGCAAGCCGCTCACGATGGGCCCTGCTCTGCACAGCTTGAAGCAGCAACAGTGCCACCCCTAAAAGTCCAGCAAATCAAAAAGCAACATGTCAGCAAATACCTTTGCTCCTAAATGTGCGCGTTTGGATCGTGTTGTATGTTTGTGTTGTGGCCCTTTGTGACTTTGCGTGCGGCCGTTTGGTAAGCGAATTGAGTTCCCCGGCAGGTGTGTTTCGTTTTTTTTCCTCGGCTCCGACAACAATAACGAGTCCTTTGTGGTGTTTTAGTGCAACTTGCATGGACATGACCTTCAGCTTCAAGTGTCAAGAGCATGATTCAGAGGACAACGCGCCCAAAACAGGTTGGTTCCTTCTAAACTAAAGCTCGCTTGGGGGCACAGGCATGTGTTTAGCAATGGACAACCAAGCATGTGTTTCCTGGTGGCGCTTGATCTCAAGTCATGAGAGCATGGGGTAGCAGCTAGCATAGGAAGCGTTCTGCAAATCGTTTTCAGACTGTCTTTGAAGACAACCTCGGCAATGCGGTGAGACAAACTTTCCATGATGACATGGACCTTGATGGCATTCGAGCTGCTCTCATGCCAAAGTGAACAGCTACCCCTTAGGGTGGCTTGGATTTTCGTGGATCTGGATCTTGTTGAGGTAAATGGGAAGCACCCCCTAGTCTCCAACGAGCCAATCCACGCCACTAAGTGAGGAGAAGCTGAACATGAGCTTGTAAGCATGGATCGCTCAAGAACGGCCGGAGTCTTTGCAGGGTCCGAATCTGCTCGTTCAATTCTATGGTTCATACTATGTTTGATTACATCTTTTTGGGTATGTGTTGTTTTGGTCTAGCGGTGGCTGGACAAAGCCACAAAAGTTCAAAGTTTTGAATGCTCGGGTTCAGGCGGGGGATTGCATAGCATCCCTCTGAATGGTATGGTTTTCTGCTGAGCTGTTATTTTGAGCCAGCTGGGCTGCGCAGAAGCTTTCATTTGCCCTCTACTCAACAATCCATTGGGAAGGTGGCCGGTTACACATTTTCACAGTGAACTGTTCCCTGCATGGTCGTATTCTGGTGGTTTTCACATGTTTTGAGCATCACTGCTTGCTCCAATTCCAAACGATTCTCCTTCAAGTGGGGCGAGTCTGCAGATTAAGCTTAAACCTACTAAAAAAGTGAAACACCTGCAGCAACCGCAAAATCTACGTGTTTTGTTTCACTAAATTGGTGAAAGCTATGTAAGCTTCTAGGAACCCATCAGACAAGTGCTCTCCCGGCCCTGTATTGGCCGGTTTGCTTTAAGGCTTCATGAGCCTCGTTGCACTGGCGAATGCAGCGCCGCGGCAAGAAATTTGAAGTCTCTGCACGCTTGGCACAGATGGGTTTTGTGAGTGCTAGTCTTTCGAGACCCAATTATTTGAAGAATGTCTTTGAACAAACATGGGGCTTCTCTATGTTTCATTTTTTTCCGCGCTGCAGATGTGTCTGCAGAAACAGCGCCCAGCCCCATTGAACAGTCAGTACCGGATTTTGCTGGCTCGTTTGACGGTGATTCTAGTGAAGGCTTATAAAACATGTTAATAATTGATCTTGGTCTCTGGTGAACACAGGCCCCACTTGAGCCGCACTACATGGTCAAACCCCACCAGAGGTCAAACGTCAGATCAAGCGGGTTACAGGCGAAAACGTGCACTGCCGGACCAGGTAGTTGTAGGTGGCTGCTCTGAAGATTTAGGACGTAAACTTGGATTTGAAATTAATTTATTTTCTGGCCCCGTACACATTGGGGGCGCGCCAGAGTTTAGAATTGCTTAGATTGGATCCCGAAAACGAGCCTCAGGCCTCCGTGGTATTTATCAATCTTAACATATTTGCCAGGGGCCGTGTCCACCCAGTTGCCCACTCTTGCACCTTCCCCTGGAAGCATGAACAGCACGAAAAGCAAGCCTTCGCCTTCCAAGCAACTAATTAGTTGCAATGCCGCACCCATTGCAAAGTTCTGGTTCAAGCTCGTGTCAGCACCTTTGTATTGGGCCACGACAGGAAAGCGGAAGTTCGCACGTCAGGGGTTGGTTATTGCATGGCAGCCCTCAACCCCATACAGTAGGTCACCCATGCCCTGGCACTTGCGTTTGGAAGGGACCATCAGGCTTATTGTTGGGGGTATCTCTTGCAACCAATTTTGGAAAGCCTGCTGGAGAGAGGTTTTCCTCAAACAGATGGTTGTTCTCCGATATCGGCCAGCATCAGGTCCTATAGATGTAGATGTTCAGATGGATATTTTGCCTCAGTTGATTTATGGTTTGTCCATGTGGGGGGCAGTGTTAAAATGTAAAATTCCGTGCCAGGTAGGTTTCCTGACATCATTTACAGCAGCAGTAGGCGGCCAAGTTTGGTTGCTTGAATTTGGAAGTGTGCAGGTTCCCGGCAACCAACAGTGAAGCAAAACACGGTGAGATGTTCATCACGTGGCAAAACTCTGATATCAAGAAGTAATGGGGGATGCCTGCCAGAGACGGGTCAGGAAAACCCCACGCTCAGGCGGGCAAGCTGATCATCATCCTCATCTTCCAGATCCTTGTGCCACCGCTGTTGGGCCGCAGCCCGACCCTGCTAGGCCATCGGGAGACGCTTTAGTTGAAAACTGGGCCTTGCCCTCGAAAAGGGACCAGCCCAGACGAGACCTGGGAGGTTGGTGTTTGAAGGGTCGTAAAAAAATGAGCGCCTTGCGGACAGAAGGTCTCCGTGGATCTGCTCCTTGGTCGACACAAATGGCTGGGCTGTCCAAGGGCAATGGTGCTGGTTGCAAGAGATTCCGCTGGACTGCGAGCGCCCTTGTGCATGTTAGCGAGGTGTGTTCCCCTCGGGGGGGAGGGGGGGGTATTGCTTTCCTCATCAACAAAACACATGCTGCCAAGTCACTGCAAATGCAAGCCACTCAATTCTCCAAAAGACCCTGAACAACATATATTTTGCATGTTGATGCTCAATGAAACCTTGCAAATGCCCATTCGAAGAGGAGCGCACTTTGGGTAGGCTCAATGGGAAGCTGACGTCGGCCTATCCGAACACTGACCAAAACCATTGGCCTGATTCGTTTGAGAAGTGGCTTCATATTGCCTTCTCCGAGTGACCCTTTTGGACTAAGACTGCCAGAGTCCTGCGAGCAACTAGCCTATAGGCTAGCTTCTGCAACGCGAGGTGAGATCGCGTGTGTTGACTCAGCCTAGCCACATGTGGTGAGTGTGGCCCAGTTTAGGAGTGTCCCTCCCAATAGGCTTGCCCAACAAGGCGTCACAGGGTGGCGACCGTCTATGCGTGTGTTGGGTGTGAGACAGGGGCAAAGCTGCGGATGATGCGCCCTTTGGTTGAGCCAGTCAGTGTGCTCATGTTTGACGTCTCCTGCTCTGGAAGGAGCTAGCTTCTGATTGAACAATCCAAGTCGTCATTCTATAATTGGTCTGAACCCACATTTTCCCTACTTCCATTTGCTTTGGGACATGTTTTTTGTGTCCCCCGTTAGTTTTGCAGGAATATATGGCTGTGGGTCAAAAATACGTGCCCAAAATGGAACCCTGGTAAATGGAAACATGGACAAACCCTGCGGTTCCCTGGTGGTTTAATTTTGACCCATACCCATATGCTGAACGCGGAAAGTATGTGCATGGAAGCTCGCAGAAGTGGCACAGACCCGTGCCAGGTTTGGCCCCTGCCCTCTGCATCCCTGGCATTACGTGCCGCGGATGCGCTGACGGTCGCGTTTCCTTGACGGGCGCTTGGCATGTTGATCTGAACGGTTTGGATGTGGCGAATCTGTGGGTCCACCCCTGGACACAACAAAGACGATTCTAAAAGAGACAGGGGGAATAACAGGTGATTTCCACGAAAAGCGCGAATCCAAACCCTGTCCTAGAGTTGAATGGTCACATTTGTTCTTTTCTCGCTGGGGCTGCGCAAATCACATGATGTGTTTGCTAATCTTTTCGTACCCTTGAATGCAAACCCTAGCCTCCCTGTCTTAGGCAATATTCCCCCACCCCCCCGCCGCCCCGTCCCAACCATTTTGGGCCTTTTTAAGGTTTGGGGCGGACCTATTCAACCTAGGCGAAGGTGAGTGCGCCGGGTACTTAGGAAGTGGTTAGTAGGCACACATAGGAGACTTATTCACATGGCAATGTTAACCCCATATTAATCAACCCCAGTTTATTACTAGGGGCCTGGATTTAGTGGGGAAGCATCACTATTGGAGGGGACACCCCCTATTAGTAAACTGGGGTTGATTAATGTTGATTAATATGGGGTCAACACGGGTTGCAACCATAGCTATTCTCCATTTACTAAGTACCCTGCCCCTTTAAGTAGAAGCTGGGAGCATCCCAAAGTGCAAACACTTTCTCACAGATCGCAGAGGTGCATTTTCCTGCTCTTCCGTGTGGAGCACCAGACGAGGATACTCACGAACTCAGAAGACCAGGAGCCAATGCTTCACTGCTATTGGGTTGGATCTTTAGACTTTGGGGTCAACAGCAACCAAGAATGCACAATTGTGTTTTGCTTTCCATTTCCAGTGTGGGTCGCCCACGTTCTCTGGTAAATTCTGAGCGCCTATGCACTTCCAGGTTGCCATGTTGTTGGTGGGCTTTGTATAGCAGGTGCAAAATGGGTATGTCTGAAACTGGGAAAGGCGGTTGGTGCTGGGAAACCACCGTAGGAAACCAACCCTGGAACATCCAAATTGGTATCTTAATTGAGCTCTTTGGAACCCTCAGGGGACCCTCCCTAAAACGACCCCGCTCGATTCTGGGCCTATCGACCCCATAGCTTCCAGCTGGGAATCCTTACGTTGCAGCAGCGCAGGGGGGAATCCCCGACCGATTCCAATAAAGACCCTTGTTTGGGTTGGTCTGCCTTCGCCAGCTGCGGCGGTCGTGGTTGTGTGGATCGGTTGTGCATGCCGGCCTGTGTGTCCTTGCATGGTTTCAGTTTGGTTCTGCTGACTTACCTGCGCTGAGGATCAAACGAATTGCGGCAAGCTTACCATGTCAAACGAGTTGCATGAAGGGCCTTGGTTTGGCAGAAGCAGAAATGTCTGGTAGACCAGTTTTCTTCAACGGGCATTCTGCCAGCTTCCTTCAGGGGGGTGTGTGTTTTGTTCAGCCGGTACCATTTTCAAGTTGGTTTGTGTGCCCGTGTGTTTTTCAGGGTACCCTTTTTACCCTCTTTGGAGGGTTTAAAGGGCAACCAAAAGGAAACAACCCATTTCGGCAGTTCCCCTAGTTGTTTTTTGAGACACTCCCACATGCCAATATTACTTGGAAGGGCATCGCATTGCGTACAGGTTTTGTAGGGTCGAGGGACTTGCCGCGCGCTGGACATGGGTATGTGCCAAGGGGAAGCCCTAAAGGTTTTCCGTTTGGTTTCTCATCAAAAAGTACAGCCTCCAAAGACACACACACACACAGACACACCTTTGAGTTGCAAAGCGGCAATCCCATCGGCTGGTATCGATAGCAGGGAAAGTGCTCGTTGGTGAATAGGCATACCAATGGCCTAGATGTGTCTCAATCTGTTTGCGTGAGCGTCGAAAGGCCATCAGGATCCTCGGGGAAATCATGTGGATGACCCTCCTTTGGTTCTGACTCCGCAGGAAGCGAAGCTTGTTGGCCACATCTCGTGCCTTGGTCCAGCTGATGCGCAGCAAACAACTTGGTTATCCGAAGGGTTGGATTTTCTGGCGCAAACTACGCCCAAAAGACCGGGGCAAACGGCCCAAATTTTAAGGTTGTTTGAGGGTCCAGGTACCCCTTTTCAACTCCCCCATGTAATTGGCAAAGGAACTGGGGTTCAAATCCCAAACCAATCCAAACCATCCACTGAGGAAAAGCTGTTTGTCTTTTTTGGGCTACCTTCGAAAGGCGCAAGCCCAGCTGTTAAGAGAATTCGGCTCCTGATCCGACCAGATGGAGCCTACCAAGGGGTTTCGGCAGTCTGCATGCGTCTGCTGCATGCAATTGAAGAATGGGGTGCTTGGTTGATTCTTGAGATGGCTACGTATTTTAACGGGGAACATTCCTGAAAAGTGATTGGTGGACATTTGGTGGACATCTACATGATGTCCGCCAAAGGGTCCCTAGTTAAACTTTATATTCGGATGTTGCCAAGAGCCGGATTCATGCCATGACACGTGGTTCACGAGCAATATTTTGCAGGTCTTACCAAAAAAGTGTCGACTCATCCGAGTGGCATGTGCCGATGTGCCGAAGGATGCCCACCGGCCCCATCGCAGATGTGTTTTCCATCCCCGAAACAGGTGGGTAAAGGCCATGTTCGACCCTGGGACTAACAGAAAGGAGTCCGAAACCCCCCAGGCTGAACCTTTGCGCACAGGGATGCCCATTCAGTGCCTAATGGAAGTGCGAGGGGCCAGTCAGCTGAGGGAGAACGTGCGCACCTTCCGTCTCATCTCCGATTTCGGCGCCTTGGGATTCACCCTGGAAAGGGAAAAATGGCACCGGGCACTACTTAAATAGAGAATGCGTTGGATATTTGTAAGCAAGGTGTAGGTAATGTATGCCACATGTTCAGTGCGAGGCAAGTGGGGCAACAGCGCGGACATAGCAAGTGCCATGCAGCCAAGCCAAAACCCGAAGGGCTACAACCAGGGTCTATCTTGTCGGCAGTGAGGGAGAGCGAGAGAGGGGCGGCTATGGACGGATGAGGTGCCCAGGTCTCTTGCTGCAAGGAAAGAGGCCATTTTATGCCCCAACCGATCACCGTTTGCACCAGATTGAAGTGAGTTTTCTGCTGGCCGGGCAATGTTTGATATGGCTAGTCTTGGAACTACTTGCATGTGCACAACGCATAGCCTTTGGATCCGCAAACCCGTTGGTGATCCAAATCTCAAACATTTTCAAGCTTGTTCAATTGTCAGACACAATGCCTTACCTTAAGTAAGGGGCATGGAGGCTGACCGGAGAATTTAGCACAGCAGGCAGATGGCAGACCCCCATCACCCATGGGGCCGAGTTCCGTGCCACCCTTGGCCAGCATTTTTGCTGGGGTCTTCCTCTGAGGGAACGGCATGGCAGGCCAGCCTAGGCTACGTAGCCACATCTGCAAATGGGTAGTTTCATTTCTGTCCGCTTGGTTTCTCTTCTCTTTCCAGGACAATATGTTGGTTGAGACAGCCCAGAATCTCTAGTCCCGTCATCAGTCAATCCACTATGCTTGTTGAAGAGTGCTGATTGCAGGGAACCATGGTCATCACATGTCATCACGAAGGTCCAAGCTTCAACATATGAACCCAAATATGCATCCAATACCCCGGATATATATTTACACAGTTGCAATCCTAGCTTCATGATAAGAGTACGCTAGATGGCTGTTGCAACCTAGCTCCGCCTCTCGCTTATGGGCGCATGTTCAATTGAGAAAGACTATTTTGTCCAACTCCTCGCGCTCCTTTGGCCTGCGCAGTGCGTGCCTGCCTGCGTGCCTGCCTGCGTGCCTCCATTGCGTGTTTATGGGATTTTGCGTGGATGGCGGTGTGGGCGTACGTGCGTGCGTCATGCATTAACTCTCTGTCAAAGCTAGGGGTTTGCTTGAAGTATGGATATTCGCTTTATGTGCTTCCACACACTACCTTTGAATGTAATGGCCGGTCCGCACCAAAAAAGAAATGGATACAGGGTCAACGAATGAAAGTTGTCCGCAAAATGGACACATAGCAAGGTGTCAACATGTCGTTACAAATGTATATATGTATATATATATATATATTGGTGACATGACCCCGGAATCGTACTGTAGCCACGTAAGGGGTACGAATATATACTTCCCCGTGTAAGGTTCCCCGTATTGCGGGGTCTAGGTTTGGTACACGCGTCAAGCCCTGGCTGGAGCGAGGCGTCCTGGAGTGAAGCCATCCATGAATCTCAGGTCAGTCCGCTCGGGTGCTGGCCACTGGGCTGGGAGGGCTTTGGATGACTCCAAGGCTGCCATCGTCTGTGGTGCGAATGTTGCAAAAGGGCCAGGGGTCAGATACAGATTTGTCCGGCCCGAGTCCCAGATGTGTCGTGATGTGTTTGCGTCTTGCAAACATCGGGAACTCCAGTTGGTTCTTGTGGTGTGCGCCCACGGGGAATGTCCTGCTCAATGTTGGGCATAGCCAGTTCATTTGGGCGCCCAAAATCCTGGCCGCTTTAGGGGCTTTCACTTTCCAAGGCTCGGTGGTGTTCGGCTCATGCGTGGGCTTCTCGTTGCCAGAACCGCCCATACATGATTCTGTTCCTTGAAGCAATGACACACCTTTGTGCCTATGGATTTGCCTTGGTCTCCAGGTCCAGCCACGAGTTATCAATCACCGTACCCATGTTTGGCAGTTTGGATTGTTGGCTTGAGGATTGCCCGCCATGGCTCTTGTTTCGAAGCTCACTGGTTGGCAGGGCGTCCCCGAAGCTTCCGGCTAGGGCCTCAAAACCTTTAATGGGAACTTGGGATCCGAACGGGATGGTTTCATGTCTGCAAAAGGTTGGGCCAAGCCAACCCGGAAGCATGTTTAAACACCCATCTGAAGATCCGTCATGTTTGGCTTGGTTCCCCTTTTTTTGCTGGGTGGCCGTATGAGTGAAGCAGATATGCAACCAAGGACACCTTCCAAGAGAAGATCGCCAGCTTCAACAAGTCGGCCATCGAAGCTTGGCTCGAGCGTTTTCACGCGTGAGCCCTGAGCCGTATTGGGTCCCGATCTGTTAGGGGCTTACCCATAAAAGATGTCTTGAAACGACGCGCAGCCACCGTTTCCAGGTGAAGTCTAGGAGCTTGATGTATTTTGTGAATGCGCCAGGTAGGACAAACTCATAACGAATTTCTACCAAACGCTTTGGTCTTTGGTAGGCCCTGCCCGATCCCAGGGGGAATCCTTGGTTGTAGGGCGGAGTTTTGGCTCACCCCCTTGGCTTCCCCTCCCACCTTCCTCCGCAAAAGGTCCCCAGTTGAGGGCTTTCTTGGATTGAGGACTGCGCCCAGATGATCGAGAACAATGCCAAGTTTGTGGAGTGGCTGCACCTTGGTGAAGCCGTCAGGTCGGGTGCAGTCAGATTGCATGTACCCCAACCTGTAGCTTTGGCGGGCTGGTTGACTTGGCAATTTGTTCGAGATGAGTCAGAAGAAGTTTTGTTTGGGGGAACCTGGATGCGCAGATGGAATGGAGCTGGGATGGCAGGACTTTCTACACGAGTGCAATTCCTCGCCATATGATCTGCCTTTTGAGAAGTTGCCCTGACCAGCCTAGAGTTGAATCGATGCGGCTAGCTGATGGCTGGGGAAGTTTCGGCCTGGGAGACCTTGTTTTGGAGCAAGCTTATGCAGCTGCACGATCTGTCAGAAGCACTCGGCAGGGCCGAGTGTTTGAGCTCTTGACTTCTCACTTTTGGGAAGCGTTGTCGCCAACATGCAGGCATGTATCTATTTACGCTTGTACAAACATATGCATGTCCGTGGCAGCGTGAAAGGCCACCCATTATTCGTCAAATGTTTTGGTCATGAGTCATAAGTAAGCCCAGGACCACCATGTTTGTCTCCATCTACACCATCTGGGCTGGCATCCAGGTCATCGATGGCTCTTTGGGCCTGGGTCTTTATGCCGCTTGGCCTGTGGTGGTGACTTTTTATTTAGTAGTCGGAGTAATGTTAAGCTGAAGCATTTCGATCATTCCCGATCAGAGGCATTGCTCCACTCCATGAAAAACATAATCCCGTTGCTGTTGCAGTAAAAGGGCTCATTTGGTTTGGCACTGGCGGGATGCTGGTTTACTTAGTTTAGTGTCCGTGCATAATGTGCCATTGTTTCTCCTGTCAAGGGCTTCCCGGCACCTTCTTGGAACATTTGTTTGAGTGGGTGTTTTCGAAACGGCTTTGTCAGTTTTGGCTTGCTTAAACTTGGTTTCGCATTGGTTCATACTTTGTTTTGTTCAAGTATTGCCCGGTTGTATTCCCTACCCTCGATCTGAGAACAGCCATATGTGTTTTCTGAACCGATTCATCGTTCTGCATTTACTTGTTTTTGTGACTGTTCCGTTTCACCTGCTGCCGCTGGCGTGTTCGACATGTTCCCGCTGGCAGGAGCTTTTCTCTGAGCGCCAGACTTAATAGTTTACACTGCCTGCTTGAAGCCTTGATTTTCTGGGGATTAAGTACTAGCAAGTCCAAGTCCCACCCAGACCCTGAGACCCCTTTTCTTTCACTAAAGAGATCCACCCGGCAAACGACATATGCTGCACTTTGCACCCCCCGCGAGCTTAGATTACCAACATCGGAGTCTTCAACGCAGCAGGCGCTGCTGGCAGCGAGACACGGCGAGAGTGGGAGGTGTCCGAATGGCCCGTACATCCAAGGTCCCGGGCTCCAGGGGGGGTGGCAAAGCTTTGAGTTTGCCCAACCGAGTGGGGACACCCGGCGCGATGGTCAGTCTGACAATTTGTAGGCCGGCCTTCAACCACCGGCAGCTGAACGAAAGCAGTTGAACACGGATCTGTCCTGCGAGTTGCAGCTAGCGGTTTCCACGTGTGTTGCCTCGTTTGTGATGTTTCGCTTTGCAGGCTTCAGCCGGGGAAGGCATTTGTAAGAGCTGCTCAAGGCACTGTGGTTCTAAAAAGCGGACACCATTTTTTGCAGGCCCAAGCAGTTGATCGAACCAAGCACTTGCCCCATTCTTGGCGCGTCCGCTGAAACATGTGCGCCATTGCACGGGGCCTACTGCGCATGCAGCTGGCTCAGGTCCCTGAAAAACAAAATCCGCCCACCAACCAAGCTCCGGATCAAAATAAGCAGGAGGTTCATACTTTTGAGGGCCCCATGTGTTTGTTCCTTGCACACATTGTTCAGGCATCCTTGGTCGGATGAATCGGTGATTAGTTTGGGCATGTTTGGACTGGTTTCGGAAGGGGGGTTAAACCTTGCTTCACTCCTTGCTTCTTGTTGAAACAAAAGTCACATGGCCATCGCATCGCCATGTCGCCAAGTAGGGGGTGGGTGGAAGAGAAGATGTGCCCCACCCACCCACAACCTTCAAGCCACCAAGCAGGGGACAGGTGAGTTGTTCCCCACGGCTTACCAGACGCAAGCGAGGAAATGTGCCACGTCCTCCTGCAAATGCAGAAGGTCACGCCCTCGTTGGCGCCTTGGCCTGTGGGAAAGACAAGTAGGGGGTCCACCGGGGTTGGATATGGCTGTGGGTCAAAACCAATGGGATCCCATTTTGGGGTAGGTGCACCACCCATTTTAGTCTATTTTAGTGGGGATTGGGATGTTCACTGGGGGTACAGGATTTTGACCCATATACCTCCGCGCTGGAACTTGGCCGTTTGGTTAAATCGTCAAGTTGGGAACATGTCTCTTGCAGGGGCAAGAGACGAGTTCTGCTGGGGCAACTATGGGGTCTAGACGGGAACTGAATATGAACTTTTGGGGATCGCCAGCATGGGCGCAGTTATTGCAGTTGAAGGGAAGATGACTAGAGTATGCTTGCCCTGTGGGAGATTTATTTTGGTTCCGTCCAGCCATTTGTCAAAGGCGTAAACATGAAGCCCCAGGCGTTTGTTTGAATGACCTTGGTTAAATGTGCACTTGCGCAGCAGCAGCATTATTATTTTCTCCCCGAGTTTGTTCCTTGCAATCTAGGTGAACCTTGCTGGTTTGCTGCTCAAAGTGTCCAAGGGGATGTTATCATACCTGTGCCTGCGCGACCCATTTCTTGGCGGAAGGGTGTCACAATCAATCCAGGGCGAAGTTGGATTTGTATCGGACATCTGCTTTGTGGCCATTTGGCTGGACCCGCACCTTTGGACTTCAACTTTTTGGGAACCAGTGGGTTTTCAATTGGACCCACAAAGGTTGAGCTTTTTGCACAGGGGTCAACAGCAACCAAGTTTGCTTCTTGGGAACTTTGGTTGGGGCCTGCAAGCATTCGCACAGGTCTCAAGGCCGCCCGCTGGAGTTTAAGCCCAGTTCCCCCAGCTAGGTGCCCTTTTCTCACCCCTTTTTTGGTTGGGAGATTTGGTTCCCCTACTAAAATAGACTACAGAAAAATGGGTACCCTTATTTCTATCCTCTCTACTGGAGGACCTAGAAGCCCTTGTTCTGGGGGCAGATGACGGAGGGAGTGGAGCGCCTGCGTAAGACTGAAGTTGGCAAGCTGGCTGGACAAAACCGACCGCCGAATGAGGGCGTTTCCTGACAAGGGCAAGTGAGTCGAGTTGTTGGGCTTGGGCAAGTGTCTCAGGCATGTTTGCAGTACGGAGTCAGTTGTAATATGTGTACTTTATGGAAAGTTGGTTAGATTTTCGGACTTTAACTCTTTGGGAAATAGTGGGATTGTCCGTATTGGACCCACAAAAAAAGCTAAACTTTGCAGAGTGGTCAACAGCAGCAACCAAGTGGAATTCCTCGTGTGTTCCCTTGCTTGCCTTGTTGGCCTGTCAGGATCGCTTGGTGAAGTACATCAACCTTCCGACGGATTTGATCAAACGTTCCTCGTCGAGCCTTTGGGCATTTGGGTTGGCATTGGGGTATTGTTCACCCAAAGGAAGACTGAGTCTGTTCGATTTCAGGGGCTCAGGAACATCAAAATTCGTCGTGCTTATTGGCTCGGTCCGAGGGGCGCTCGTTGAACCATTTTCAGTTATTTGTTTGGGGGGGGCGCGGGGTTCTTCCACATTGTGGCTTTTAAGGGCCCATTGCCCTTTTCGTAAGCCATCTATCATCCTCTGCTTTGGGCAGTTGTCCGGAACACTGGCGATAATGGAGGTGGTAGCTACGTCTCCTTTACCTGGCGGATACCATTCAAGTTGCTTGTTGCTTGTGATACTTGTGTGTGTCGAACCTTCTTGAACGGCAAGGTGCTGCTGAACTTGCGGTTTGTTGGCACATTGTAAGCTTTGGGTCTGCCCTTGCGTCTTGCAGTTGTTAGTTTTGGTCGTTGCCGACATTCAAAATACAATCATGGTACGGTTCTGCCAATTCATGGGGTCATTCGGCGACTGACAGTGGCCCCTTTTGGTATCCCCAAACCTCGTGAGAGCGCAAGCAGCAAGAACCTCGTGGTTGAAACAAGGCAGCCTTCAGGACATGCAACAAAAAGTGCCCAGAGCTCACCTTTGACCTTGGGTTGTCCACCTGTAATTACTTTGGTCAACTCACTCCCTGGATTCTTGGATCCTGGACTCTATTTTTTTAAGGAGGCCATTTTAGCGGCAAATTTTTGGCGGCAAACACACAGAACAGTTTGTTTGGCCAGTCCCTTTCGAAGCAAGTCAAGGCACAACAATGAGTTTCAGATAGCTCTTGAAGGTTTGTGGCCAATTGCACCTCTACTCTGAGGGATCAGCACGTGCCCACAGAACTGACTGCCCTTCCGATATCCCCTGAAGTCGGTACCAGGTTTGGAAGGGAGCTGGTTCGTCTAAGTACGACCCGCGGAGGTTCGGAGGTTCGGATGGCTGGGATCACTTGTTCCTTTCATGGGGATCGACCTTGAATCAGTGGACGCAAAGGTCGACGCCAAAAGGAAGCCAAGACCTTGTAGGACCCTTGCATTTTAGGAAACAGTCAGGGAACCCACAGAACCCCGCAGAAGATTCATTGCGTGTCCAATCAGCCTGAAAGGGTCCGCGCGAGTTGGGAGCAGCGATCCGAAGGCCAACAAAGGGTGCTCCAATGAGACTTGCCTGTTTTAGGGGGTCCATCATGTTCACTAAATTGCTACCACTTTTATCAATAGGGACTTTCCAGTTTTCACACTTGGAGTCATATTTTCACGGGGAGGGAAGGGAGGGAAGGGAGGGAGGGGGGCTAAAGCCTTCAAAAGCCCTTAAGGCCGTATTTGGGCTCCTTCCACTCTCCCCCGCCCCAGGCCTTATGATTTCCATGGGAGAGGATCTTCGCCTGGGCCAGGGGTGCCAACAAATGTCCTGCTTGGCACCCTGAAGTTCGTTCACCCACGCAAGAATCTGTGTTTCTAGTTCATTTTCCCCAACTGGGTTTATCATTTTTCGGGTAACCCCCCCCCAAAAAAAAGCAAAACAACAATAGACGAGAGAGATGGTTTTCCTGTTGGTTTCCCACTGAAACCACCCAAAAAAGGGTACCCTCCTACAAACGCGGCACACCCGAATTGGACACCGAAAAAGGGCGGCTTGCGTGGGCGTGGATCATTTGATCAGTTTCGAGGCAAGAACCTGGAGCGGCATCGCCGCATCGTCACGGCGCGGCTTTGCGGAGAGACCACCCACGAACGGGGCCCAGGCCGGTAGGGCACTGTCGCGTTGCGTCAGTTCATGGTTGCCGTTGGGTTTTACTTTTTTTCCCATTTTCGATCTTGTTGTGGTTGAGTGGTGGAAATCCAAATCCACTGAACTGCTAAGATTCAAAAAACATGCTCCCCTTCCAACGCCAAGCAAGGTTTCTTGCTGCGAGAAGTTGGGAAGTGAGAAACGGAATGAACCTGGAGGTCCCCTCAAAGGAAAATGAGGTAGGGGGCATTCCATTTCTCATTCCCTGAGCGCCAGCAAGGTTTGCTCCTCGTAGGGAAGCGTCACACGAGCCGAGGGCGTGCAGTTGTCCTTGATCTAGAGCGGGCCCTGCGGGGACGTTGCATGCTGTCCAATCAAGACCTTTGCTTGCACTAGAGAGCGTCGAAACGGGTTGGCTTGTTATGTTTAGTATGTTGTTGTTAGTTTTTGGTTATTCCCGAAAGCATTGCGGGGCACCCGTGTTCTAGTGTTTGCCTTGATTTTGACCTGCTTCTATCAGTTTGTTGGCGACATTGTATGCTCTTCGGGCCGGGCCTCCGATCATGGGCCGTGCATTCTGAGAACAGCTTGCTGTGAAGCCTCGAAGTCTCTAGTCTTGGCTCTTTTTGTCAGAAGCCAACCCGGTCTTGAGGGGTTGCTTCAGGCGGGCAGCTTTTGTTGCAACCAGAGGGTCCGCCAGAGATACAGGCAAGCCAAACAAAAGCCAACTGTTTTGAGGGACCACTATTTTGAGAAACTCCCATATGGGAGATGACCAACCTCCAAGACAACGCCTGGCAAGGCTTCGTGCTGGACAAGTTGCCCATTGCAGCTTCAGCCGAATGCGCTCAAACGACCCCGGCTGGGAGGATCACTTGCTTCACATCCCACGGCTGTGAAGGTTCAAGCAGTTTGTGGAAGCCACGGGACAATTTAAATGTTACTTAGGGATACTGTGGATGGACGAATCCTGCACCAATAAAAAGAAGCCATGAGAAACCATTGTGCATTGGTAATTACAGGGGGGCATCATTCCAGAGTTTCTTAGGTGGTGCAGGATTTCGTCCACAGTATGAAGGGTACAGAGATGGACTTGGTACCTCCACGGTGGGCTTTGATGTGTAGGTGCTTAGGTATGTAGCAGGTCTGGAGCCTTTCAAGCATCACAGCGTTGGCGTCATGTTGGGGGTGGGTTAAGCAAAAGCAACTGAAAAGGCGGGTGCCTCACACACAGTGCACGGAAGCCGCTGCTAGTGGAGTCAGCACTTGATCGCAATGGCCACGACGCAGTGGACTTTTGTCATGGCCATCGGAGCCCGACAAAAATCCTCAAGAACCAGGCTAGATGTGTTTGGCACTTGTCCTGAGGGGGGTCCCAGGTGGGGGATAGCTGGCTCCCTTATGGGTCCCCAGCGAACCCCGGCCTTTCGGGTCTTCACAAACGAAATGTCGCTAGAATTTGGACCCCTCAGCTCAGCTTCCAAACTCTCGAGCCCTTGGATTTCTGACACATAGACTCAGTGCTGTGGACCGCGAACACCTTTCGGCCCCTCGGCCAATGCTTTGGCATTGCTTAGGCATGTTCCTTTTCCTAGCCGTAGCCAGCGGCTTTCCACCAAACGATGGCCAACCACCAACGCTGCATTTGGTCCACTTGCCGCGCTGAGACCCCACAGCCGTCACGGTCACCTCACATTTGTGTCGGACGACATCATGTCAGTCCAATTGAACGGACGCCCTGCCAGTCGTTGTTTCCTCGAAGCAACAAACAGTTGGAATCCAACAGCATCCCGAGCAAATGCAACGCCTCAAATGGTATATAAGTCTGAAACACCGTCTCATGGATTTGTTTGCGTGCCTTGTCATGCGCGTGCCAGCCGGCTCTTAGATCATCAGCGAGTTGGAGTTCCAGTACCCCAACCTACGTCCTCGAGCTTTCGGTGGCAGGCGCGGGATCTCCAATCTGGGTGGATGGCAACCTACCAAGGAGGAAGTTCCACCAAACATGGGCAGGCATGAAAAGTCTGGGGGAGTCCCCTGCCCCAGCACTTTTCTGCTTGAGGCCAGTGCTGTGTTTCGATCTAACTGACGGTGTTGTTCCTTCGGTCCGCTACGTAGTGATGTGGCTTGGCAGCTTGGGGCTGGTCGCAACCCGTTGTAGTCAGCAGGCCGGCAGTCAGAAACAATACTTCCCTCTTTTCGGTTCGCCGCATTGAATATGTGCTCCGTCCCTGCCAAGCTGGCAGTAAACACTGCCAGCTGGGCACACACACACACACACACACACACACACACACACACACACACACACACACACACACACACACACACACACACACACACACACACACACACACACACACACACACACACACACACACACACACACACACACACACACACACACACACACACACACACACACACACACACACACACACACACACACACACACACACACACACACACACACACACACACACACACACACACACACACACACACACACACACACACATGCAATTGACACTGTCTGCCCTTCAGTTCGACGCATACTTGTCAGCCCTTCTCCAATGCAGAAGGGGCCTCATCAATCTCATCAGCTCGATCTCATCGCATCAGTCAAGCGCCACAAAGCTTTCCGCTCCACTGCACAGCCTCCAACAGCAGTGTGTGAACCATGAAGCCGGCTGTACGATTTGTTCCCCTTCACCGGGGCTGCAGTTTCGGAGGTGCGCTAGAGCCAGTTGGACCCCTACTGTGGATGGACGAAATCCATTTAGCACCACCTTTCAACCCTTTAATTTAGTATTTGCAGGGGGATCAAATCCTTCCAGGGTATCTTTTGGTGCGGTTTCTGGGATGTCGCGAAACCACCCACCGCATGGATCGCGCGCCTTTCCCGCCCAACCTGTGCGACTCATGGCTCGCAGCCGCCAGGATGGAGTTCCCTCAAGGGAAGCTCATGGCCATCGTGGGCGGCTGCGGCCAGGGCAAGTCCACCCTACTGAGGCAGAGCGGTGGTAGCAAGGCCCACTGCCCCAGGGCCCCTTGTGCCCTTCTCGGCTAGCTTTAAACCACTCAATTGGGTTTCTCATAAAAACAAATTGGGGGAAAACGTCTTTGGGTGACTTGCTTCGGTGTCCTTGGCCAGGGTTCATAGACGCTGAGGCACAACAAACCATTGATTGGGCAATCTGCGGAAACAGAAGCTCTTGGACCACATGCCCATTGGCCCATGAAAACTCGGCATGTTGCAGAGGCATAAGTCAAGAACATGTTTGGCTCAAACCACGTTTTGGCAGAAACTGCTACCCAAAACGAGCTTGCGGCTCAGGCGGGTGGCAGGCGTGTCCCTCAAAACACCTTGCTGTGAGAGTGGCAGGGTCTCTTCACCGGCGGGTTCTCTTGCCTGCTTGCTTGGATACATTTTGCCCATTTGAAACATGTTGCTTTTTCAACACCAAAACAAGGGACACCACCATTTACAAGTTGCAATGTCCAGGTGTATAATGCATCCGGATCCCTGTTGGACCCTTTCACCTTTGTTGGTTTGGGAAGGCGGGGGGGGGGGAAGCATTTTGCATAAGGGACAATGGCTGCACTGCAGAGCTGGCTGATGAATGCGGGGAGTGGTTGTCCGCATCCGCTGCCGGGCTGTAAGAATGTTTCTTTTTTTTTGGGGAGTTTCCTCCCATGGAGCTCGAGGCGGGTTCTAGGCCATGGCACGTGTGAGGCAAATTCCTTGAGGCTTCACCGGTTTCTCGAACTTGCCACGGATGGCAGTCACCGGTTTCTCCCAATGCACGGATTCGCAGCATCCTGGCAGGATGCTGGCGGGTCGGAACTTGCCACGCTTGACAAACCAAGAGACATCCCTCTTCTTCATCCCCTCGCACATTCAGGTGCCTTGGCAGGACTGGCAGGGTTGAGAGGTGTGAACGTAGATGGGACAATGTCCTTTATGTGGTTGGACAAGATGTCTCAACCCACATGGAGGAATTATGCTATCTACTTTCATGCTGCAATGTGGCGGCCTGATTGCCACAGGGCCCTCCGAGGCTATTCGATTTGAGGGGGGACCGGGCCCAATACAGAGAACTGCAAAATCGATTCGGTAGTCAGGCTCGTGTGCCTATGGAGAGAGAGAGAGTTGGTATTGGCTTGCTATTGGTTTAGTATGGCTTCGGTAATGTATGGTATTGCAACTGTAGTGCTGCCTTAGTACTGGGCTGCCTTGGTACTGGCTTTGTATTGGTTTCGTGTCGGTCTAGTATTGAGTAGCGCTGCGTGTCGCCTTTAAAGTGGTTTAGTGGCATTTCCCAGTGGCTGGGAGCAGGGCAGGGTTGGTGAAGATGCATGGTGTCGTGACCTGTGGAAAACAGTTTATCGTGCTGAGTACCCTGTTCCTTTCTTTCTTGCTATGTGTTTTCGCTGGGGGGGGGGGGGAGCAATTTTGGGACAACTTTGTTGTATTTAACACCCTTGCGTTAATGGGTACCCGTAAGGTACAACTGAGGGAACGGGCAAAGGTCAGCAATGGACCGTGCGTGTACGGTCGAAGGCTTCGGCATCCCAGAACATATTCTGCGCTGGAAATCGCCACAAAGCTGTTGCTTTCTTTGCGTTCCCCTGAAGCGCGACACAATGCTTGAAGCCGTGAGTTTGACTGTTGTTGCTATCAGTTAGGTATGTCTGTTGATGCAATCAACTTGGGTACCAGGTAGCAAGTTGGGGTGGGGGAGGAGGGAGGCAACTTCTCGGATGTTGACTGCTTGACACCTCTTGGTTGAGTCAGTCCAGGGGACAGTCTCAGCGCAGTGTGTGGCTGTGTCCTATATTTAGTGAACCTCCTCAAAGATTCTCAAAGTAGGTTTGCTTTCGGCTCCTCCCTGAGCTCAATGCAAAAGGGGCTCCTCCAGGTTTCAGCAGCCCTTATTTGTTGGTTATCGGGATGTTTTTTGGAGGAACAGGTGAGACACGCAGCGGGCATTCAACCCATATTCCGTGAGAGCGAAGGGTCAAGCCCTCGGCAAATGTCTGGATTGGCAAGCTGATACTTCTTGTTGAGCGGCTCGTGTCACATGTTGCTTTAAAAACTGGCGACGTGCTAACATTGTCTGTAGATTGGTACGTGACTTCCGGCCACAGAATGCTCAGGTCCTTTATGTGCCCCACAGCCCCATCTTCTTCCATGGCACTCTGTACGACAACCTCGTCTACGGCGTGAGGCCTGCGCGCTGAATGCTGTGCGCGTCGTAAGATACATTGAGGGAGGGGCTTGGAATGACCGGCCCCTGTCGGAAAATCGACCTAGTTGCGGCTTGCGCCATTCTCGGAAATCAGCACGGAGTTTGTTTGGTTTTGTTTAAAAGAAAAAAACAGCAGCCTATTGACCCATCGCCTGGCCAACGGAGTCCGGCTTTGACTGCAGCAACCCATGGGGTGGGCATGCGAAAGGCACTTTGCATGTCGCTTTTTTTCACATGCTGCCCATCCAGCGCTGCTTCCCTCATGCTCAAGGCACTTCAAAAGGCGATACTGAATTGCTCAACGTTCCGTTTGGTTTTCCCTTGAACGGGAGCCTTCCGTTTCTGCTGGTCGATGAGTTCTGCTGACCCAGCGTCTCCCCCAACAGTTCTCGGCCACAGGTTCGCGCGGCACGAAGAGGACGCCAACGTGGAGCGCGTGGTCAGCATTTGCCGGCGGCTCAAGTTGCCAGCGCAGATCCTGGAGCGGAGGGTTGGAGCGAGAGCAGCTTCAAAACGGTGGGGGTCCAGGCGGAATCCTGAAGTGGTGAGTCAATGTTTGGGCAGACGAAGGGTATCATATCCAGTCAATGTTTGAGGTCCGGGGATGTCTTCCCCGGTTCAAGAATCAATCGCTGCTGCAAACTGTGGGCAACAGAAACCCGGATGGGGGGGGGTGGAATGCCAAAGCCCACCAAATTTTTGACCTTGATGTTTTCCTTATGGGTCCATTGGAAGCAAAGGTCCCAAAACGGTTAGCCTTCTATTCCAGGTCCTTTGAGCAAGTAAGAAAAGAAATGTGATTGACAACTAAGCGTTGGTATGGGTCATGGGACATCGGAGTCACACCTGAAACATGAGAGAGCAAAACTCTGGATACTGACCCTTGACTAACAGCCCGCCCTGTCCTGGTGATTCTGGTGCTTGTTGTTTTTTGGCTTTTCTCCAGAACGCACCGGACGCACCCTCCACGGTTTATTCATTGTGTTGTTTATCAAGCAGGGTTCGGCATTTATGCATTTGCTGCCTTGGTGTTGCGTCCGGGGTTTGGTGAAGGCTCCTGTGAGACCAATCCAGCGGCCGATGTCAGAGGCAAGCCAGTTCGTGGAAGCCACACAATTTAGCCAGCTGTTTTGGTGCCCGGCGCGCGAAGATGGCTCTCTCGTGCAGTACCTCGTCCACTTACGTGCATGCAACATGTGTAAGCAGTGGATTCGCCAAAGCAGCGGTTGTTTGTCAGGTTTTGCCACGTGTTGCCCAATGTTGACACACATGGCCTCACCTTACAGGCCCAGGCAACCAGGAGCAAACCAGAAATGCGATCCAAAGCCAGCAAGCTGCTTGAGCCAACACGTGGCTTCACCTCACCACTTGGCTTCGCAGGACTACGTGACCCGAAACAACAAAGAGCGGGACTGGGCCGGGAAGCTGTCCTCCACCCAGCGCGGGGCCAAGGATGCCAGCTTGGCTCCGTTGGCTCGATTGGCTGTCCGTATGGGTTTCGCTCCCTCGTACCACGGGGGCGCGAAGGTCCAAGGTACGCGTCTATCCTTTTTAGCAGAGCACTATAGACAACAGAACTATAGTAACTATGGGTTAGCGTCCCTACAGCACTCTTGACCAGCACCATGGCAGCACCTTCACCAGCACCTACAACACCCAGGCTGCATGGCACAAAAAGACACCACGAGAAATTAACCACCACAGCAGCAACGTAAGCACAAACAGCAACGTGACTGCATCGCAAAACAGGCACTGCCAGCAACCATCACAGCACCTTGAGCGCACCGCAAACAGCACCCTGGCAAGCACCTGCAGCACCAACCTGGCCCGAACTCGCCCCTTTTCAGAAGCAGGAAACCCTTATAGCCTTCAGTAGCAACATGTCTAGAATGGCGGTGGTTCCCCGCTGTGATTGGCATTTGCGCTGGAGGCATCCAGGCGGCTATACTGATGCCAGTGCCGGGGCATTTCATTGGCAACAATTCAGCCGGATCCCCGTGCTGGAAGGCATTTTGGGGTTTGCAGAACCCGCCTTTCCCTGTGTTTTGCCTTCTGGGCGAGGGTCAGTTTGGGCTTCACATTGGGCCAAGCCAGCCCCCCCCCCCCCCCCCTCCCCACTGAGGTGCCAAGCCCTGTTGCTGGCGCGAGCCTTCATTGCCAACCCGGCGCCCTGGCGGAAATTCGACATGGCCGGCTGTCCTTGGGCGTGAAGTTCTGAAGGCGTGAGGGCGGAAGCTCGGAGGCCTGCGCCGTTTCGACTTGTGGCGGAGCCGGATGAATTACGAGCATGGGCGAGCGTGAGTGAGAGCGATGGGTGCGGAGATGTGCCGTTGCTGAACCCAAGGCTTTGCGCCATCAAAAAGTTGCCAGTGGCCCCCCGGCTGAGGAGTTGCTTTGCCTGGAAAAGCCCACGGAGCAGTTCTCGCACGACGACGCGGAGAACATTTTCGAGCCCCTCGGATGGCGTAGGCGGCGTAAGAGACAAAACATGGAAGCCCCTTGGAATCAAAAGGGGCTCTAAAATCCCGAGTATTCTGTTGAGGCCTGGCAGTTCCAAGGGTGGCGTTCCCGCTCAAACTGATCAACCATCAACAGCGCCTGCACTGGCCACGTCTTGCCCTCCAAGCACGTCAGGGCCCACTTGGGAAGGCACATGCTGAAACTGATGTGACTTGAATGTTCTCAAGACTGCTTGGATTCTGACCTCGAAGGAGCTTTCTTTTTGAGTGTGCCTGGTTGGGGTTCCTGTTCAAGGGAAGCGTGGCAAGTGCCGGCCGAACTTTGGGATTCCAGTGGCAACATGAGCCACTCGTAGTTGGGGACTTCTGGAAGACAACATCAGGTGCTTTCAGGCCGGAGTTCCGTTTGGGCCCACCATAACTGCTTGCAGGGAGTGAACATTGTCGTTTTGAGACAAGGTTCCCTAACTCTTCCCTAATCGTAGTTAAATCACTTCTTGTTGGACCAGTTGCAACGAACCCATGGTACTGTGAGAATGTTAAAGCACTCGGCCGAATTTGAGCGCATTCAAAGTGCATTCGAGGCTGGTTAGTGAGCACGTCTCGCAGCGAGGCTGGCCGGGTTTGAGGTGTTTGAGCCGAGCCTGGGCTGTTCAAAGGTAATCCTGAATCCGTGCATTTGGTTACGCAATGATTCCCTTTGCAGTGGCTTCCCTATAGGGATCGTGTATTTGGATTTCCTTGGAGGATGTATGTGATGCCCACCGCGAATGGAAGGGCGAGGTTAGTCTGGATTGGTGAAACGATTGATTGCGTGCCCAGCTGAAATCCAAGTAGTGATTTGCATTTCGCGGGGGCACATTCACGCGAATTCCTGGGTTTGCAAGTGTGAAATCAATTTGATGCGGTGCGTCTGCACGAATGAATGCAACATCCCCAGGTAGCGTTGGCCGCTCTCAAAGCACACATGAAAAGGTGTCCTGCCACTTGTCTTGTCTTGTCTGTCCGCATGAGCCTGAAATCGTTGTTGGTTCCATGTTTGTGTAGAGGATATGCAATCAGCATGCGATATTTAGGTGGGCACCAGCCTATTACTGGCACAAGAAGTATTCTGCTCACCCGCAATTTTTCAGACGCATCACACGAATAAAAAGGCAAAAGTTTCTTCGCCCAGTTGCCGTAAACCCGATGTGTTTGTGTGCGTGCGCTTGCTCGCAGCACAGAAGACGCCCCGCATTATCCCGCATTGTGACATGTTGATTGAACAGATATAAGATTGGTGGCATGTTGAATGTATATTTTGGTGCTCTGTCCATCTTAGAAAATGAGCTTCTGATAAGTGGGATGTTTCCATCCCATGATGCCAATAGCCATAGTTTTGCATTTGTATTTGTAGGGGTACCTTCCCCATTCTTTCCACCCGAAATCCAGTGAAAACGGCCGGTTTTTGAAAAGAACGGTGGTTGAAGAGAATCTGGAAAAGGTATCACCCCCCAGACTATTCCCCAATCTTCCATTTGCTTAAGAATAGTGTTTATTTACCCCTGTTGGTGTTAAAGGGAATCTATCACTACTGGAAAAATACAAAAAACAAAAAACACATCCAGGGGACTTAATCAAATGGAGGCCATGGTGCTGTCCCTAGCCGATGTGCCACATCGCCATGGGAGGTTTGGAGGCAGATGAGGCGGCCATGGTCTTCCGGAGGCCAAGGACCTGCTTCTTCACCACCATGCGGCTGCATCCTGGCTATCAGGGGACTATAGAATACTCCCGGGTGTGAGTGAGAGTGAGTGAGCGCGCCTGTCAACTCTCCGACTTCACAAGTGCGCATAGGATGCTGTTCCAGCTGAAACTTTGCCTGATACCTTCCCTGAGTGTCATTGTGTGTCGTTGCCAGACTTGGGTCACCTTTGCGCAGCTTGTTATTTTCTTTCCAGCCAGCAGGATCTCCCTCCTTGAATGCGTCAGCCTCGAGAAGGTTATTGGGTGCGCGGGTGTTATGTCATTGCCCGAAGCCAACCTGCTAACTAACCTTGTGGCAACCCTTTGCTCATCCATCCTTGATCAACCGCCCAGATAAGTGTGGCAGTCCTTTCTGCTTGACTGCTTTTTTAAGGCGACTGGCTCTTCAGCCAGTGAACATCACCGGAAGTTCTTGGTGAGTTCGACTCTGCTTGGCTGTTCACCCTTTGAAAGATGGCAAGCTCACCGCAAGGGTCTAGTGGCTGTAAAGGGCCCAACGGGACCCTCAAAAAGGGACAAGTTCCTGAGTTTGTGTCTTGTATATTCATGCATGTGCCTTTGTTCATACCAGGTTGATATTGTTTCTGCAGGCAGCTGTGTTCCCACTGTCCGCGTCTCTCATGATGTTCTGTTGAGCTTGCTTAAGCAAATCCTTGTGCTAAGGGCACGGCGCGCAATCAGTTTGCCAAGGTCTGCCACCAAACATGCAGACGAAGTGTACATGGCTTCTTGTCTGCAGATTCACTTGCCAGAGCCCCCGCCTAGCACAGAGCAAGCGCACTCGGATGAGCAGGTTGGGACATTCAGGGCCATCGAGGGGGGAAGTTCCCGCGTGTCAAAAGTGTCGATCTATCAATCACACTTTTGAGGATTTGAGTATGAAGGTGTCAGGACTATTTAGAAGCCCTGGGCCGCGCTTGAATACAGTCAAGCATTGCACGGTGCAGTTCTGGAAACGCGCAGTCTCCAGTCACATCCAACACGAAACACCATGGGTTCCAGGCTCCAGATGGTGCAAGGTATCTTTTTTCGCAAGGCTATGCATGCCCAAGACAGATCTTGCTGCAGAACGGAAGATGGGTTTGGGTGGTTGCTTTGCGATCCGCTGCCTTCAGCATGGGCCCGAGTTGAGCCCTTTTTGCAACTGCATGCACGTGGTTGCGATTTCTGTTCACTGGAACGTGTCGCACTCTTTCCACGGCATTGGCTAAATTTGTTTGGCGCATCCGTGGGCATCTCTGAGAGAAAATGAGGGGTCTTGGCGTATACGGGCCGTACGGGTGTGGCTCAAGATCAAAGAGCTAGCGCAAACCGCAGGCTTTGGTCCATGTTTCCACTTCCCAGGGCTCCTGCCATTTTGGGATCCCGTTTTTTTTTTTTTTAATAGCCACAGCCATATCGCTGCAGGTTTTTTCGGCCACCGCCTTAGACTCCCGGGGGCTTCTTTTTTTTTCTCCCGCCCCGAGGTGAGCCGGGACCTGGGTGTCCGGCGGGTGGAAGGCCGGAATTGTGAAGTCATTCTGGTCAGCAAGTCAGAAGGGTATGGGTCAAAATTGAACCAGGAATCGGACCGCAGGTAATTTGGTCCAGGTTTCCATTTTCCAGGGCAACCCATTTTGGGGTTACCCGATTTTTGACCCACAGCCACATGGCGTATCCCAGCGGTGCAAAATCCAGTGCCACGGGGGTGTCACCAGTTCGTTTCTTTTCTTGCCCTCCGTTTGGCCCAGGAAAAGCCACCGGGGGAAAACGAGCCAGACAAAAAAAACGAGTGAACGAGTGGCGCAGGTTCGGAGCTGACCGAGGCGATGCTGAAGTAGAGCTGAAGCGAAGACATCGTTGCACCAGAAACTTGACTACCAGGGTACCCCCTGCACCCAATACCCAAGGGTTGATGGGAGGCTATCGGATGCCCCTGGTTTCCTGCCAGGTGGCCTTTTCTTCCCATGGCTTTGGTTTGTTCTACCCCCCGCACCCACCCATTACTTCTTCAGTCGGTATCATGTCGACCCTCTACTAAAAATTGGCTTGGTATTTACCATGGAAAACCGATCGGTTTCCCCAAGAATACCCAGGAAAAAACGGGTATTTGGAGTAAGGGGTAGGCTTAAACCCAGGGAGTGGTTCATTACCCCCAAAGGAACCGGGCCCACGGGTTAAAGTCTAGCTT
Organism: Effrenium voratum; assembly: GCA_963377175.1. Classification (NCBI taxonomy): domain Eukaryota; class Dinophyceae; order Suessiales; family Symbiodiniaceae; genus Effrenium; species Effrenium voratum. The sequence goes on from CAUJNA010003574.1 coordinate 423,950, forward strand.
GGGGTAGTCGAAAGGTGGATGTGTTTCACTTCGACGCCGCATGCTGGCGTGAAATGCCGAGTGCTAGTTTTCCGGCCTCTGGAGCTTGACGAAGGAGACTTGGAAGGCTTGATCCGTCAAAACCGAGTCCATAAGCCCCAAAGGCCACCGGTGGATTCAATCGTCCTGTTGAAACGGACAGGGCCGTGCAACCTGAAATCGACGTGCTGATGGGACGTCTCTGCGTCGTGTTTTGACGTCGCGCCCATGCCGGAGAGGGCTGCAGAGCACACGACCGAGAGATTCAGGAAAGGGCCAATGCACGGAAGGTGCCAAACCTGGAAAATGCTACTTTTCAACATATGGGGGTTGATCAAAAGGGCGGGCAAACATGGAATGATCATTGGTTGGAAAACCACTAAAAAGAATTGGTGGCTAGGAATATTGATCAAAACTCATATGTTTGCTACCTAAACCTGATAAAGGGGAAGGGGGGGATTCGTAGAGTCAGTTGAATCGCCCTGGCTCGCCCAACGCAAATGGTGCAAATTTGTCCCTTTTGGGGCGAGAAAGCGGAAGCATCTATTGCCATTTGGGTGGTCACTGGAAGTCTGGGCAAATCCCTTGGCTTTGGCGGAAATGCTGTCGGACCCAACGTACCTGAACTCCGAAGTTTCTTCCAGCTCCTTTTTGTTTATCACAGGCTCCGTCGTGTTGTTCTGCAACTATCCGCATGGGTTTCCGGACTTCACACTGAAAGGCGGGAACTCAGGTAGTCCCCTGGCGCCGCTCCCAGGTGCCTTTCCTTCCAACGACTGGAGCTGTTTAGGAGATGTGTTCGCCGCGCCTTCGGCAACCTGCGGCTGACTTCTTTTTTGTTGCTTGGAATCCGCCATGATTTGGCCGTGGTTGTCAAAATTTACCACCCATGTTGGAACCTATTTTAGTGGTTGGATTGAATCGGATGTTCACTGGGGGCTAACCGATTTGGATTTTGACCCATGCCCATTTGTGTAGCCACTCAAGTGCGCACTAGGGAGCTGCTCAAAGACTGGTGCTTTTGATGACATCAAGCAGCTGGCATCCAAGCGCCCAGTTGGTCGCTGTGTCTCGGCTCCGGGCGAACTCCAACCATTGCTCAGTGGGGGCGGAAGGTTGCCCTTCTATATCCAAAGGAAATGGGATCTGTGAGTGCGGCGAAAAGGACACAGCCGATTCCAAAGTGCACTTCTGAGACATACTTAGTCCGCATCCATGTGGACTTGTTGTTTGACTTGTTGTTCCCTTATGCCTTTTGGTTGCTTTGAGGGCCTACCAGGGCATGAGATGTCAAAAGCCCACACTTGTTCTTACAACGCATTCAATGTGTCCTGCCCGAGCCTTGTTCTGGCGGGTGGGTGCATGTGTTGTTGCATGTTGGCTTGCCATGGTAGTGAAATGACACAGTTCGCATATCACGCTGATGGCTTTGAGCACGGCCCGACTTCATCTACCAAACGACCCAACGCCTCTTTCTTGCCGCCGCGCGTTTTTCCTGGGAGCAGGGCCGCGTTTTTTTTCTGAAGCCGATCCGCGTATATGTCGAAACGCCCAAAAGAGGCGGAGCCCGGAAGGAGGGGCCGATTGGAGGGAGTTTTTTGAGAGGCTTTGCTTTGTTGGGACCCTACCCCTATCCCTGCCCATGCTCGCAGAATGCTCGTGGCACCAACTCAGGGCATTCGAGGCCAAATGCGAAGGGAGAGCTGACCAAGGCTGCATTTGCTGCAAAGTGTGGCATGAGATCTCCAACTCTGAGGCGGCAAAACGTTGCAAGACTAAGACCTTGCAGGGACCAACCCAATCGGCAAGACCCGATTTGCCAGGCTTCCAAATCGCTCATACGGCTGATCCACCCCAAAAGCATCCGAATGGATCTAAATGGTTTCTGTTAGTTTCCAACATTTTCTAACTTGCTCCGAACAAGTTCACCAGTTTTGACATATGGACGAACTCCTGCACCACTTGAAAACCACAGGACACCATAATTTATCGGAACTTGCAGGGGAGTCATCATAAATGAAGAGGCCCTGGCCCGCCATTGATTAAGAAGCCCCATTAGCGGTGTACCTGTGCTTTCCGCTTCGGGTTCAACTCAAAACCGTCCCAAAGAGGCCATCCAGCGCTGCGGTCGCCTGTTGGAAGTTTGATGCACAGATCGCATTTCGGGGGGCTGTTGCCATGGGTCACGGCCAAAAAAACCCGAAAGCAGCTTGGGCAAGGGTAGCGTATGCCGGGCTGCTGATGTATTGATCAGAAGTCCGCTGAAACCAACGCGCCTGGCGAGTACTTTCGGAACTTTCATGGCTTTTCGGGGAGCCGGGGGGGGGGCTGTGGCTCAACATGAACGACTTGGGGTTTCGCAGGTTTTAGTCTTTGGTTCCATTTACCTTCTGGTGCCATTTTGGGTTTCCATGCTTTTGACCCACTTCCATTTACCTTCTGGGGCCATTTTGGTTTTGACCCACCGGGTGTCTCCACATTCCCGCCCGCGCAGGGCAAGGCGGCAGTGGTGGAGCATCCGCGCCCCGCCTCCGAGGCTCTCAGCCGATGGGAACTTGGGAACTTGGGCTGGAGGGTTGGGCGTAGGGGCCGCTTCCTTTTCCGTTCAGGGATCCTTGTTTTCAGGAAGCCGTGCAAAAATTTGGGGGGGGGGGGAACGGGGATCGGTGTTGGAGAAAAGAAGGATGGTTGAAAGGAATGGGGAATCAACCCCTAGCGCCATTTCGGGACTTGGAATGTAGAAATGAATTTGGGGGAATCCCCGGATATCTCTCAGAAGGGGGGCCAAATATCTACTGGGTGCTGAAGTTGCACGACAAAAGGATTGGGATGAAGCTTCCTGAAGGATGAATGTCCCATGCTAAAGTGGCCAAGGGGAGTTTATTTGCGGGTGCAGGAGGCCCAAGTTTCCAGTGAGAACGGTACTGTAGCACTGAAAAAAGAGATACATGCCGCATGGGCCATATTGTGGCCTAGCCATTGAGTTGCGGCTGGTTTAGATTAGTTTGCATGAAGCGTACTTGATTTACACTCGGCCACTTGTTTTCCGACTGCTTCGCGCTGTTGCTGGCCTGGTGGTCCTTAGCGGCTCTCCAGGGTGCGGGCTGGACTTGGCGACTTGCCCGGGCAGATGTTGGCCGTGCAGGTGCTGCCTAGTGCCGGCTTGCAAAGCTTCAGCGTGCCCAAGTCTCCGTTGTTTGCGTTTTTGTGACGCCGACTCATTCCTTGCAGAAGCTAAGCGTCTATCGCGTGAAGCGGCAAGCACACTTTGGGCAATGGGAAGGCTACCGCGCCACGCCTCGCATCTCATAGTGGCGAAGGTTGGCCGCTGTGAAAACGAGCGCTGATGAGATGGATAAGGAATTGCCAACTTGATTTGGAAGCTTGCTGGGAGCGGCGCTCCCTAGGTGAGCTAGCGGGATCCCAACACAACACTGGCCTTTCTTGAAGCAGAGAAACTTGCTGGGTGGAAGCATGTGAAAGCCAGAACCCGAGCTGAGTTTGCCACCACTGTGTTCATCCGTAAGCCTGGCTGAAAGCATTCAGGATGAATTGCTGAGGGCTGTGGCCAAGCTGTCACTAATGAAAAGAATCGACGACTGGGGCTTATATATCTTATGTGCCCTGACGTGGTCATACCAGCAGCCGGAAGCGTGCGCGCGCGCGAGATAAGCGCCTCGCCTTTGACCAGGAATTGGCAATGCAAGTGGCAATGCGCAAGGTGCCACAGGAAGATGTGGAGCAGTTTAGGTCCAGAAACCCGGCACTAGAAGCATTTGGCACTCACACTGGGCGAGAACAATACATTGTATATATATATATGGTATACTGTATGCATGTTCATACAAGAACATGTATATACATGTACACTTATTTGTACACGTGTGTGTGTGTGTGACTCTTGTGGCGAAAGCGGCGTTCTGCGTGGGTGACGTCGATGCCGCTGTTAGTTTGTTTGAAGCGGTGCGCCCAGCCCCGCCGTTTGGTTCGGGGTGGCACATCTAGCACGGCTGCCGAGTGACCCTTCAGCAACGTATGGTCGATGCCAGCGCACGAAAAGCTGATATACGCCAACGTAATGCTGCTGGGCTTGCTCGCAAAAGATGCCGAACAGTATGGATGCAGTTTTGGAAAAGTCAGGCTGTGCTTACGTATGCTTCCGAAACAGCTGCTGGTATACAATGTTGCGGATGCCTGGCGGATTTGATGTTGGAGTTTTTTTGGGGTCGCTTCACCCACCAAGTTTGCGATGAAAGCTTAACCAAATTCTGGGCTTGCCCTAATATCGCACTGCTTGCGAGGTCAATCCAAACATCTTACACACCTTTCCAATGCGCTGCCTGGCTGAATCTCCAAGCAAGATGACTATTCTTGAAGGGTAGAACATGGGTTTGGTGTTCATTGGCTTCATTCGTCCCGGGGTGAGAACAATTCACCCGCACTCAAGAGGTTTGATGGGGATGCTTACTCAAAAGTGACCTCCAAGACAACATGGCCACGGGGCATAACCTATGGCTACGTTTTGGAGTGGATGAACATCCATTTGCCACATATTTTGATGGTCACCAGGGGTACAGGGTTTTGACCCACCACGTCTCCGCGTCCTGAGCTGTTGTCATTCTGCGCAGCGCGTGCACCTGAACGGTGGGCAGCTCATCTCTCGATTTCCCGCTGGGCATATCTCCAGACCTGCCACCTGGCCCCAAAGCAACGGCAAATGCAGGGCACATAGCAACTATGTCAGAAGTCACTACACAAGGTGGCGCTCCTTGTATCCAACAAACATGTTTTTAATGAGGATCCGCAACGGTCTCCTGTGATCAAGCATTGTCATTTTGTTGGGCCGTTTAGAAGGGCTTTTTCAGCTATGGCACTTGTAGCCCCTGCCCCCCGCTCCCTCCCCCTCCCCCCCCCCTTCCTTGTGTCGTGAGGTATCGAGGTGTTTGGACAAATGTCATGACAGCCTGTTTCTGGTCGAGACAACACCCACGGCTAGGCGATGCCTCCGCCCAGCTCCACGCTCGGAGCCCCAAGGATGGCCCAGTGAGGCCCTTTTGAGGCTGACAAGGGATTGGTATTTGGGGGTTTGAGCGAATCCTTTCCTGGGTTTGGATTATTATTTTGGGCTTTGAGCTACACGAAATGAAGGTCCTTGCCAGGGTTTTGCCGGAATCTCGGGCTGCAAGTCTCTGACGAGGTCCCCCAATAGTGCCCTTTTACCCTTCTTTGGGGGAGGGTTCCCCTACTAAAATAGACTACAGAAAAAAAGGGTACGCTTATTCTAACCTCTATAGTGGAGGACCTAGCTGATAAACCTACTGGCCTTCTCCCAACAAGGCTGCTTTGCTCTGAAACCATTTGTTGTTTTTCAGCTTCGGGCGGGGCAAGGCACAGAAGGAGTCGGTCGCGGACACCCTCAGACGCGCCCTAGGCAGACCTTGACCCATGCTTCAGGGCATGCATGATGCACCGCAGTTCCCGTTCCTCTGTGATTTTGGCCGGTGTCGTTTGTCCATGTTCTTCAGGCTGGCCCGCAGGAGGAATCGCTCAAATTGGTCAATCCCTGCCATCACTTGCCAATAGATGCAGAACCGGATGGCCAGAAAGCCCCCCCCCCCCCCCTGAAAGGCAAACATGGCGGCGCAAGGCCGCTCAAGTGTGTTGCGCAAGTGCAAGCGGCGTGGGCGATCGCGTAAGCTACCCCGGTGCTTGCGTGTGCTGGCGCAAGCATCTCGGCGAGCGATTTTCTTGCGATCTAGTTTTGAGCAGGACTTCTTGAACGCCGCTCACTCAGCGTGCACACCGTGCGCTTGTGGAAAGGCGAAGTAGCGCCTGGACGGCCGACACCAGGGCCCCCCGTTACCCTTTTGGCTTAGGACGGACCATCGGCGGCGGCGGGTGGAAAAGCCGCCCGAGGCTGGGGCAGTTGTTTCTTTCTATGTGGATGTCATGGATGTTCGGCTAAGTGCATAAGTTGTTGCAGGACATAACCCACTTCAAAGTCGCTTCAATCTCATTTCCTGAGTTTCTGGACTAAAATATGTTTTTTTTGGTTTGGACCGTTCTAGTGGTCAAATTGGCAACAGAAAGTTCGGACCTCTTTTGGCCCATCGAAGGAAGTGAGGATTCCATGCGGTTCACCTTGGTAGGTCAATCCAAGTGGCCAGCCACTGGTTGAGTCCACCTCCGCAAGGGCCCCAAAGCCAGACGAACTTTTGGCGGCTCTCCTACCTGCTGAAAGGCGATTTGGGTCTAGCTGGAGTCTCCATGACCCGCAAAAAATTTGGCCATTACCCAAAATCAAGGGGTGATGACCCCTTTGTCTAGGGGTCATGGAGACTCTAGGCAGTTACCAGTTTGCAAGGTTTTATTGCGCTTTTGGGCACATGTTGGTGAATTGATCGAACCTAGCGGCTGGCCCATGGGTTAAAGCCGAAATGGGTAAAGCCAAGTGCCCGAGTATTTTGCTTGCTCATTCTTCGGAGTTCGCATGTTCCGATGGCTGCTGCGGTCGGTGCATGTTTATTTCATTTAGCCAAGGTACGGATGAAACGCTTCAGGAGCTCTCCAATTTTTTTTCGTCCCTTTTAATTGATCCCAATTATGTGTTCTTCCAGTCGCTGGTCAGTCCAGTACCTCGGTAGAGCATGAACTCTTTACCTTGCCAACTGTTTCTGACTTGGCAGGCCGAGTAAAGATCCTGGACCTTGCATGTTCCGGTCACCGGACGGCATCCAAATCGCCCTCGCTCTTGGCAGGGATCATGAGGGACCTCGTGCCTCTGACTGGCCTATAAAAAAAAAAAAAAAAACACGGTGTCCTCCGACAAGGTGACAAAAAGCAAAAGTAGCGGGCGCACACTGTTTCTCGAGCTTCCCAGAGTTGTTTGATCATGCTTGTTCTTGCGATATTCCTTGCTTGCAGGCTCCATGTCAGCATGATTGACTCTCACAATACATGCTGTGCCGTGTTTTTTGTGGTCCCTACTTGCAATGTTTAGGGGGTCTGTTCCAACATGTGTCCAATGAAAAGAATAATTGACAACACTGGCAATTGTTTAGTCAACTGCAAAAGGCTGTCTAGCACAGCTTTCGAAGGTGTGAAGTCCGACTGGGAGCCTAAACCTAGACGAAATTTCAGTGGTTTCCACCTTTCGATTTAAGGTGAGGTTTCGTTGTGAGGCGATCAATGAAAAGCTAACCCGAATCCAACCGGGAGAGATCATGTGAGGGGGTTGAAACTGCAGGCAGCCAAGCCGCCGGTCTTGCCCCAGGCAAGGCAGTCGCGGTCGGCTCGATTTGCTTGGGGTAATGTCAACCCCGGATTACTGAACCCCTGGTTGATGAATAGGGGGGTGTCCCCTTTTAGTGGGGATTCTTTTGGAGGGAACACCCCCCTAATAGTGGGACAGATTTATAAATCCTGGGTCAACATTAATTTGTTTGCAGGTTCATGTTGGAGTTTCTAGGCAGCGGTCTTTCAAACGTCAGATTTCTCTGCAGAGGAGGGAGTTCAGTGGGGTATGCTTGTCCGTTCTGTGGCTTGAGGGGATGGTTTGACAGGAGCCGCCGGGTTGAACGGGTGCCATGATGACACCTGCATCCTCCTGGTCCATCTTATTTTCTGACGGGTCTGCTCATTCTTGGAAGTGTTTCTTGTTGAGACGTCCACAAGCAGGCGATTGGTTCAACCAGGGCGGGTGGTTCCAATATGGCTGTGGTTGTGAAAACCACTGGGTTTCCCATTTTGGGATTGGTGAATTCACCACACCCGTTTTAGAACCCACTTGGCTGTGGGTCAAAACCAATGGAATCCAATTTTGGGATTGGCGAATTCACCACCCATTTTGGGTTTCCTATTTCAGTGGTTGGATTGAGTCGGAGGTGAACACCGGGGGCTAACCGCTTTGGGTTTTGACCCATGGCCTTTTGACCCCTCCGCCGCCGAAGGACCGGATCCGGACCAGATCCCAAGGCCGGGGTCTGATGGATGTTTCTTGCTACTCGGTGATTGTTGGGAAACATGTGGCATTTTTGCATGTGTTGGATTGTTTTTTGCATTTTTGATCTTGTTGTGGTTTAGAGGGATATTTCCACTTAGCTGCTAAAACTTAAATTGTTTGGCTCCCCTTGCAACGTCAAGCAAGGCTAGAGCTCGCAGCAAGCGACCCGAGCACGCCCATGGTGATCCATTCAGCGAGCGTCCTCCTGTTTTTTTTTTTACGGTTTGGACGGGAAGCAAGTTCTGAGATTTGCCTGTCGGCCCTGATATTTAATAGATGTTGCTAAGATGAAACTCATGGCAGGCGTTTTGTTCCCCCAGCGTCAGGGCAAGGCTCGGCCTGGGTTAGATGCACAAGCAATGGAGGTCAGGGACCAGGAGGGCCCCTTACGCTCTCACGACCTTAGAAGGTTGCAGATAAAATGCATGCGTTAAAGCCCCAAATTGCCAGTGGGAATGTCCCGTATTTCGCTGGCCAGGCCTGTTTGGGTGGCCTTTGGCGGAGACCGTTTGAGTTGCTCTTGGCACAGAAGAAGTCGACAACGGCTCCAGAGGGTTTCCCAGTCAACCGACATTTCCTATGCGCTTTCCTTCAAGGCAGGGCTGAGTGGTCAGATTCCCCCCTACTCCACATACCCGCTTTTTCAGGGAATTTTTTGGAAACCCGGGTTTTCCATGGCAAATACCTCGTTCTTTTAGTAGAGGGTCGACATGATACCCTGAAAAATATGGTATTTGGAGTAGGGGGTCTCTATCAGTTCCTGCGGTGGCGTCCGTTTGGTTTCGTGGAAGGGAAAGCGGCCACCAACAGGAGGCCCGATTCCTCCCTGGGCCAAGGCCAACACTTGTTTTGGTTTAACTCGGATGTTTGTTTTGCGCTTTTGAAACCAGCTGGTTGCTCTTCAGGATATCCAGCCAGAGAAGGACAAACCTGTTTCTTCTGGTGGAAAGTCAAACCAGGCATGCAATTTGAAGTATGTCGCTGAGGCGCGCCCGGCAAAACTTGCTGGTGCTCCGCAGGGAATTCGAAATGGAATGACCCCTAATTATACATCAGCTTCATTCCCAAAACCATGACTCGGTCGGTCCTTCCCTACCTACTGAGCACCAGCAAGAAAACCATTCAAGATCCCGATTGGTGCTTTTGATTGGTGGTTTGGATTTGGATTTGAACCGGTCCCTGGTCATGTATAGATGGGAACCCCTTCCTGAACCACCAGAAAGAAGACCAAAGGAAATGCGCCTAGGGAACTGTGGGCGGACAAACTCCACTTCGCACCAAGCCGCCCTCGAATGATTTGATTTTTCCGGTAAATGCCAATCAACCATGGTTTCAGCCATGGCTTCCAAGTGGTGCGAAAGGGATCTCGTACCCACAGTAGGGCAGCCATGACTCATGACCAAATCCAGCCTTCCAGGTTCGCCCCCATCGGGCTTCGGCGAGGTGGGGAGTGGTTATGGTTGGGGTGATTGGTCTAGGGATGTCTAGGGGTAACTTCCATTTCCATTCTTTCCAGGGATCCTTCTTTCTAGAAAACCACCAAACACCCCGGGGAAATGCCTGGATTTTGAAAAGGATGATGGCTGAAAAGAATGGGGAATGAACCCCTAGATAGCTGTCCGAAGTCCAGCTCAAGCAGAAGAACTTCTTTGATTTTTGTTTTGGATCTCTGGTTTCTTTCAGGGAGCAAAAGGATTCTGACCCATGGATTTGAATGATTAAGTTACCCTAGCTGGGCGCAAATTCAGGACATCCTAACACAAGTGAACAGACGATTGCTGGCTTTTGACCGGCATCCTCGTGAACCTGCTGGCACGAGCGCGCGAGGGCATCTTACATCTTTTGTCAGGAGTTTACAAAACAGGGTGCTTGACTTGTTTTGCTGGTTCTCAACGGAGGGAATGACCCCTACAAACCATCCCCTGTGGCTTCAACAACACCCTGGGTCCTTCACCTATCGCAGCCGCAAGTTGTCGGCCCCTAAGCGCAAGTTGTCCGCTTCCTGACTGAAGCATAGGGAGGGTTAGGGCCTGGCCCGTGGTCATGGCAACCCAAAGTTCCAGATGGAGCTGGGGATGACTTTCCCACGGCCCACGTGTTACTTTTGGCAACCAAGTGCAACCGCAGGAGTCACTTGCCAGCTCCTTGATTCGCCCAACGGAAAGCTGCAGGGTCCCATTCGACGGTTCGCGTGAAATACAGGGGTGAACGTGCCTGTTGGTCAGCTGCTGGTCTTTTCCGGCGCTTTGCGTGACGTTTGTGTAGGATTGGTCAAGCGGCTTGACCTAACTCTAATGAAGCATTGCACTGTTTGCAGGCTGGGGTGAGGATGGTTTATTCTTAAGAGACCTATACCATTTGGGGTTGAGCTTACTCCTGAAGCGTCATACAAACAGTGTCCGCCCCAGGTGTCCAAGTATTTTGCAACCCGCCCCCTTTTACGTCGAACGCTTCCATTTTATTTGTGTGGGAGACTACCTTCTTTTTGCAACCCGCCCCCTTTTGCGTCGAACGCTTCCATTCTATTTTTGTGGGAGACGACCTTCTTTTTGCAACCCGCCCCCTTTTCATTTCCGTCGAACGCTTCCATTTTATTTGTGTGGGAGACTACCTTCTTTTTGCAACCCGCCCCCTTTTGCGTCGAACGCTTCCATTTTATTTGCGTGGGAGACTACCTTCTTTTTGCAACCCGCCTTCTTTTGCGTCGAACGCTTCCATTATATTTTTGTGGGAGACTACCTTCTGTTTGCAACCCGCCCCCTTTTGCGTCGAACGCTTTCATTTTATTTTTGTGGGAGACTCGCTTCCATTTTATTTGTGTGGGAGACTACCTTCTTTTTGCAACCCGCCCCCGTTTACGTCGAACGCTTCCATTTTATTTTTGTGAGAGACTACCTTCTTTTTGCAACCCGCCCCCTTTTGCGTCGAACGCTTCCATTTTATTTGTGTGGGAGTCTACCTTCTTTTGCAACCCGCCCCCTTTTACGTCGAACGCTTCCATTTTATTTGTGTGGGAGACTACCTTCTTTTTGCAACCCGCCCCCTTTTGCGTCGAACGCTTCCATTCTATTTTTGTGGGAGACGACCTTCTTTTTGCAACCCGCCCCCTTTTCATTTACGTCGAACGCTTCCATTTTATTATTGTGGGAGACTACCTTCTTTTTGCAACCCGCCCCCTTTTGCGTCGACCGCTTCCATTTTATTTGCGTGGGAGACTACCTTCTTTTTGCAACCCGCCTTCTTTTGCGTCGAACGCTTCCATTATATTTTTGTGGGAGACTACCTTCTGTTTGCAACCCGCCCCCTTTTGCGTCGAACGCTTTCATTTTATTTTTGTGGGAGACTCGCTTCCATTTTATTTGTGTGGGAGACTACCTTCTTTTTGCAACCCGCCCCCGTTTACGTCGAACGCTTCCATTTTATTTTTGTGAGAGACTACCTTCTTTTTGCAACCCGCCCCCTTTTTGCGTCGAACGCTTCCATTTTATTTGTGTGGGAGTCTACCTTCTTTTGCAACCCGCCCCCTTTTACGTCGAACGCTTCCATTTTATTTGTGTGGGAGACTACCTTCTTTTTGTGCACAGATCTTACTGCCACCATGCATCCGACACATGCGATTCTTCCCCGCACCGGACCTGTTGCGAGGCTTCCTTCGCCGGAAGCTCGGGGCGCTGTGGGACTTTTGACGCATTTTGACGCGGGTTGAGCAGTCGGTCCCCCAGCTAGGTGCCCTTTGTCCCCGTTTCCTTTTTGGTTGGGAGGGTTCCCCTACTACAATAGACTACAGAAGAAAAATAAATGGTACCCTTATTCTAACCTCTCCACTGGAGGATCTAGTTGAGCAGTCGGTCCGTTTTGAATCAAACGTTCCGTCCGAAGAAACCAGGGCATCGAGATGATCTTGTAGACCATTGTCCCAGGGTGCTGGCCATCCATTTGAACACAGGGCTGAAAGAGCAATGGGGGAACCGTCGGACCCGTGACGTGTGACAACAGAAGCCCCTTTGAAGTGACAATGCATTTACGGGGCATGCGAATCCCTCCTCGTCTTCACTTGTCAGTTGTCAGTTTCCGCCACTTTGGCTTAGGCGACTCCGCCCACGTCCTTGCCCATGCAGGGCAGTTTGGGCAGCCCAGCCCGTTTGTTCGCGGAAAAATGGGTATGTAGGGACCACCCCAACCAGATCGGGTTCCTTTCCCGAAAACTGCCCCAGACACAGGGTACCTTCACCCACATTTTTTCAAGTACATGCGCCTCGAAGCCCAGTAGCGTACAGACTTTCATTTGCTACCCAATTGGTTCGCAGGTGGTGCTTGGGGGATCCACTAACTGGGTCTTGGGCTTTTGGCTCTCTGTTCCGAAGGCCTCTGTTTGGCCCGATTCTTGCTTTTGGTGGCCAACGTGCTGCTTGTGTCTTTCTTTTTCCCCACCCGACAGAAAGGGGTTGCTAGATTGTATGTTGGAATCCGCGTTTGCGATGCTCCTACACCACGCCCCCACCCAGTATCCGAGCAGCTCGCCAGTGGATCCCGCCGAGCATCCCGCCAGAGCAGCTTGCCAGTGGATCCCGCCGAGCATCCCGCCAGAGCTGCTCGCCAGTGGATCCCGCCCAGTATCCCGCCAGAGCTGCTCGCCAGTGGATCCCGCCGAGTATCCCGCTCTGGCGCTCGCCAGTGAATCCCGCCGAGTATCCCGCCAGAGCGGCCAGTGGATCCCGCCGAGTATCCCGCCAGAGCGGCTCGCCGGTAGTATCTCGCCAGAGCTGCTCACCAGTGCCAGTGAATCCCGCCGAGTATCCTGCCAGAGCGGCTCGCCAGTGGGTCCCGCTGAGTATCCCACCAGAGCAGCCCGCCAGTGGATCCCGCCGAGTATCCCGCTCTGGCGCTCGCCAGTGAATCCCGCCGAGTATCCCGCCAGAGCGGCCAGTGGATCCCGCCGAGTATCCCGCCAGAGCGGCTCGCCGGTAGTATCTCGCCAGAGCTGCTCACCAGTGCCAGTGAATCCCGCCGAGTATCCTGCCAGAGCGGCTCGCCAGTGGATCCCGCCGAGTATCCCACCAGAGCAGCCCGCCAGTGGATCCCGCCGAGTATCCCGCTCTGGCGCTCGCCAGTGAATCCCGCCGAGTATCCCGCCAGAGCGGCCAGTGGATCCCGCCGAGTATCCCGCCAGAGCGGCTCGCCGGTAGTATCTCGCCAGAGCTGCTCACCAGTGCCAGTGAATCCCGCCGAGTATCCTGCCAGAGCGGCTCGCCAGTGGATCCCGCCGAGTATCCCACCAGAGCAGCCCGCCAGTGAATCCCGCCGAGTATCCCGCTGAGTATCCCAGAGTAGCTCGCCAGTGGATCCCGCCGAGTATCCCGCCAGAGCAGCTGGCCGGTGGATGCCGCCGAGTATCGCTGAGTATCCCAGAGTAGCTCGCCAGCGGATCCCGCCGAGTATCCCGCCAGAGTAGCTCGCCAGTGGACCCCGCCGAGTATCCCAGTGGAGCCCGTCGAGTATCCTGCTGAGTATCCCAGAGTAGCTCGCGAGTGGATCCCCCCTAGTATCCAACCATACGAGTATCCCGCCAAGTATCCCACCAGAGCAGCCCGCCAGTGGATCTCGCCGAGTATCCTGCTGAGTATCCCAGAGTAGCTCGCCAGTGGACCCGCCAAGTATCCGGCTGAGTTTCCCTTGCCGGCGGATCCTGCCGAGTACCCGTCCAGTATCGAGAAGGAGCGGCTCGCCAGTATTCGTCAGTGGATGACGCCAGTATCCCGCCAGAGCAGCTCGCCAGTCTGGTTTTGCTTAATGTCCCGCCCGGCGCACAGTTGGGTTTACCTTTCATGTTGGTGCCTTCGTGTTTTGAGTGTACCCTGAGGCTCGGAAAGGGTGATGCTTTTGTGTTGCTTTGGGTTGTGAATAAGCCACTTCGTTTAATCCCCGTCGAGTGTGGAGGGTGGGGATTGCTCGAAGCGAAGTAATTTTTCCGAGGCTGCAGCTGATTCGATTCAGTACTACCGTAGTTTTTGTTGCTGGTTGTTGGCAGCCTATTTCGGATATTGTTGTTCATGTGTTTGTTTTAATCATTGCTCGAGCATTGCAGTATAGGTTTCTGTCTAGTCAAGGGTTTCATCAAATCCTTTTGTTAGGGTCCCTCAGCATGGTTTCGGCAGTTCGTTCTCCGTTCAGTACCGCATATGGGTGTTGCCGCTACGCCGGTGGCGTACGCTGTGCACAGCCTAGGCCCTAGGTCACTCCTGCAGCAGCAAAGGCTCCCGACTCAAACCATCAACCTGGACCAGATACGGTCGCCGTGCCACACATCATTTCAAGTAGAGTGAAGTCCAAGTTATGTTTGAAGTTGCGCAACGCGTTACAGGACAAATCGCAAGGAGCTGTCAACAATTGAGGCCCTGTGATGTTGGGACTTGTCCGCACGTCATGTTTTTTGCCTTCCCCTATGTGTCCAAGTACGGTCTAGGGAGGTACTTTCAACACTCCAAAATCCTCAAAGGGTTTCTTTTGAATGTCCATGGCTCAACAAATAGGTGCTCAAGAATCAGTTTTCCCAAGATTCTAGGGGTTGATTCCCCATTCTTTTCAGCCATCGTTCTGTTCAAACACCAGCCATTTCCCCAGGGCGTTTGGTGGTTTTCCAGACCTGGAAAGAATGGAAATGGAAGTTAGCCCTAGAAAGATAGGCTCCCCCAGTTCCCGAACTTGGTCCTCAAAATGAGTGGCCCAACGAAGGGCTGAGGGCTTCCTTTTCACAGCCAAGCCTCTTGGCTTGGCTGTGACTCTCCCAGGAATTCGGCAGGAGCTGGGCAGGCAGGCGGCATTGTCGAAAGCTGCCGGCTGAATCCATCAGAGAAGCAAGTCCGAACTGAACTGGGCCACCAACTGCAGCAAACAAATCACCATGACGCAAGAAAGGGTAGCAACCCTGTTGCCTTAGGCAAGCAGGACATTGGTGCTGGGTCGGTTTGCCTGAAAAATCAAAGAAGCCAGCATAACGACTGTTTTGGGCTTTTTGGCTAGGGTTCTTATCTATTCTTGTGCTAAGAAGATGCCCACGTCCCGACTTAGCAACAGGTGGGCGGCCGCTCAACGGAAGGCGTGGAGATCTTGGGGCAGACGCCTTGGGTCGAGCGCTCCCTTAAGGACCAGAGGATTGAACCAGCGGGGCTTTCCCCGTGGGACGCAACGACAGCTCAACGCATATATCTGCGATCCCCATTAAGGCGCCCTGAAAAAACATCTTAGGAGCAAATACAACTGCAGGTGCCCCATTTCATTGGGCCCCAAAGGGCTTTTGGAGGTTTCCCTCCGAAAGTTGCGGGACTTTGGCTTCAGGGTCATCAATAGCATCATTGCTCCAAGGGACGAATTGCTTGGCAACTGGCAGGTGGCCAGACACTCGCAAACCAATGAACTTAGTTTGCACTTGCCCATTGACAGCAATCAGCCATGAGCACGCAGAAAAACGCGCACGCGCGCACGCAGGCACGCGTCTCTTGGGACTCCCTGGTTGAGGTGCGTCCTCGTATTTCATTGCATCATGCATCACATCTGTTTGGGCTTTGAGATGGGCGTCACCACTGTCACTGGGAAACCAGACATGAATGGCTTGCCTTGTCGCCAGCCCAACAAGATCGACCATGGCAGTGCCCGTGCAAGTGGGGAGGTGTTGGAGGAACGTGGGCTCACCTCGCAATTCCGCACAGCAGGCGGTCAATTACAAGGTGCTTTTCCTGAGGATGGATGATTCTGGAAAGTAAGCCCCCCACTTTCCTTTCAACTAGTTTTTCAATTCCAGCCGACTTTCACTCACACGTCCAGATGTGGCCGTAGGTCAATGGTACCATTTTGGGATAGGTGACCCATTTTAGTCTATTTTAGTGGGGATTGGGATGTTCACTGCGGGGGTACGGGGTTTTGACCCATGGCCATGTAGCTTGCGAGCCGCTCCTCTTGCAGGCGAAGGAGCAGGATGTCCCGCAGGCAGGGCACTGGGCTCAAGCTGGCCTGGGCATTCAGGCATTCGGCGTCGGGTTTGGAAACCCCTCCATTTGGGGCTGGTCAGGTTTCCCTTCAACATGGGCCGGGATGTTCAGAAAGGAAGGGGCTAATGATGAAGTTGCTGGTTTGCTTTTGGTCCCCTTTAGCATTGCGGACATGCATGGGCATCACCGGAAAAAGGAAGGACGCCGGCGAGAATTGGTCTGAGAAATGCGCCGTGAAGGCAGATTGGACATGTGGACGTGGCAGCTCGACCAATTGTTTTGGCCTGAATGGTTGACCAAAGTCAGAAAGGCAGCTGCCTGACGCGCAAACTAGGAGGGCCAAGAAACCCCTCCGACAGTCGTGTGCAGTGGCAGCCACCTCCTTCAATGCATGCCTGGTGAGCACCTTGCAAGATCACGCTTTTTGCAGGCTGCAAAGAACGCGCCCCCTGGCCCACTTTTGCACAAACGAGCTAACTAGTACGCAAAATTGCCAAAGGTGGGAAAAGAAGCCCAGGGGTGCAGAGCTACAATTGCAGTGGGATCAAGTTGGGGCGGTTCCAAGGATGTTGCTGCTTTCTGACTGCCTTTTGATTGATGTAGACATTGGCGTTGTTTGCTCTATCAATTGGAAGGCCAACTTGGTGCCCATCACTTCCGAACAAAAACCGTGCAGTGGTGAAACTGCAGGAGATCGTCCAAGCTGCAGAATGGCTGCGGTCGGCCAGGAGCTTACTCAGCTGTCAATTGCAGGATATTTGCGGATTTGCAGGTCATGCTCTTGATGGTGACTGCTTTTCTATTTTTTTCTGGGGGGCCAGCTTTTAGTGCCAGCTTGAAATGCACCGGGGGGAGGGCGGATAGCCCCACTCTTGAACCCCACCGCTCTTGAATAAGGGGCATCCAACATGTACAAACTCTGGCTTTGCACCAGGCCGAAACGTAAATGCACTTAGGCGACAGGGGCCTCGCAACACAGTGAATTCTTCACAACGCATCGCGGTAAATCCATGAGGCACCGGCACCCTCAACGCTTGCCAGGCATGTGTAGGATCAGGGCAACAGGAGCTCCAGGCGGCAGATGGGTGAGCATGTCAGGCTACAGGTTACTGGGTTGCCCATGATATGATATACTGAATATATGATATATTGAATATGTGCTATATATATATATATACACAACTTGGTTTTCTTTATACCTTGTAAAAAATCATATATTCCTGTCTGTACGAAGATCTTCATGTAACTTCAATTGTGTGCAATGTGTTGGTTGTGTGCGGGCGTGGGCGAGGGGGGGGGGGGGCAGGGCAGGCCAAAAATGCATTCTGGCACAAAACTAGGAGACCACCATGAGTTGTTCGCCGAGGCCGACGCGATGATCATCTCGTCCGGTGCTGGTTTGAGTGACGCACTAAGCGGGCACATGTTGCAGCAACAAGTTGAAAGGGCCGTAGCCCTCAGCAGCAACGCACAAACAGACACCTGTACAAGTGGAAAACATGGAGCCCTGTAAAATTAACAAGACCCTGCACCGGCGGGCCGGATGGGTTTGTTCCGCGTGCAGCAGGCCAGTTGCAGGGCGTGGCCATGGTGGGTCCACCACCAACAGGTCCCAATGTCGTTTTACTAGACTGCGAGATTGAGTTGGTTTATTCCGTTCCATCAGGCGCGTCATCAATGAATACATGTGCTGCTGCGTTGCTGGGGTCACCCGGTTTTTTGCGGGAAAAATACGTTCCGTCCGCCTAGACTAAAAATATGAGTGTTTTCACCTTGGAAATTCAGACACAAAAAACTACAAACGAAAACACAACACTACAGTTGGGTGGCCATGTTTCTTGGGTTGGATCTTTAGATTTTTCAATTTTTGGGTTGAAATCAAGTTGGGTTTTCCACTAAACCCACAAAAACATTTTTTTTTGCAGGGGGGTCAACGGCAACCCAGTCGGATCTTTTCCTCGAGGCGACTTCGGAGGTTTGCCCACCTTCCAGGGCCCCAGATCCTGGCACGCGCGGGCGCTCGGAGAATCGGGCGCTGGTTTGGGACCATTTTCCTCGAGGCTCCTGGCAAGTATCAACAAGCAATGGCCCCCGTGGTTTCCAAGTGGCGCGATTTCTGGATCTCGCAAGCGTCTGCCATATTCGCTTGGTGGCCTGAATTTTTCAGGTCCCCGATTGATTTAGGGCCTTCAACACAACCTGGTTTTGAGACCCCCAACCACCTCCGGGGTGTCTAATGGAGGGGTCAGGTCTTCCATTGAAAGCCCGAAGAGCCTCTGGAAAAAAGGGTCCCGAAGGTCGGTTTAGTGAAAGTTGGTAGGGTAAGTACAGACGGCTGCGAACTCCAGAAATCGCACCAGACGAAACGGGTGAAGTCATTGATTGGTTACAAGGCAATCATCAGCCGGGGTTTGTGGTTTGTAATGAGACCACGTTGCATAGACCTTGTTCGTGATCCGGTTCCTGAAGGGTGTTCGGGTTTTGGGTTAATTTCCCAGAATCCAAACGTTTGGCTGGCAGGGGACCTGCGGATGGTTTTGTGAAATGCGCAAAAATCGGTTTCCGCCAGAGGAAACCGGGGGTGAAACCATGGTTTGTTGAAATCTACCTTGGGGAATCATCAGAAACCAGGATTTTTTAGGTGGTGCAGGATCTTGTCCACCCGCATGAGTTAATGTTGACCCCGGATTAATAAGCTCATCCTATTAAAAAAATGGTTTTCCCCTCCAAAGATGATGACTGGGGTTGATTAATTTGGGATTAACATTAGTTGGGATGAGTGTTGCCTTTTCTTTGGTGGTTCGTCAATGCAGTTTCAGCATTGCAAACTAAGCAGGCATCATGATGCCCTAAGTTTTCTCAGTAACCTGGACTTCACAGTTGTTTCCTTTCCCTAACCCCCATTGAGTTGTCGACGAACGTACCATCAGAAATTTGATGGCCATTCAACATATGTTTTTTTTTTTTTCTTGTTTTTTTTAATTGAATGGTGCAATGCTTAGGGTTGTGTGAGGTTGTCAGATTTGTATTTTTGTTCGGGTTTATTCTTTCTTTTAAGCAGGCGACAGCCCCCAGAGTTTGTGCTAGCTGGTTTCTGAATGAGAAGCAACAAACAGTATAAATGCTGATGACGTATTGTTTGTTGCTGCATTGGCGGGGGCAGAGAATACAGTCTGGCACAGCGGGCATGTTACTGTCTATGTATGGAGGGACTCAGGGATCAGCACCGGGCTACAGTTGCCCGATGGGGCAAACCAGCCATCGCTTGCCCATAGATAGTTACATGTCAGAAGTGACATTGGACCGTGTCATTTCAGGTGGACGCAAATCAGCTCAGGCTGTTGATGGTTTGCAGACAATGTTGTCAACTCATATTCAGGGAGCGAACAAGCTTGACCTGGATCTCCTGCAGGACATATATGAATTAGAAGTATGTGTCATGTTTTTGTTTTGTTTTGTTCATATCCATTTGTTATGGTCTTTGCATGTGTCTTGTCCCATGTATAAATCTCTTGAATTACAAATGTTCTATCATTCAAGATCATATTTAGTATGTGACAGAGAAAAAGTGAAAGGAATGGAATTCCGAACTCAAATGCAGGAGTGATATGATGGAAATGTTTGATTTATTATGTGTGTATGCGTTTTCATTTCTTTCTTTATCATTCATATGTTTATTATTTTATTTGTTTAAAACAAACAAGAAAACATGCATTGTCCTTTGTTGCATGTTTATTTGGAATCAGATCCGATTTTCGATTGCTCATCATCAATAATATTTGTATTTATGTTTCATGCAATGGTTATTTCTTGTTGATATGTTTAATAACCCCTAGACATTTCCACTTTGCATTTCTTTCTTCAGTTCATTATCTCTTTGTCATTGCAATTCGATTGTCCTGGATCTTACGAACATGAAATTATGGAAAAAAAATAATAAAGAGAACCATGACAGTGTCCAAATATTTGAGTCGTACTGTGGATGGACGAAGTCCTGCGCCGCCTAAGAAACCCCGGAATGATGATTCCCCGCTACATACCAACAAACAATGGTTTCAACCATGTTTTCCATTTGGTGCGAAATGGATTTTGTCCATCCACAGTATTTGTGCCGCGGAAAATGGTGGGCCTCTCCGTCACCTTCCATCTCCCAGCTACCCATCCCTCACGGTCTAATTCATCAGCTGGGGATGGGAAGGGATAGGACGTATGGAGGAGATTGGCGAAGGAGTCTCTTCTCCGTTGGTCTCTGTCTCTTTGTCTCTTCATCCTTCTCCTTTCGTTCCTGTTTTCCATAGCATAATCTTCAAGAGACATTGTGACAAATGGCCTTGTTTGGGCCAGTGGCCTTTGTGGCTAGCCTTTGTCCAACTCAAAGCAAACCAACATTTTGGATTTCATGCTTTTCGAGGGATCGTTTTTGGCTCCCCCCACAAGAAAGAGGCAAGCAAACTGGTCAATGAGCCAGCTGGGGTTGCAGCAGTTTAGCAGCATAGGTGTGTCTTTTTTAGTTTAGTTTGGCTAGCAATAGGCTGGTTTACATGGGTTTGATCTTATTCCATTTCTTCCTTCATCAGCCTGTGCTGCGCTCAGTACTTTGCCGGGCTGCCCTTGGAGGAGGTACTTTGTGCCGGATGCTTCCAAGAGGCCGGCGAAGATTCGCCTTCACTCGCGCCTCTTTGGCCATAGGAACATTTCTTGCTGGTGCTGAGGAGGGAATCAGGGAAGAACCCCAAGAAACAATCTCTTGTGTCTTGCTTCTAGGGAATCCCTAGGTTCATTACTGAGTACCAGCAAGATTTGTTGGGTTTCAGGGTTCTCGCGGTTTCGCTTTTCAACAAATCCAAATATCATCCAACCAAAGGGAAACTTCACGTTGACGTCAAGAACAGGAAGTATAGCACTGCGGCTACAGTGCGTGTCAGTTCAGTTTCTTAGTTGTATTAGTGTGAGTTGTGAGTAATTCAATATGTCAGCTTCACGGGAATGGTGGTGTTTGCTTTCACATGCTACAATGCCCGACAACGGCAAGGTTCTTTTGTGGCTATGTACATATATATATATATATAGAGATTATACAATTACCCGCAACCTATAGGATATTTTTCTTGAAGGTTTGTTTGGATCCGATTTTGTTGACCAGTGAAACGTGCCACTGACTTGAACCTGCATGTGGGGGGCGGGGGGGGGGGGGGGTATGCAACTGTGAAGACCGTCCATGACAAGTTTATCAAGTAGTTGACATAGCACGCAAATCACAGTTTTCGGCTTGCACCCGAGCGAACATGTGATGTTTGATGCACCATGATGGCTTTGCCAGTTTCACCATTATTCTTGTTTGACGCCTTTGCTCCATGACCAAATTGTGTTTATTCCAATGAGAAGCAAGGTTGAACTGTTTGGATGAATCCCTGTTTTGCCTTGCTGGCATAAATCCGCTCGTTTCGTTTGGGTCCGGTTATTTTGATATGGCCAACCGGGTGATGAGTGTCACTTGTGTTTCATCGAGGGGCAGGTGGTTTTCAAACCTCCGCCGTGTTTGGCTGCCGGGGCCGCTAGGCCCGAGAATTCCAGCCGTCTGACGAATCCAGGCCCAAAAAGGGATCAGCTCAGAAGTGGCACAATTTTCCATGGCTGAGTCATTCCCGCTTGCTTCACATGAACGAAATGCCGGAGTCTACTTTCACCGCAGGCCTCTGACTCCAGCGGCCTCAAGGCGCAGTTTTTATTTTTCACCAGAGGCGCTAGTGGCAAAGGGCCCCCAACAAATTCGCGGAGTCGGGCCCCCAACAAATTGCCCAATGTCAGGACACCACCGGGTTCCTGGAGCCATGCCTCGAGTTGAATCAAAACTCCCAGAGCCATGTTGACGTGTTGATCTTGGTTCATAACTGAGCGCTCGTGCGCATAATGGCAGTTTACCGGCAAATGGTGATAGCTTTAAGCGCTTCTTGGCTGGTTCGCTTGGTCAAGTCGTTGGGGGACTCAGACTCCGGGTGGGAACCTTCGACCACTGGTCAGCGGGGCAAACCCAAACCTGGAGAATTGAAAGTGAGTAGGGCGCATCGTGCATTGGAAGTAGGAGCTTCCGCCCTTGTATTTCCTGGCATGTGGGTTTGTGATTGACTTGTGTTCCTGCCAGTTTTAGGTTGTGAGTTGTACGGCTTTGAATGTGCAAGAGAACGCCCTTAAACAAATTCTTGGTAGACATGAACTGCCATGCAATGTAAATGATGTTCACCAACGAGTCCCGTAAATTTCATACTCCCTGGGTTTCACAGAACTGCGGGAAGGGGAAGAGAGCGAGTCTTCGGTAGCCACCAAACCACCAATCCAAACAACCACTTTGAGAGAACTGATGTGGCCTGGGTTCAACAAGGGGTGTGCCAGAAATGCAAGGACCCCCGTTTTGGATGGCCCCCTTTAAGGAGAAGCAGAAAGGAACACACCCATTGTGAGTGCTTTGGAAAACAACTCCAATGCCCTTGATGTACCAAGTTGCTCAGTGGCATTTGTTCTTGGTGGGAAGGGCTCCCCTTTAAACTCAACCAAAAAAGGATGTCGAACTGCCGGCGTCGTTTTGCATAGGACGCCAGGCTGGCCTGGGCACTTTGGGGTACGCTGCTGAGGAGCGGCTGGGGGGTGGGGGGGTGGGTCAGGCATTGAGCAAATGGTTGGGGCAATGGAAATGTGTTACCGTATTTAATTTTGTTTGCCCTCAGGATTGTGTAGACGAGGAAGGAGGGACGGAGGAGGGAGAGGGAGGAGGAGGAGGAGTGGAGGAGGAGGGAGGAGGAGGGAGGAGGAGGGAGGAGGAAGGAGGAGGATGAGGAGGGAGGAGGGAGGAGGAAGGAGAAGGGGCGAGGGGGAGGGGGGAAGGCGCTGAACATGTACGATTCCCTGAAGAAACAAAACAAAGTTACAAAGCACACAAAGCAACAAACACACAAGCAAACACACACCCAATCCCAGGGTCGTTTTCTTGTTGCAATTCTGTATATGTTGTGTTGTTGTTTTTTGTTTCAATTATTTGTGGCTGGGTCTTTGGCTAGCTTGCTTCTACACAACCTTAGGACCATTGTTTGGCAAGCTGCACATTTGGCGGTCCGCGCGTGTCAGTCACAGGGTCCATTTCAAGGGCTCAAATCACAAGCTGAGGTGTTGAGCATAGGTGTCCGCCGAGCCTCGCTACTGTGGATGGACGAATTCCAACACCACCAAAGGCACTCCGCAATGGTTTCCCCCGTAAGTGCAAATAAACACTGCTTTCCCATGGCTTCCAATGTCCAAGTGGTGCGACGTGGATGGCGCAACCATGCACAGCATGGCAAGTTCAGTTGAGTCACAATCAAAACCCGGGTAGATGAAGGTTAGTAAGGGACGGTCTTAACCATAAATAGCTGCGGCCGCCTTGTTAATTCGTTACACGGTTCCGGGTGAACGATTTGTCTACCGGGTTTTGATTATGACTCAGTTGGCCATGGGCCAGGATCTACGGCGATGTGCCTCCGGCGGCCTTCAAGCCGTACAAGCAGGTGGGGGAAAGGAGAGTCGAAGGCGAGCAGTGAGAGACGTCACCCCCTCGTTAAAATTTGCGGAGGGGCGCTCCACGTGTTTTTTAGGGGGGCCTTTTGATATATGACATGGAGATTTCGTGTACCACCAGTGGCTGATGGTATATATGGACAGACTTGAGTTTTCCCTGTCACTCAATCTGTTGATTGTTTGGAGCAGGTGTCATCCCTAAATGACATTATTGCAGATTGTCCACATGGTTCCCTTCTTCCCAGTTGGCACTGATTATGATCAACAGTTCGCACCGACCCTTTTCTTAACCTTGTCACAGCCATTGGGCCAAATTGGGCAACTGTTCACCCGTTTCAAGGTTGACGTACACTTTTTGTTTCAGTCGTTCCGCCCAATGTTTTTGTCCTTCGATGTGAGTGGTACCCTCCAGTATAATTTGGCATATGTCCAATCTCCAGGTTGCATCGATTCTTAACTGATCTAGACCTGTTGGCCAAGGCAAGGGTTTTATGGGAGGCTATCGTATGCCCCTTGTTTCCTTCTAAGAAAGCTTTGGTGAATTTTGCTTGGATGTTAGGACGTTAACTTTTTGCCAACTCATGGGTTTTCCATTAAACCACTAAAAGTTAAGCTTTTAGCAGGGGAGCAGAAAGAACCGAGAAAAGGTGGCCTTTTCTTCCCATGGCTTTGGTTCTTTCTATGGTCCCCTGGTTTTTGTCCCGCCGACTCGCCAGGTGGAGAACTACGCGAAGCGGGCGCCCCTGGGCGCCTACTGCATCACTAGCGCTGCCGGAGCGCCCAAGATGACCCAAGATGATACCAAGAAACCAACATTTACAGGCAGTTTGCTAGCTGTTTTTTGCTGGGTGTTGTTTGCGCCCACTGCAGGTGCAGAAACCGAGTCAACTTGATTCCCCCACACTTAGAGACAAACCCATGTTTCCAGTCAACGGCTTTGCTCGGTGTTTGTAGCAAAGATCATTACAGAGGTTCGCTGAAAACATTGTGTTTGGATGTGTGTGTTTGGTGGGCCTTTGTCGAATTCTTGGTTGCTTAGCGAGACTGTTCCTCGGCTCGTAGCGGGACATGTTAAGCTGCGAATTGTGAACGTTTGTAACACAAAATATTTGTCCATGGCGAGAAACGGCACAGGAAACCATTTGCGGAGCATTTTTTCGAACATTTCGTGGTCTGGTTGTGGTCAGCTCGCCTTGTTGGGGCCTGAGACAAAACACAACATCCAGTCCCATAGGTGGGCGTTGCGACTGCTCGAAAGGCGGTGAGAGACGCACCGCCCCTCCCCCATTGTTGACAGCCCTATGCCTACCTGGAGTCTCCATGACCCTTCAAACTTGGGGTCATGGAGACTCTAGGTAGTAGCTTTCATTTGGACAGGCGTGGATTCTACCTGCCATTGAGTTGGCTTTGTACGTGAGGGAGGTGTGGTGTTTGGAGATTCTTCACTATCTTTAAGACAAGTCGAGGGATTTGAGCGGAACCGGCACGCTTTCAGGTGGATGGCTTGTGGCTTCAGCTAGGCGCGAGGGTGCCGCTGCTGCAATCGGAAGTTGGTTGGAGGAGATTAGACACGCGCACTACCGGGTGTTGTTACATGTTATGTTTTGCTTTTGTTCCTTTCGCATTGTCAGTTGGATCTGCAGCGTTTTCGAGGAGCGTTTTGATGCCGGCGACGCATGACTTGAGCCGATTGTTGCTTCAGAGTCTTTGTGTGCACGGGAAATTCTGGCAGCTGCATACATGCCTTTGCCCCGAATGTAAATCCGGCCAGACAACTCGAACATATTGTTGGGCCACAAAACACAAGCAATTCGAAATGCCCCTTAGGCTTCTCGGCCAGACTGCCAAATGCTGGTTGGACTGGTCCGATTGAGTTGATCTACTGTGTACTTGTGTTGCTTGAGCTTCCCCAAGTTCACCCACAGTTTTCTTCATCAAATTGTTTCTGAAAGACCCAGAGGGAGCATGATGGTTTTTGCCCTCCCAAGCTGTTGGGCATGAGGGTGCCCTCTGGAACTAGATCAACAGTTGACCCTTAGGTAACGCCAGGCTTGGGTTGAAGTCTGGTTGGGGCAACAGGCCACCGTTTGTGGGGGTTTCCCCTCAGGCATGAGGATGAAGCGCAAGCGGAGTGAGTTTCTGACCGCACCAGCCCGACGAGATGCCCAAACGCCGATCCAGAAGTGCTCCCTCGAAGGTCCCGGAGTCTCCATGTCCCAAACATGGGGTCGGTCAAGTTACCCACGTTTCCCCCACTTTGGAGGGGCGGGAGCCAGGGAGACTCCTCTAAAGGTTAGCTTCGCAGGCTGGCCGCAGTCGGCGCTGCTGGAGCTGCACGGCAAGAAAGGCTCGTAAGCAGAGCGGGTGCGGTGGGTGCCAGGAATGGGTTTGTCTCAACTAGGTCCCCCAGTAGTGCCCTTTTACCCCTTTTTTGGGGGAGGGTTCCCTTACTAAATAGACTACAGAAACACAGGGTACCCTTATTCTAACCTCTCTACTGGAGGACCTAGTCAAGAAAGAGGAGCCCACCAAACAATCGCTTCTAAGCTTTCCGATGAGCTTCTCAAGAGGGTGGCTTCGACCACGGATGTGCGGCTGACCGTTGTTCACCCTTGTTGATTTCAGATTTTGATTTAACACCCCGCCTATCGATCTGAATGGCAGTCTTGGGTTTTCATCATATTGAGCCAGTGCAGCAAAGTCGAGGTAGCTTTGGGGATTCGCCGGAAGAAACATTGCCAGACTTTGGCCGCTGCCCCGGCCATTGCATTTGGATGGTTGTGCCCGAAAATACTAGTAGTTGTTTCACGAAGCACCGCAACACAAATGGGTGGCTTTTCTTGTGGTTTCAGTTGAAGTGAAGCTGTAAACCCTAAACCCTCCAAAAGACAAAACACACACACAAACAAATAAACAAACAAACAAACAAACAAACAAACAAACAAACAAACAAACAAACAAACAAACAAACACACACAACACCACCATCCCCACTTGACTTGTTTCGCACTCAATGATCAATGATCACCTTGGGCAGTGGACCAAGGTGCCTTTGAGTCCCTTCCTGCCTTTAGGGCACAAGCCAAGGGGCAAATTGGGTAGCAACAGTTTGAATCACCGTATTTTAGATCACAAACTATACCCCCTACTCAAAATATTCCCGCCTTTTTCGGGAGAACCTGGTTTTCCATAGTACTACCAAACCTTTTTAAGGTAGAGGGTCGACATGATACCGACCGAACAAAAGGCCGGGTAGTTGCGCCGCATTTCATGGAGCACGACCGCCATCGGGAGCGCGCCATTGCGGCGAGGCTTTTTGATGTGCTCCAACTGCAATCGGAAGCCTTGGCCGGGGCCAAGCTACTTGGGACCGGAGCCTCAGACCTTGGGAGAGAGTCTGGGTCAGGGGTGTGTGAGCCGGGGAAGGTGGGGCGGGGGGGAAACCTAAAAGAGCTGTTTGCGCTGGTGAATGTAAGGTGGGGAGATGCTGACCAAGCCTTCCAACTCAAGCTTGGTATGTTCTTGCGGGTTTTTAAGCAGCTTTGCAACACCTTTCGAACGATTCCTAGCGTTCCTGTCGAGAAGCTAACAATTGCAGGTTTGCCCACGCAGCTGCTAGGGCCGATCAAGTAGATTGGATGGGCGGTTTGGTTATTTGATGTTGCGATTGGCAAACACACATTTTTGGGGTGTCTCGGAAGCAGAACTGATGAATCTAGATGCTCCACAGGTTTTGAAAGAATTTAGGCAACCCAATAATCTTCCAGCCGAATTATTTCTAGAAGGCTTGTTGGTGTTTCCTGACCATTGACAAGCTCATCCTCAGACGTTCTTGCACTTTTGGGGATGGATTTGCACACCTTTTTCCAACAAGAAGCTTGTGGATCACCTTCGGGTGTGCAGGGACGAGTATGTCTTTGTTTGTTGGATTCCAGAACATCCCAAGGACATCAAGAGTTGTTTTCACATCGAATTGGACCTCGAACACTGCATGATATTATGATTGACAATCCTGGTGTTGGTTCTAAATTCCTGCTTGCTAGTCAAGTCTCAGACCGTGGCACTAGCGTTGCCGTCCCCGATTGCGCGGCGGCTGATTCCGATGTGATCGGAGGTTTTTGCGGGATTTGAGTGTCTCCTGAAGTGAGGCTGCCCCACAAATCATTGATTTGTTCTTTGTTTCCGTTCAAATGGCATCCAAAGACGGAACCTACCGTGATCATCATTTGATCAGGTACTTGTGGCTCCCCTCGCCTCCCCCTATGTGGGAACCCATCCACGAGATGGCCTTTGGGCAATAAGTAAAAAGCCAACTCTGGAATTCCTGCAATCTATAGAATCACGTTTTGATAGGGGTGATATGGCCAACCTGTTGGAGAAGTCCCTGAGACGAACACGTGTTGTTGTTTTGTTTGTTTTGGCAAGTTCCGAATCCCGTCGTGAGATGTCCATCTCGCCTGAGCCAAGTTCTTAGTGACCGCACCTGGAAGGCGTACATGATAGAGTTGGGGGCCCTGAGCCCCTTTCTGCCCAACTATCCGCAGAAGGGCTTGTGTTGGAGAATTACAAACACGGGTCCAAGCATTCAGGTTAGCCCCAATTGGTACCCCTAGGGTAGGGAAACCTGTCCCTCGCCACACCACCGGCTTCCAACCCACCAATTAATTAGAGGGAAGCTGGTTTGTTGGGTTGTTTTGAAAAGGAACCCTATGGCTGTGGGTCAAAACCAATGGTACCATATTGGGGTAGGTGAATTGAATTCACCACCCATTTTAGAACCTATTTAGTGGTTGGATTGGGATGTTCCCTGTGGGTACGATTTGGATTTTGACCCATGCATGGCCAGATGTAATCCCTGTGGTTTGGGAAAGTATCTCGAGGATGTCTCAAGTGTTTTCCTGGAAGGCGAGGAGCTGCAGCCGGGAGCTTGCTTGCGCGTTTTCGGGCTTCGATGGGTGGTGTGAATTCTCAAAAACGGGGTGGTGCAATTGCAGTGCTCGCCTTGACGTTTCAGTGAACGCATTGGTCATGTGAGTTTGAACATGTTGAAACTTTAGGGGAAGATGGCCCCGTACCCATCGGTGATGTTGTTTCTGTTTTGCTTAGGAGGAGCTCTGTTGTGTGTTTCATTGTGACACCACCTTGAAGGGCGAGATGCGGTTGGTTTGGCGGGGCCAACCACATTGAACCATGAATGATGGCGAATCAAAAAAACACATACGTAGCTGGCTGGAAAGAAAAGGGCACTGATTGAAGGGGATATGTTGCTTCCCGCAGAATCTTGGGCCACAGCCCAAGTGCAATACTGTGGATGGACGAAATCCTGCACCACTTAAGAAACCCTGGAATGATGGTTCCACAGTACATACCAACAAACCATGGTTTCCCATGTTTTTCAGGTGGTGTGAAATGGATTTGTCCATCCACAGTATTCCCCCGAAGATTATCTGCAGAGGAATCGATCCCTGGTGTCAACGACCCGGATTCCCTTTCTGGGCGGTCCAAAATGCGTGCTCAAAATGGATTGCCCTGGTAAATGGAAGCAAAAACTCAAACATGGGCTCCCCTGGGGTTCTATTTGACTCATAATCAAATGGATGCCTTTGGGGAGCCTAAGGATCCCGGACCCACCCGCGGAGGAGGCCTTGGATCGCGTCGATCTCCCGCGGCTTCTTTTTTTTCGGCCTTGGAGGTGCAAGGAAGGGCGAAGTTGGGGAACCTCCATTTGCTTAAGAATATTGTTTTTTGCCCCTTGTTTTTTTTGTTTAAGGAACTCATCACTACTGGAAATAGTTTATTTTTGTCCTGGGGCCTTAAACAAATGGAAGGGAATTGACTCCCCAAATGTAACTACAGCCAGAATCCTGCACTGAGGGAAGCTGGCACTGACTAAAGAGGGCAACCGTGATCTACCAGAAACGAACACTAAAAGAGAATTGTCCACCTGGCTGGTTTTCAGGAATAAGTAAATAATAGGTAGGGTTCGGCCATTTCACCACACGCCAACGCGAGTTTGACAAGCGCCATATTGAGGCTGTGGTGGTGGTGCTGCTGCTGCTGCTGCTGCTGCTGGTGGTGGTGGTGGTGGTGGTGGTGGTGGTTTGGGTGGTGGTTTAGGTGGTGGTGGTGCTGGTGCTGGTGCTGGTGCTGGTGCGGGTGCGGGTGCGGGTGCGGGTGCTGCTGCTGCTGGTGGTGGTGGTGGTGGTGGTGGTGGTGGCGGTGGTGGTGGTGTTGCTGGGGTTGTCAGGTTTTACGAGTAGTGAACTTGCGTTTATGTTCCGGATGTGTACCAACTCAGAAAGCAAGCGCGCCACCAATTTTGCCGCTGCAGCAGTACACAGTGTCTCATACAAATTTGAAGGACCGGCAGGTTGCTAGCGCTTTCATAGCTATGACTCGACCAGCGCGGTTCTGCTTGGCGCTCTTGGTGGCCTCCTCTCAGTTGAGTGTTTGTGAGCGGCGGCAGGCGAGCCCTCCGCCTCGGGCGAAGAGCACCGAGGCAGCTGGCTCCACGCCTGCCAAGGTGATCACACGTCGCATCTCGCAGGCCATGTCGTCGTTGCAGGTCTTGGACATTATGCAGGCGGAACAAGAGAATCCAAACATGGATCTCATAGCGGCGGCTAGGGCCTGGATCAGACTTGCTGGACTGCGGCGCTCGGGTGTGACCAATCATGTGTTCTTTCCCGGTTTCATTGGGCAGACCAAGCGTTTGCTAAAGAAGCCATCGGGCCAGCCATGATTCTGGGCAGCGGCAAAGTTCCACGATTGCATGTCTTCATCGCAGCTGGCAGATTTGAGCAAAACATTGGCTATGGCAGTCCGTCAGACTGCGGGCGGGATGACAGCTCAAGCAACTTCTAATGTCATTTGGGCAATTGCAAAGCTAGCCCGAAGCGATGCCCTGTCTGATGTTTCCTTGACGTTGCTGCCAATGCTGGCAGGCAGAATCCCTGCTGTGATAACAGAGATGATATACCAACATGTGTCCAATGTGATGTGGGCGACCGGGCAGCTGTCAGTTGATTTCAGCCATGCTGCCATGACCCAGTGTTTGCGCCAGATGCTTCCCAGCTTGGTGGCCCGAGCAAGAATAGTGCTGCCCACCGCCACGCCGCAAGAGCTTGGCAATTCTTGCTGGGGGTTGGCGCTGAGCAATCGCTCCCATGCAGCTTTCTTCGCGTTCCTTGATGTTGTGGCAGAAAAGGTGGCAAATGAAGCTGCTGGGTGGCAGCCGGCACTTGCTGCTCTAAATTTGCCAATGGTCGCTTTCCGGCAACGCCTTCAATTGGATGTGGCTCGCCGGGGCTTTTCAGAGGCAGACGTGGAGCGTAGCCGCTTTGGTCCGGAGCGCTGGTAAAGCCTGTCACTCACGTTACATACCTTTCCCGTCGTCCCAAACTGAAGGAGGGCGCACCCAGCCCTGCCGAGTGCGGGGTAAAACCTTTTCTGGCACCCGGGGCTGCCGAGTGACCCTGCCAAGCCTTCGGACGGGCAATGCCAAAGACATTTAGCTGATGTGGACTGAAAAACGGCACCCCGCGCTGTACTCGCCAGCGCCAGGGAGCAACTTGTTTACAGCAGCTTTGGAAGTGGCTCATGGCAGGACCGGTATGGAGCCGGTGTGGTGCATGCCATCATCAATATTGTGTTGGCTTCAGACTGCTTACTCCTTGCACCAATTTGGACTTTTTTGCAGCTGTGTTTGGTCGGCATGGGTAACAGCTTGGAGGTCGGAGGGTGGCGAGTGGAATGAAGAGCTGGGCGTTGGATCTTTGAGAGATCAGGATTTGTTCCGCAATTTATGTGCCAGTGAATTGCATTTGGCATTCAGGTCGCAATGAGTCCGTGGCATTTTGCGCATGTCAGCCGTTGTTTCTAGCATAATCTGGGCAATCGCAACAATACAAGGGATCGTGAAGCCCAGGCTTACGAGTTGTTCTGATCTCTTTGCTGGTCTGGTGTGTGGGCTTGTTATTTGTGCACCAGTTGGTAGGCGGATTATTTCTGTGGGGCTTCAGAGGCTGCATCCCCATCCACAGCTGCCAAGAGGGTCCAAGTACCACGGGGTCAAAAGGGGTCTAAGACCTCCTTGGAAGGTGCTTGGGCCCTCTGGGCTGCGAGCCTTCACGCCCCGCCTTTTCCCGTTTTGTTGCTTTGAACCCGGAGGCCGGTGATGAGCACGGCAGCCTGGATCGGGTCGATTGGGAAGAGGCTGCAGCGATTTCTGCTCGGCTGGGTGGTTCGTTGGTGAACATGTCTCATTTCAAAGAGTCCGTTTTTGTCCTTGGTATTGTGGAGTGGGGAAAGGACAGAGAGGTGGATCCGGATTTTGGCGAACTGGATGCCGTCATGATGCCTCCATTCGTTGTTTCGGGGCAGGTGTTATGGTAGGTCAGTCGTTCCATCTAAAGCACGTCCTTGTCACAAGCCAAGCGCCGCTCAAAACGTGCCCATCCAAGCAGTGTTTTTGTTTGCTTGGCTGAGGGGGATTGAACCCCTGTGTAATCAAAATATCCCATCACCGATCCAAGCCATAGAGGGAAGCTGAAGGGTGCGTCAAAGAGAAGGCTTTGATTAATTGGGTGATGTTTACAGGAGAAATGGGGGCTGTTTTTTTTTGAGGGTATCCCAAGAGGGAAGCCAACAGGAAACCATCAATTTGCAGGGTGAAACCATCAATTTGACCTCTCAAGGGTGGTTTCCCTTTGGTTCCAGTTTTGAGAGAAACAACATCCAAGAAGGGGGTCCCCTATTCTGGGACGATGGACGAAATCCCGCACCACTTGGAAACCAGAGGTTGAGACCATTTCTTGTTGGTTTTCACGTTGGTGAATCGAATCAGAAACCATGGTGCGATTTCTGGATTTCGCGAAACCATCCACAGTCTGTTCCTCGCTTTAGCGGGCTTTCACCAACTACAAGCGAAAAACAACTCTACGAAACCGGATGGCGGAAGGGTGCCCCCTGCTCAAAATACAAGTTTTTTTCAGGGTATTTTTGGGAAAACCTGGCTTTCCATGGTAAATACCTCCGTTTTTTGGTAGAGGGTCGACATGATACCCTGAAGAAAGAGGGTGTATTTGGAGTAGGGGTAAATTTCAGGGGTTTTCCAGCCGACAGGCTGGACCTCGAGCGCTGGCGGGCGCAGGGCATGCTACCTGCAGGGGGCCTCGGGAGTCGGCAGGCGCTTTGGACGCAGGAAGTTTCATTGGAACATAGGTTGTCTTGATGGTTCTCAGCCATCCCCTCGCGCTTTTCGTTTTGTTTAGCTACTTTAGTTGGTTTGCTGAAAGTTATGGGGGGGTCGTTTTGATGGCCGGGGATTGAAACGACCCGTTTATGTCATCAAAATGACAAAGTCGCAGACCCAAAACAACAAAACCAAGATGGCACACACACACAAGCCCAAGCTCAATTGATTTTGTGGACACAAGACCGTTGCCCTCCTGCGCGCAGAGGTTCCGGTTCTCTCCCTTTCGTTCGCTCCCCTTCCCCTGTCTGCCTTGTCCCCGGCTCACTCACTCTCACTCTCACTCTCACACCCTTCCATGCACTCGCTCGCTCACTCACTCACTAGCTCATTCACTAACTCACTCAAACTGACTCGGGCTCGAATCCTGCCACCAAGAGCATTCGCATGGAGCGGGTCATGTTGCTTCAATGTGTCATGAATTTGCAAGATGCACACAACACCTGCAACCATACGCAATCGCAGTCTATTCCATGTAGAAGAGAACCATGTTGAGGACCTGCCAAAGCGTATTAATCTCAATGAGCCTTGTTTGTCACTGAACACGGCTGACTTTTTGGAATCCAACGGGTCTTCCACCCAACGAACGAACACTTCTGCGGAAGAAGTGTAAGGCCGAGGCCTTTGCATTGAAGCGCCGGGTTGCTGACTGCCTTGCCCGCAGCCACAGGCACCCGCAGCGCCATGCGAGTGGATGTATACTTGACGAGTGGGAAGAGTTGCTCTGTGGCGATTTCTCCGGAGTCAAGCGTCCGAGAGCTCAAGGCAGAGGCGCAGCGGCAATTCCAGCGCCGCTTCCTGACGCTTGCCTTCGGAGGCAAGCAGCTAAGTCTGTCATCTACTTTGAGCGAGGCGGGCCTGCGAGATGGGGATGTGATCGATGCAATTGCGCAGCCTGCCGAACTGGCGTCCACCGACGCGGCGTTTGCCCTGTATGTCAAGGGAGGCTCTGTGGTGACCTGGGGCCGTCTGGAACTCGGCGGTGACAGCAGCCATGTACAAGATCAGTTGATGCGTGTCCAGCAGATCCAAGCAAACCGGCGTGCTTTTGCAGCCATTCTGGCCGACGGCTCTGTGGTGACCTGGGGCTATCCTGCGTATGGCGGTGACAGCAGCCAGGTGCGGGAGCAGCTGACGAACGTCAAGGAAATCCAAAGAACAAACGCAGGTGCGTTTGCTGCTATTCTGGACAACGGCTCTGTGGTGACTTGGGGCGAACCAACGTATGGCGGTGATAGCAGCCTCGTGCAAGAGCGGCTGAAGCGGGTCCAACAGATCCAATCAACTATGCATGCATTTGCTGCCATCCTGCATGATGGCTCTGTGGTGACTTGGGGCCATCCTGGCTATGGTGGTGACAGCAGCCATGTACAAGATCAGTTGATGAGTGTCCAGCAGATCCAAGCGACCTGGCTTGCTTTTGCTGCCTTGTTGGCCGACGGCTCTGTGGTGACCTGGGGCCATGCTGACTCTGGTGGTGACAGCAGCCAGGTCCAAGATCAGTTGGTGCATGTCCAGAAAATCCAAGCAACCGCGGGTGCATTTGCTGCCTTGTTGGACAATGGCTTTGTGGTGACCTGGGGTGAGCCTGATGCCGGCAATGACAGCAGCCAGGTGCAGGCGCAGCTGACAGACGTCCAGCAAATCCAAGCGACGACCACTGGTGCTTTTGCTGCCTTGTTGGCCGACGGCTCTGTTGTGACTTGGGGCCACGCTGACTTCGGCAGTGACAGCAGCCAGGTGCAAGAGCGGTTGACACGAGTCAAGCAGATCCAGTCAACCTCCCGTGCTTTTGCTGCCATCCTGGACGACGGCTCTGTGGTGACCTGGGGCGTTCCTGATTTTGGCGGAGACAGCAGCCAGGTTCAAGATCAGTTGGTGCAGGTTCAGCAGATCCAAGCATCTCAGGGCGCTTTTGCTGCTTTGTTGCACGACGGCTCTGTTGTGACTTGGGGCGATCCTCATGCTGGCGGCGACAGCAGCCAAGTGCGAGAGCTGCTCACCAACGTGCAGCGGATCCAGTCAACGGAAAGTGCTTTCGCGGCCATCCTGCAAGACGGCTTTGTGGTGGCTTGGGGCAATGCATTCAATGGTGGAGACAGTGGCAGTCGGTCCAGACTCACGTCGACAGTTTGTGAGGCAGAAAGGCGTTAACTTGCGCCCGGCGTCGTTCTGCTGCCTCATTCCACATGGAGCCAGTCCAACACAAGAGGCGAAATCTGAGGATTTCCGCAGTGGCATTTGGAGTTCACGTATTCGTAGTTGGATCCTACTATTTACGAGTGACTTGTCATTCCGTTAAGTTCCACACAGGCGCCAGAACTAACTACAATATTGTTTTTGTTATGCCAGGCATGGTTAATGGACCATGCATTCCACCAAAATCGGTGTCCCTCAACAATGCTTGGTTTCCTCTTGGCCGTGCTTTTGATGTTAGTCAACTTCCAGACACCCCGGAAGTAATGATGTAGATCGCTGCACTAAGATTATAAGACACAACCAAATCCTCAGCGATTCTTGTTTCATTCGCTTTCGCTTTACTGCAGCAATCGTTCAGTGGTCAGTTTGTTTCTTTGTCATCAGAGCCGCCCTCAGCTCAGGAATGCCCCGACTGTGGCAGCACGGCGCGGCCTTTCGTGCTTGGCTCGGGCGGAATGCGGCATGTGTCCGGGGAGCTGTGAAGGGACTGGGGTGAGGTGGGGGAATGGGGGAGTCGATGGCTTGGTTGCATGTGTTGCTTGAACTGTTGGGCGTCTTCATGTTCTTTACGGCACATGCCATGCGAATGTTTGGGCATGCCAGTCAGTTCTGAGTTGATGATTCGCCAACATGCGTGCAGCAGCACCTTTTCTTATGTTTCCTAAGGTAGCATGGACCCCAAACATCTCGCCCAGCGCAGGCTGCATAGGCAAAGGGCCCTGATGTGCTGCTATGCAGGCCTCACAAGTGTTGAGAAGAGCATGACCATCGAGTTCCCATAGTTTCCTGCCAATTGGTCTTCTGGATCGGGTGGGGTGAGACAACCCAAGGAAGGAATCCCCCAGCCAAACCATGAACCTAAAGACCACGGCTCTTTTGAAAGCAAGGTAGGTGGCTGGAAGAAGCATTTGTGCGGCCAACTATGTGTCAAGACTTGCTGAAATTCTTACATTCGACCATGAAGCGTTCATCTGCTAGAGTATCGTTCTGCGCCAGGCATTACATTAATAGGGCATAAAACATTAGCCGAGCTTGATCTATCATGGAAGCTTGGCCAATGGGCACGTGGCCTATACCTCGTTGGTCCCCACCTTGTTTTCAGTTCTGTTGGTCAGAAAACCGGCTGGGGTGGCCTGGCGTCAGTTTTGTTTCTTCAACGAGTTCCCATCCCCATGTGGAGGCGTTCGATTCTCAAGCGTCTTGGGATCAGAAGAGTTAGACAGGCAGACTCAGACCATTCATGCTTAATTACCCGTACATACGCATGGCCGCATGAGTGAGGGTGGGTTCGGAACGGATCCCTGGCAAGTTTGGGGAAGTAGAGACGAGTCTCCGAAATCGCGCGTGAAACGCGCGCGTCTCATGGGGGCAACATAAGCCAAGGCCTCTCGGCTTCGTTGGCCGACTGGATCTCTCGCAGGTGTCAGTCTATGCTTTGTTCTTTCTTTCTTTCTTTTTTGTGTCAGACGGGGTTAGGCCGGCTACCTATGAATTGATGGCAAAAAGTCCGCGTTTGGAAACCTTGCCACTGAACTGGCTGTTTTTTTTGAAACAGGTATGGGTGTCGGGTTTCCGCTTGACCTACAATCCCGAGAAGGGGTCCCTAGGTTAAGTCAACATGACATGCAGTCAATGTTTGGGGACGGAACAGTGGACGTGTATTCAAAGTGCAAGCTGACGAGACACAGCTTGCTGATGTCTCCGGCGATACTCGTCCAAGGGCTACCCCCGTTGTGGATGAGTTTAGGAAATTTGGACATGAGTGTCCTGAGTTCCCTGCGGACGTGACGTTTGAAGGTTGTTGCGAGGAGATTGTGGGGAGGTCCCTCCCCTTATTTGCTGCCATTTTGTTTTGACTGTTTCTGTGTGTGAGTGTGTGTGTGTGCTTGCTTTGTTGAATGATTGTTTAATTCGCAGGGCGATGGATGCTTCTTGCTCGTGACAACCTCCCCCTCCCCCCCAACTCTGCCGCTAGAGCCTAAGGTGCGGCTTCTAGGTGAGGACCCGCTCTTTGAGGAAGTGGTGAAGGAGCATCGCTCGGACTTTTGATTGAGGGGTTGGAGTCGTTGGGTTGTGTTCATCGTGTGTTGTGGGTGATGTGTGGTCCTTGTTGCTGGTGATTGCTTTCTCAGCCATCGTTTTTGTTGTTATGATTTGTTTGGAGAAGGTCCGTAAATTAAGCTTGTATGTGCGCATGTTCCTGTGCGTTGGCAGTCTCCATGTGTTGTGGCTGTTGCTAGTTACTAGTCATTTGTTTGTTTGTTTGTTTGATTGCTTGCTTGCTTGCTTGTTTGTTTATTGGTTGGTTGCTTGGTTGGTTGCTTGCTTGCTCGCTTGCTTGGTTGGTTGCTTGGTTGGTTGGTTGGTTGGTTGGTTGGTCGGTTGGTTGGTTTGTTGGCTGGACGGCTGGCCGGCTGGCTGGCTTTGCAGATGCGCTTTGAGCTTCGCGTCGCAAAAAGGGGGCTTTCAGCTTGGCAAAGTTTCAGACTCGGGCGCCGCTTTTTTTCGTTGGCCAGATCTTGAGCATTCATGTCCACCTCTGATTAATCACCCCCCCCCCCCAAACAGCTGAGGTCCCTCAAACAAAGTTGGAAATGTATACCAATACCAAAGTTGGAAAGCGTCAAAGCAACTTTGGCGTCAAGTCGTCCAGCCTCAATATAAAAAAAAAAAAAAAAACACAGGGGCTTCAGCATTTCTGGCTTCGGCAGCGGTCGAGAACTGCAACCCACTTCTGCGTCTTCCTGTTCTTGGATTCCGAATGCCATCGGTCTCAGGGCTGCTTTGCCTCTTAAATGCATTGGCAGGGTTGCCCCGAGGCGGCTTGCAATGCAGGTTCGAAACTAAAGGCCTTTTACATGCCAAGATTGGAACTCTTTCCTTTGTGGCCCAGCATGTGTGCTGTGAGCCTCGTGTCGCTGAGGAGACAAAGGAGAAGCAGGCTGGACGCAGGGCAGATGTCTAAATGCTCAACTGTTCTCAGTTGCTCACCTCCAACCTCCGCACTGTGTTTCTTGAGCTCCGTGTTGGTTCATCCAAACAGGATGGCCGCTTGCGTTTGGGACGACAGAGGTTCAGAAAATCATGGGATCGGCGCCGATGAATGGAACCCCGGATCACCGGCCATGCAAACAGGGGGACATGTGTTTCACTCTTTGAGGGCTTGCCTTGCAGTCTGTTTTTGGAGAATCCGCCTTTTGGAGTGGTTTCCAAGGGGAACCAAACGGAAACCAACCATTTTGTTTGGGGGCTATTTTTAAGACACTCAACTCAGCAAGCAGCCCGGTTTTGTTTGTTTCCCGACCAATGCAACGACTTCACACATCAAGGCTCTTGGAACATAGACATTTAGCCATGGCTGTTTTTCAAGCCACATGCCGTTCGTTTCTTGACCCAGGCGTCTTTGGGCCAAAAGGCCAGGAACTTTCTGTCGCCACCTCCCTTCCTTTCTTCTCTTGTTACTTTCGAGAGAAGCGAGACAAGGAGTGAAGAAAGGAATGGCATCTCTTCTCTCCATTTGGCTGTGGGTCACAACCAATGGTACCATTTTGGGGTAGGTGCACCACCCAGTTTAGTCTATTTTGGTGGTTGGATTGGGATGTTCACTGGGGGCTAACCGATTTGGCTTGTGACCCATGGCCATTTCTCTCCCCCCAAAAAAGATCACCAAGAAAAAAAGGCGCCAGTCGCTCTGCGCGCCAGAAGCGGGTGCTCCAGAACTGGACCACCGAGCTGAAGGACTGGGCTTCACCCGAATGGCTGACGGGTCGCGTGTTAGGTGTCGTGGTTTTGGTCGAAAAGTAGGCGGTGGGTCAAAAATCGGTAGATAGAAGCCTGGTAAATGGACGCACGGACGATTTCACCTGCGGTTTGCTGGTGGTTTCATTTTGACCCAGGTGGCCCTGGTTAAACCAGGGTGGTTTAATCATCCACCAGGGAAACCCATCTATTTCCCCAAGAAGGACGCCTATGGTGTTTGGGAGGTTGTAACGTCCATGGGATTTCAAGTCCCGCCGAAGGAATGCGAAGAAAGATCTACCTTCACCCCCCCCCCCGGTTTCCCGGGCTCGCCGCTGATAGAGCTGGAGGGCGCTCATCGCCGAAATTCGACGAGCCTGAACACCTTAGTTTCATGCTGGGTTTCGGGGTGCATTTCAAAACATACCGGCTTGTGGAAAATTGGGGGGGATCCCTGGGCCCTTGCAATATATGCATGTGAACATGTAAACCCAAAATGGCCCCTTGGTAAATGGAATCAAAGACTCAAACCTGCGCAACCCTGGCTTGTGAAAAAAATGAGCCACACCTATACCTAGAACTTCCTGCGGCGGAAATTTCTACAACGCATTGCGGCGGAAATTCCCGCCGCATTCCAGAAAATCAGCCGCAGACGGAAAAAACAAACAGCGCAACCAAAACAAAAACGCCGCAACACCGTTTGCTTTCCGGAAATTTCCGCCGCGTTCCCGCCGATTTCCGCCGCATTCCTGCCGATTTCCGCCGCAAATCGGGGGGGGGGGGGGGTAGAAAAAACTGAAAACAAGTTCTGCCGCAATTCTAACAAAACGCCGCAAATCAGGAAGAAATGCCGCAAATCCAACAAGGCGCCTTTTTTGATTTGCGGCATAAATTTCTGCCGCAACGAATCTCTAGGTATGAGTGCGTTTGGCACTTCCCGAAGACCAAGAAAGGCGGAGCAACATGATCCTCGCGCGTCCGCCCGCCCGCGCCGATGGGTGGCCCTCCCTTGTTTTCCGCGGCAATTTGAGGCATAGCCGACGCCCATGCATTCCTCTTTTTCTCGAAGATGGTGATCCACTACCCCCAAACCACTACCCCAAATGGAGAAATTGGAGTTTATATACGCTTTCTATCCCATTCAACCCCTGGGGCGTAGCTTCGGTTTGAGGCTGACGCGCTCAGGAGCGGCCCCACTCAGAGCGGCTCCGGGTGCTGTGTCTCGAGCTGGGCTGCGGCTTGGCGGCCGGGAGCTCAAACTTCTCGCTCCGGACGCGTCGACCAAAGCCTTGGCGGGCCCCTTGAAGGCCATGTTGCTTGCCTTTGGCCCAACCGGACCACTGCCATTTTTGCTCGAAATCAAGATTTGGTTTTATTTCCCCTGGAGGGAATGTAGCACCACTGGCAAGATCTTCGCAATTTTGGCTAGGGGGGGGGGGGAAAAGCAGATGGAAGCTTTGCTTGGTGTTTTTTGCCCAATCGGGCCAATCCAATAAAAGGGGTTGTCGACATCAGCAAGGGTCTTTGCCCGGTTGTGCAGGATTGCTATTTTAATGGCCCATGAAAAAAGCTCCCGGGTCAATGGGTTGGTAATCTCTTCCCCCAATTAATGAATGACCCCAATTAATAATAAATGCAAATCCGGGGCCCGGGACCAGATTTCCACTCCACACAATTGATTTTCCATTGCGCCAATACTAAACCAATACTAACGTCTTGGAATCCTTATTAGGGGGCACTGTCTCTCTCCCGTACATGCTGGCTAATTAACCTGCCTGGCTGCAAACAAACAACCAGTAAACTGGTAAACAAATAGAATGATACATCAAATTTCCTTATTGAACCGCTTACTCGCGGACCTTGCAATTCAATCCATTTCATCCAAATCCTACGTGAACCCTCACATTGTTGGAAAAGCAAAAAAACCAACCCCAAAAACCCCAATTAAAAAAACAATATATTTGGGTGGATTTATTTATAATAGGGGGGGGCCGTATTTATTAATACGGGGAAGAGATTAGAAACAAAACTTCCAGGTCAGGTTGGTTCTTTGGTTTCGAAACAGGGATTTCATCAGAATTCCCTGGTTCACACAGTGACTCCCATAGATAAGACTCGACAAATGTTGAGCATCTAGAACCTGATTTTCTTTCTGCCCAGGTCGGATTCTAGAACGCATGCCCATGGCCAATTGCCTTAAGGTATCCACAGTTTCGACCAATGGCATCCAATGATCCTTTTTCTATCCGGGGTTGGATTGCGGCACGACATTATTTCTGGTGGGTTCAGCTGTTGCCATCCAAATTCTGTTTGGGTGCTGGGCGTAGCTCCTCATGCCATCCAAGTTCCAAAGCATCATGCCGATTTGTGTCATTTGGACAAGGATGCAGCATCCAAACCCTCACCCTTCGTTTGATTTCACCAAACTCCAACCCCCCATGCCCGCTGGATTCCCTTTTCAAGGACCCATTTGAATAGATTCAGGGTGTTTTTTTCCTGAGATTCTTGACACATTACGTTGCCGTACAACGCAAACTTCTTCCCGAACCTCTCCAACCCCAGACCCATTTGGCTATGGTTCAAAACCAATGGGATCCCATTTTGTTTTTGTTTTTTTGTGCACCACCCATGTTAGAACCTATTTCAGTGGGTGCACCACCCATTTTAGGTTTCCTATTTTAGTGGTTGGATTGAATCGGATGTTCACCGGGGGCTACGGAATTTTGGGTTTTGACCCCGCCCATTTTGAGGCGCCGGAGGTGCGTTCAGAGCTGCAGGAGGTCAGGGTGAGCGGAGGGATGGAATGGCATCGCTCCGTGCGAAATGTGCCCAGTTTCGAGGAGCTGTGTTTGGGAGGGTATTTGTACCGTTTATGCACCTTGGCAGTTGTGTTTGGAGGGTATTTGTACCGTTGATTCACCTTGGCTTAAATTTAATCAACAAGGAAAGCCCCAGTACAGATTGTTTTGGGCCCCCTATTTTGAAGCACACACACGCACATTTGATCTCCCATTAGTTTCACCACGTTTGTGACGCGGAAATCTGGATGTCTTGATGTCTTGATGTGATGTTTAGACGTGCCGGTGTGTATGTCAGTGTGTTTGATGCTTCGTGTTACTCTTTGGATGTGGCAAACGCTTTTCTGGATCACGGGAGGAACCAACAGGTCAGGCTTAGGG
Organism: Effrenium voratum; assembly: GCA_963377175.1. Lineage (NCBI taxonomy): Eukaryota > Dinophyceae > Suessiales > Symbiodiniaceae > Effrenium > Effrenium voratum. The sequence continues at coordinate 465,869 of CAUJNA010003574.1, forward strand.
CAGCACGCACCCGAAGCGCAAGCAAGGAAGGAAGCCTTGTGCCACGGAAGAATGGAAGAATAGCAGGTGTGCAGATGCCTATAGGCGCGGATTGGCTGAAACTGGCAGAATTTTCGTGTTTGGCAATTCGTGATATCTTGGATGGACCAGCCACTTTGGTGTGCTTTGGACACTTAGCAAGGCAACTGAAGCACAGCACCTCAGCACTTGTGTTGCTCGGCTGAACTGATGGCCACAGCTGACACTGGCTGAGTGACCAAAGTTGGGATAGGTAGACTTGATACATAGCACACCAATACGTGTTCAATATAAGCATTATGTAGTTGACCATTCTAGTTTCGGTAGGTAGTTGAGCCAACTTTTCAGTTTTAGGCTTCAATTCAAAATCCAGGGAATCATGATAGGTTTGTTTGGAACAGGGAACGGAGAGGGCTGGAATCTGTAGGAGCAGGACTTGTATTTGGCTCGGCTGAAAGTCCAGGACCGGTTTTCTTACATTTTTAGGGGGACGTAGGGGGACCATGGAGGACCCTTGCCCAGTTGTTGAGTGGGTCCTGTTCTTTCTTTTCGGCTGGTAATTTCTTGCCCTCAGAAGGGGTTTCCCTTTTCTACCAGAGAAACTGGCTAACCGGGCTTTTGTTGAACCAAAAGAGTGACCAAAGCCAAACGAGTCAACGTCTGAACCGACGGCAAGGGTCCGGACGCCATCCACAAACCCAACGTCGGAGGCCAATTTGGGTTTGTTTTTTTATCGGGAGAACTCCCAAAAGCGGGCTTCCCTTCCTTCCTCCTCAAAACGCACCCAAAGGGGCGACATGGGTTTCCCGGAAGCCCAATGGCCCCATGTTTTTTTTTGTAGATCATTGAACTTAAAGAACTTAAAACTATTGATCCATGAACCTCCCCTAGTTCCCTTGGTTCTCCCAATGGCTTTAAGTTTCGCAAATGACCATAGTCCATTTCTGCCAGGTGATGCAGCAGTTCCCTTTGGCCAAGCCCGGGGCCCTTGAAGCGAAGCGACCGAAGGATGCTCAGATCCTCGGCGCGTTCAAGCGGCCATGCCCGTGGCTTTTGCTAAGGCTTATGCTCAGTGGCCCAAGGCGAAGCGACCTCTTGACCTTTTGATTTTGGCCCTTTTTGGTCCACTTTTAGTCAAGGTTACAGACGTTTTTAGGCTTTTATTCCCAGATCCTTTGGGCAAGTGAGGATAACATGGAACGGCGGGTACGCCGACAAGCCACGTTCATGCGTTGAGCCACACGCTCCTGAGCAGCTTCTCTAACCTATGCTTTCCTGAAGCTGTTACAGTACAAACACACCAGGTCCGCTAAAAGAAGACTTTCCTTTGTAAACGATTGTGGCTTTGGCTCCTTGTTTGGGTGTGCAATCACTTGGAACTATTCGGAACCTACTCATAAGGATGAGGCTTTTGGAGACACGATTGCTGCCCGGTGCGCATGTTGCTCTGCGGATAGTTGAAGGTCCCCAAATTGGGGGGGGCCCTAATCTTGACATTCCTACTTGGAACCAGCCTTGAGTCAAGACATACCTGAAGTTGACACAATGCCCATCGCAGCACGCGTTTGTAGTCACGTTTGCCGCAGGGGCGTTGTGATTTGACAACATGTTTTGCTGATGCTTCAGGCAGGGTGCAATCGCTGAGTATTCCTTGTGTGGGCGTTGGTTGGTGCTGCTTAGTTGTTTTATAGCTGCAAGTGTTTATCACGATGGAAGGTGCATAAATTACCCATGCTCTGCATGCACTACTGCCATGTCTTCAGGATCTTGCGTTTGTTGCCATTGTTGGCTAGCTGCATTGCTCTGTTGCCTTCATGGTTTTTGCGAACTTCTCTCTCTCTCTTGTCATTGACCAGCAGCACGTTTCAAGCTTCGCACCTGAGGTTTTTGTTGAGCAGAAGTCTAGATGCCAACCCCCACGTGCACCTGGACTAATCCCCCGCCTTCCTGGACGGACTTGCTCATATCTCAGCGCAAGCTTCCGAGGTACATCCGCATCAATCCAGAGGAGACGTCGACTCGCTGTGGCTCTTCAACGAGCATTTCACTTTCTGCACGCCGAGGGGTGTGTAACGAGACTGGGGCTCCTTCCAAATGGTTAGTTTCATGTTGTTGCGGCCTGATGCATTTCCAAAGGGCCCCCACGGTTTTGATACATACTACTTCCATTCATGTCCCCTGAAGGACAGTATTTGGAGCGCATGCTGGTTTTGGAAGACCACATTTGTTTTCAAAAGAGTACATGCTCATGGGAGACTCAGAGAAGCATCGAAGACATGGAATTTGACAGCGCGCAGAAAAAAGGCACGGAACTTTTGTGTGGATTTTCTCCGTGTCGTGGGCAGATCAAACGTTGACCTCGGGTAAGGCAGCCCTTGTGGATGCCTTCCCCGGTGACGTTTGATCGCACTTGCAGAAGCTGATCGTCTCGGTTTTTTTCTTCCGCTTTCAATTTAGCGCTTCCTAGGCTAGTTGTGATACACTTGGAGCGCAGGAAAAAGCTGGTTGTGATGAACATGTTTATGTTTCTTGCTAGTTGCCATGAACATGTTTTGTCTTGCTAGTTGTGTAACGTGTGTTATATTTTGGGAATCATGTGATGCACTTGGAGCTTTGGGCTATATCGTGTATCGTGTTGTGCTACAACTCGGCATGCAAGAGAACGCCAAGGAGGCAGCCCAAGAGAGGCCTTGAAGAGCAAGCAAGCACCGTGGTTTGTTTCTTATCGGCAAAGGTTGATGCAAACTGGGCTACAGTTGCTTTGGTGCATTTTGCTTGGATGTTAGGACTTTAACTTTTTGCCAACTAATGGGTTTTCCATTAAGCCACTAAAAGTTACACTTTTAGCAGGGGAGCAGAAAGCAACCAAGGTTGATACAGTACACCTTTTGTCTGTTCTATTCTGGAGTTAAGCTGGTGAAGCAACAATGCACGCGGAGGAGGACGTGATCTTTCCAAACATGCAAGAGCTGTGAGAGCCTTAGATGCTTTGTGCGTTCTGCTGACTTGTACCATTGTACAGCCCAAACCCGAAGTTGACATTTTGACCTGTTGGCATTTGTGCGGGGCGCCTCAAGGTAAACAGAGTTTTTGTCTGGGACCAGTGAAAGGATGCACAGTTCGAAGATGACACCGCATGTGTGGTCGTTTCTTGATATACTTATTATTGAGGTGTACATAGTTGTTGCTCAGGGAAAGTGACAACCCGTCAAGAAGTAATCCACGGCGGATGTGTTTATTTATTCTACAACAACCACGTTCAACCACACCACCATGATGAATTCCAGTAAGTTCGAGGGTTAGCTTGGAACCTTGCTTGCCTTTTCTTTGGGCATGCAGCCTAGCCCCATGGCATTTTGTTCCTTCCCTCGGCCCAGGCATGAGAGGTGCGTCTCAGTGAGCCATGGTGTGGATGAGGCCTTGGTGTGGGATGGAACCTGACAGGGGCCCGGTCCCTACAGGAAAATGGAAAAGGAAGCCCCGAAGGTTCAATGGTTCCAGGACAAGAGGGTAATCTTTGCCATCTTGGAAGCAAAAGTCGATCGGGTCGATCGGACGGGCAAGAGGCAGAGATTAGTTCAAACAAAACGGCACCCAAATGGTAACCAGGTAAATGGAAACAAGGACTATAATTTGCTGTCCCCTGGTGGTTGAATTTTGACCCATACCCTTCTGACTTGCAGTTGGCCATGATCTTTGAGTCACGTGACGTGTCACGTGACGTGGGTCGGGGGGGGGGAAGCGGACCGAAGCTGGTTAGGTGGGCTGCATTGATTCCGGTTTTGCATTATGGCGGACCTGGTGACTTTGACATGCAGCGTTGAATTTCCATGTAGTTTTCGATTTACACTACCCAGAGGCTCCCGATTGATTTGGGGCCTTCAAACAACCTGGTTTTGAGACCCCCAACTCCGGGGTGTCTAATGGAGGGTCGAGTCTTCCATTGAAAGCCCCACGAGCCTCTGGGCATTCAAATTAAGGCAAAATATTGATGGCTTCATTGGTGGTTGCCAGCCGGCTCCGTTCAAATAGTGCATAGCAGCTTTTGCCTAAAGCTTTTGCTAGCTGGGTGTCATCTTGTCAACTATGACCCTATCTGCCACGCTCTTGGAGTGTGATGTTCGTCCGTGTTTGGCAAGTGACAAAACAAGGTCAAGCTTTCCGTGATGTGCTCGAAGCACCAACTCATGTCAACTCGATATTGAGCTTTCTTTTCCCGGCGTCGGCTCATGTTCAAGCGGCTAGCTTTTGTTGATTTGTTGAACCAAGTAGTTGGTTTGGGATTCAGATTCAATCAATAGAGCGCCAGCTGCAAGAACGCAGCTAACCAACTCAAGATGCTGTTCAGCTCTGCAACAAAATCAGTCAGCCTGTCAGGCTTGGGCAATCATTGCGCAAAAATTAGCCCCAAACCGTACCCCACCGCCAAACAACATATTGCTTGGGGAGAGCCCATGGGAAAACGGGTGGTGCTCCCTTTGAGGCCAGCTGCGTATCGTGAATATCATGGGGTGAGCCAGCAGCCGGCTGTTCAACTCAATCAAGCATTCATGAGCACAACTGAAAGCGACCATCACAAGAGGTTCGATGAAGGTTCCTTGCTCTGGGAATCCATTCTTTCAAGTCGGCGAGTCATTTCAATTGGCCCAGACTTCTGCTCAATCAACTCAGCCGAAAGTTTGAGAATGTTCTCCATTTTGCGGGCCAGTCAGGCCTTCGCAGCGATGCACTCTCAGATCAGACCCAAGGCCCTGTCGCTGTTCGAGCTTTCTCGGTAGCTGGCGAATTGCAGGTCTCCGGAGCTTAGCATCTTCTTCCATTTGCTTAAGACTATTTTGTACTTTCAATTCTTGGTTTTAAAGGGAAGCTATCACTACTGGAAGTATTAGTATTTTGTCCACGGGGGCTTAAGCAACTGGAAGTTTTAAATATGGTAAGCTCACTGCTTCGTGGTAGGCACTTGTAGCTGTTGAAAGCTGAGTTGTCACCTAAGGTGGTGTTTTTCGAGGTTTAGTTCAACCACCGGGGCCTTACCTGAAAGCTTTTCAGCTGATCACTTTTGACATCCTACAGCTGCGTGTCCTTCATGTGCGTGAGGTGCGCCATAAATGCAGAAGACTTTACCCATGGCTTGGTTTGTTGGCGCCGTCGGTGCGTTGACTGGTTGGCGTAGTTGGCGGCTCGTCTGAGGTTTGGCAAGCATTGTTTGCATTCAGACCCATGGTCCCCTTCATGTTTGGAGGCCGGCTTGGGGGCCGCGTACACAAGATTCTGCAAGCGCTTGGCGTAGCCATGTTCGTCGCTTCTTTGTTATAGTCTATAGCACGCGGGATGACCCTTGTGCTGGCCAGCAGTGGGAGGATTTGGGGGCACGAGGGTTTTTGGGTGGCTGAAGGAAAACCAACAGACAAAAGCAATTGCAAGCAACGCAGATGAGTACGAGATGTGTTTTCATGCATGGCAACAAAACATTGCTGTGGGTCAAAACCAATGGTACCATTTTGGGGTAGGTGCACCACCCAGTTTAGTCTATTTTGGTGGGGATTGGGATGTTCACTGGGGGCACGGGATTTTGACCCATGGCCACATAGCAGTGACTGTTTGAGTTGTCTTTTGTGCGGAGGAGTCACTTCCGAAGCGACGTTGACTTCCGTGCCCGGCGCAGGCGATGGAGCTTTGCCGCTTCATCGCTTCTTGGCTGAGATTGAATCATCGACGTTGTGGGTAGCAAATGTGGGCAGAAAGGGATGCCACAGTATGGGTGTGCGTTGTTTTAGAGGACCCCAAAAATTGTGTGTTGCCTGTTGGCTTCCTTGTAAAACCAACAGGTCCCTTAAAAAAGACGCAGGAACGTCTCCATGTCTCGGCACTTGGTGCCTATTTAGCATGAGCAACAGCCATGTTTGCCTGGTCTAGGAGTTAGCCAAGTCTGCTGGGGCCATGGCTATGCGGGTTACAAAGCTTGACTGCTATTGGGCAACGGATCTTCAGACTTTAACTTTTTGGGAAATCAGGGGGGTTTCCACTAAACCCCCAAAAAGTGGAACTTTTTGCAGGGGGGTCTACAGCAGCCAAGACAGGGCCACGAGGAGATGCACCAGGGGTTGCCAGCCCCCGAGCTCACTCGCACGCTTGTCGCCAAACGCTCTATTTCCCTTGTGGGTGACTTCGACCGCCTTTTTTGCCGATTTGAGTTTCTTTCGGGGCCGGAGGTGTGTCCCCACACCACGCGTACTTGGTTCGGGTACCTTTTCGAGAAGAGTCCGGGCGGAGGAGTCCTATATGAAGAGTCCGAGCGCAGACCTCTAGGGACCAGGCAGATAAGGAAAAAGAAGCCAGCCGACCGAGATCCCAGGATCCTCGAAATGTGCAGCAGTGGATCCAGCACGGGTCAATCAGTCGGACTGTAGACTCTGTAGACTTGCATGTTGGGCAACCAGGGCAAGCAGCATCTTTGGTGGCTGGCCATTTTTCGCCATGTTCCGGACCTCCATTAAAATTTGGGGGCTTTTTTGTTTGGTTCCGCTCCTTGCTGTTCGGGAACCCGTCGCAAAGGTCAAGGACCGTGCACTGGTGGCGCGGGACGTGCTGGCGCCGCAGTATGCATCTTGGCAAAGCAATGGTTCCGGGCGTTTTGTGTCTCTTTTTTTTTGGGGGGGGTTAGACATGGTATACGCGTAGTGCAGCGCATAACAAGGTGATACTTGCATTCATAGAAATTTGCCATGTATCAACACGCATTTGGACCTCCAGTCGGTCAGCTGGGCCTCCAAACGGAGGTCCGGCCGGATCCGCAGCGCCATGCGGCTCGTGCATTTTTTTGTGGTGTGCGGTTCCTTTTTCCAGATCTTACCTCTTAAAAACACTTTTTTCCACTTTTTGGGTAACATGGGCTATATGTCTGTAAAATATTAACTTCCCCAGGGCTTGGAGTTTTAAGGAATTTTAAGGAATAAGAGATGGCCCAGGTTGAAGACTTGGCTTCTGCGACTTGATCATTTGGAGTCAGTGCTTGGTGGTTTTGAAATCCTAGTTCCGCTTATTGTGCTTTTTTGGAGCTAAGAATCTAGCCGTTCAGTGGATTCCTTTGACTGGTTTGGTCTTCCAAATTTATGGCCGTGGGGAGGGGGGGGCAGGACGTCGCATAAATAGCCAGATAGCAAGCACGGCTTGCAGCTGCAGCGCTGGACACGACATGACTGCAGAGAGGCGACCCTGATAGCGAAGCTTGTAGTACAATATATGTTCCATCTATTATAAGTTGATATGATTGATATGTTCTCTGTTTGGTCACCCATGGTTCGGTCGAATATATCTCTCCACATCGTTGCTGTCGCGTCTTGTCCCCCCCATACAATGAGCGGGAACCAGCCACACAGACGCGCGCATCAGTTGTTTGATGAGGCACTGGCACAGTCGGCAGAGGTATGCATTCATTGTCATTTCAATTGGTCTGGTCTTTGGAAAAGCTGCATCGCTGACGACCAGGGGCCCAGGGGGCGGGGGCAAGCTCGGCGTATGCCAAGGCCAGCCCTATGCGATTGCTGCACATCCTGGAGCGTGCAGGCGAGTGCTTCAGAGAGATGCGGTTTTAGATCCTCGAAAATCTCACTTGTCCAAGGGTGATCCTGTGACCTGGTGACCTCTCAACTCAACTGTTTGGGTTTGGTCTGATTTGAGCCATGATTCCAAGAAGGTTGCCTTTTTATTTTCAGTGTTCTGAATGGACAGTTCAATTGAGTTACAACCTAATTGGCGGATATTGGCGGTATTCGTGCATGTGTACACACAAACATACCGGGCAAGACTAATAGACCAACACTGGAGTTTTGTTTTTTGGGGTTGTAGTGTTGGTTGTATCAGATCTGCACAATCCTTTGACCGTGGCCCTCTAAGCACTGGCGTGTTGGAGGAAGAGTGATGACATTACCCAACAGCGACATGGAGCCAGACACACTCGCATGGGCAAAGAGCAGCGTGCCTTAGTTTCAGGATGTTGTGCAGCTGCTTATGAATGAGGGATCAGCTTGACAGGCATCTCCCATGGGATTGGGCTTGCAACCCAATTTGATGACTGGACATGCTGCAGGATGTCCTGCACTTACGGTGTTCGACCATTGCCATGACCCTCATCAAACAAGTGCCTGAGAAATTCAGAACAGCTCGTGTAGCCCTTGGTAAGTGCTTCTGTTTGCAGCGCACCTTTTGACCCTTTGGCCTCTCAGGTTTTGTCAATGAGGTCTTTGGGCAAACCCGAAGCAGCCGCAAAGTCTTCCCTCCGCAAATAGGACGTCTTGGAGGTTCCACACCGAGTGTTCGGTGCGGGGAATATCCGCCGGAAGTTTTGCACAAGCAGTCCACTGACAAGTAGCCAATTCGTGCGAGTGTTTCTCAAAATGGTGGACCCCCTATCTTCAGTTGGGCCACTATGTTTGTTGCAAACCTCCATGCAACATGCGTCCGTGCTTCCGTTGTGCGTCAGGTGTCAGGATGGAGTACGAGATTTCGGAGCCGCGCCCTTGCAGACGGCTTCCACAAGAGAATTCCTGTCTTGGGAAGTGCACGTCAGGTCAGTTGTACAGACAGAGAGAGCGAGGGAAAGAAAGAAATCATTGAGTGTGCGTGTGTGTGTGTGTGTGTGTGTGTGTGAGCGAGCTAATATTTTACAACATGTGTTCTGCAGATTGTGGTTGCGAATTTACATATTGTCTCCATGTTAGTTGCACGAAAGACATAGTGATATCCAGTGGCCTCCGATGGTGCTTTGGCAAGATGGCGACCTCTAGCGGCCATCTTGATAAGCGTGCAATTTACTTGGCTTGGGGCATGCTCCATTGTTTATAAACTCGATGTTTTCAATGATGTGCTTCTGTGATATGTTGTTGACATGTTGTTTACAACAAGTAAATGTGTCAGGTCAAAATTGGTGTTTAAAAGCAACCCAAAAGGAATCTACCACTTTGGAGGGCTTCAATATATTGTCATCAGCCACCTTGACTGGCTCTTGCATGCTTGACGGCTACGTGAACAACCACATTCATACAAATACCGAGTTGTGTCAGAGGTGGTTTGTTGTTGCATATAAGTATTGCATAGGTCTGCCAGAGTTTGTCTGGGATTTGACAAACACAGGCAAGGCCAGTGTTTTGCTCGTTCTCAGAAGGGAGAGTGAGTAGACATATTCGAGCCATCCTTTCTCAACCAGGGTCCATTGATGGTTGGGAGGGGGTCATTCCTATATAGCAACGATGGGGAGGGGTAAGGTCCAGGAAGAACAATACATGTCTTGTAATGTCAAAGACACGGGCCCGGGACCTTTCATCCATGTCAGGTAAACCATCTGGCCATGAATTTCATGGTTGGAAGCCCCTGAACAGTGGTTGGTGGACATAAATCCCCACTGAAGTTTGATGTCCACGAAAGGGTTCCCACCCGGAGGCTCCTGGCTTCGGCTTGCAATGGAAGACTCGACTCCATTAGACACCCGGGAATTGGTGGTTGGGGGTCTCAAAACCAGGTTGTTTTGAAGGCCCTAAATCAATCGGCCACGTATGGGCCGCAGCAGCTAGGTCCAGCTCCAGTAAGACCTTGGACCCAGAGGTCATCGTCTTCATGCCGCCAGGGATGCCAAGGCCGAATGCACCTGTGAAAAAGGCGATGTTCGCCAGACCCCAAATGCGCTTTTGTTGTGTCCTTCATGAACCCGTGAACCAGCAAAGAGATTGTTTTTGTTTTTTTTTTCAGGGGGGGCTTAGTTTGGTCAAGTGATCTTTCTCGTTTTGGTGTACTTGTAGTGATATAGCCTTGAAGGGTTGAGCATTTGTGTCCATATCAGTTGGACAATGCAAGATGGGTTTTGTGCAAAAAGTCATGTTTGGGAGCCATGCTTTTTAAGCTTGCGATAGTGATAGTGACTTACAGCATGGGACTTGGGCTCGCAATCATTGACAAATGGCTGACTGACCAATGCTCCCAGCAATCTAGGGCCCCAGCCACAAGCTAGCATGCAAAAATGGAGGCCTGCCCCTAGATTCTCTTGTTAGCTCAAATTTGGGCAACGTTGGCATAGGCGGGCAGGAATCCAACCCCCGCAACCCGCCTTGCCTTCGATTGGTTTGCCCAACACACGCCCCAAATGAGGCCACTGGAAAAGCTTCCTTGAACAGAATTGAGATCTGATTTTACAAAAAAGTCATCAACAAAACAGCATTTGGCAGGAGACAGATATGTCCACCTTGAACTGGGCTTGTAGCGAAGATGGGCCAGTGATTCGGATTGAAGCCAAAGCAAAATGGGAGATGGGGGGGGTTGTCTCAAAATGAATCGCGAACCTCTTTTAGTTGGTGTTTAATCGAAATCAAAACAGAAATCGTACAGTATTTTTGGACAACCCCACATGTTGTGTGTTTCCTATGCAAGAAGCGAAACGGAAAGGCGGAGTCAAACCCGCCTCCAACCCTGTTGCATGCAACACCCCTCACTTCACGCTGCTTTTTGACGGGGCAGTTTTATTAGCCCCCCACGTTGGATGTAAGAACCATTTCTTGTGTCAAATACATTTGCCTACTGGGTACATAAACCTCATCCACATTCAAGTGAACCACTGTTGCCCGGTGGTGCCCATGTTCCCGTTTTTTGGGGTAAGGGTTCCCCTTTGAACTCAACCAACCAAACAAAGGCGCCCTGTTTTCCCCTGGAAATCCGCTGGGCATCTGACGATTGACCTCGCTGAGGTCGGACACGCCTGAGCGGAGGGCTCGGAGGGGCGAGCGCTTTGAGGGTCCCAGTCATCTTCGATGTCCGGGAACAGGCCTGCGATCCGCGGTGAAATCACGTCGCTCATCCGGGATCAGGCCGGTCACTCGACCTTCGGCGATCCGGGTCTCGATGACACGATGGAGCAGATCCGCAACGAAATGCGCCGTTTCGCGGAGGACACCGTTGTTCCCAATGCCCATGAATGGCACCTCAAGAACGAATACATCCCCCTTGATGTCGTCAACCAGATGTCCGAACTCGGCGTCTTCGGCCTCACTATTCCGGAAGAATTCGGCGGACTTGGGCTCGGCAAGGAAGCCATGTGCGTGGTATCCGAAGAATTGTCACGCGCCTATATAGGCGTCGGTTCCCTGGGAACCCGGTCCGAAATCGCGGCGGAGTTGATCCTTTGCGGCGGAACGGATGAACAGAAACGGCATTGGCTTCCGAAGATCGCTTCCGGGGAAGTCCTGCCCACGGCTGTCTTTACAGAACCGAACACCGGATCCGACCTCGCATCGCTCAGGACACGGGCGGTCAAGGATGGCGACACCTGGAAGATCTCCGGCAACAAGACCTGGATCACGCATCCCGTGCGCGCGGACATCATGACGCTTCTCGCCCGCACTAACCCGGACGAAGCCGGTTACAAGGGTCTGTCCATGTTTATCGCCGAAAAACCGCGGGGAACGGACGAAGTCCCGTTTCCGGCAGACGGCATGAGCGGTGGCGAAATCGAAGTGCTCGGTTATCGCGGCATGAAGGAATACGAAATTGCCTTTGACGATTTCGAGGTAGATGCCGAAAATCTTCTGGGACAGGTTGAAGGCGAAGGCTTCAAGCAGCTCATGCAGACATTCGAAGGCGCGCGCATTCAAACGGCGGCCCGAGCGCTCGGCGTCGCCCAGTCCGCGCTCGATCTCGGTTTGCGCTATGCCGAAGAACGCATCCAGTTCGGCAAGGCACTGGTCCACTTCCCGCGTGTGTCCGACAAGCTCGCGATGATGACTGCCGAACTGATGATAGCCCGGCAGCTGACCTACTTCTCGTCCTGGCAAAAGGATTCCGGCAAACGCTGCGACCTGGAAGCAGGTATGGCCAAGTTGCTCGGCGCGCGCGTTGCATGGGCCGCAGCCGACAACGCTCTGCAGATCCATGGCGGGAATGGCTTTGCGCTGGAATATGCCGTTTCCCGCGTCCTGTGCGACGCGCGCATTCTCAATATCTTTGAGGGAGCTGCGGAAATTCAGGCACAGGTGATTGCACGGCGCCTGCTTGAAACCCGCGGGATCCAGTAGGGCAGACAAGGAAACAGCCGGTCGTGCCGCCTCTTGTCTTCCATTGCGCAAGAACGGTGGTGATAACACCAGCCTGTTCGCCTGAAACGGGTGCTGTCGTTGAATTCTTGTATTAATCCCCCACATGATATGGTGGCAGGAAACGGGAGACCACAACGATGACCTCCTCTTTTTCATTTGAAGACTTGGGTTTCGAAGCCGAATACCTTGGTCCGGAAGAAGAACAGAAAAAGACGGTTCGGCAGAAACTGCTCGCAACGGCCAGGAAGGCTGCTCGGCAGATCCCGTTCATGGAAGATGTAGTGGCCGGATACTATTGCGCCCTTGATCCGGCAACACCTGCCAAGGTACGCGTGTCTGTGCTCGCCGCGCTCGCCTACTTCGTCCTGCCTATCGATACGATTCCCGATTTCCTGATCGGCGTCGGCTTTGGCGACGACGCAACCATTCTGATGGCCGCGATCGCGATGATCCGCGGACATATGCACGACGATCACTACGACGCCGCACGCGAAGCGCTGAAGGATGGTGATTTATAGTCATCAACTGCCGGACATCGGCTCTTTGGGCCTTTCCGGCTGCCAGCAACCGGATGTGCGGCCGGCAATGGTCCAATAGACAAGACCTGCCAGGAACCCGGCTGCCAGGACGACCACGCTTCCAGGCCTCAGATCACCGGTTTCCCCATCAAACCCCACGGTCCAGAGCAGAAACGCAATGCTGCCGCTTGCGACCAGGTGAAAAACAATCCCCCTGAGACGGGCGAGTTCGGCAATCGCAATCAAAATGCCCGCCGGCACGAAGGCTGCCGCCCCGACGACACTTGCTCCGACCAGGCCGGTGCCGACCATCGCCCCGAATGCAATCGGGTTTTCATCGGGATGCGCAGCCTGGAAAAAACCCCATGCCAGAAAGAGACCGCAGGCAACAAGGCCGAGGATAAAGCCAAGGACAATTTTAAGGAGTTGAACCAGAAATTTTCCGCCGTCCAATTCAAGCACCTCCTTTAAATTGCCCGCCAAGCCCTTACTTGAGATGTAATCCTTCACAATGCAACAGCTGGGCAAGAAAACCTGGCACCTGACAGCCAACATACCTGCTACACGCACACACAAATTCAGCGAGAGGCAGAATCGGCGATTTCGGTTGACTTTTTGCCGGTTTCGCAGGAATTTACCGAGTGGTGCTAGGACATATGCAACGGAAACCTTGGAGCATGAGTTCCGAGGGTTTTTTTGTACCTTGCAGAGCCAGATTCTGGCACCAAGTTTAAACGATAGAGGAGTTAGCGACCATTCGCCGTCCGTTCCGCGCCCCGCCCCCTACGAAGGAAGGCCCGCGCACTAACCAAGAAATTCGCGTTCGCGAAGTCCAGTTGATTGATCATGAAGGCGCCAACCGCGGCGTCATATCGACCGAAGAAGCGATGGAAATCGCGATGGATGCAGGTCTGGACCTTGTTGAAATCCAGCCGAACGCCAATCCCCCGGTCTGCAAGATTCTGGACTATGGCCGGTACAAGTATCAGGCTCAGAAAAAAGCTGCAGAAACCCGAAAGAAGCAGAAGACCGTCGAGATCAAGGAGATCAAGATGCGTCCGAACATCGACACGCACGACTACGAAGTGAAGATGAGGAACATGCTGCGATTTTTCAACGACGGCGACAAGGTGAAGGTCACGCTCCGTTTTCGCGGACGTGAAATGGCGCACCAGGACCTCGGCATGAACCTTCTGAACAAGGTTCGTGAAGAGACCTCCGAGATTGCAAAGGTGGAATCTTCTCCAAAACTGGAAGGCCGCCAGATGGTGATGGTTCTGGCTCCCATCAAATAACCGCTCCATCGGTAGAGACAAACAAAAACCCCGCTTTCGCGGGGTTTTTTAATTTACAGCCCAGGCTGCACAAATCCTGAAGCGCCATCGGGTTTGCGACGTCAAATCGTCATCTGCAAATCAAACAGGTTGCCTTTTGTTGCGGCGTCGAGCCGCCAGTCCCAAACCGGCAAGACCCGTGATCAACAGCAGGGCACCTGCAGGCAGTGGAACAATCGTTGGTGTTCCGTTGTAATAGATCGACGCGTGCGACAGACCTTTTGTTGAGGCCCAGGTTCCTGACAGAGGATCGGGAGTCGTGAGATCGAGCAGGAACGCACCAAATCCGTTCCCGGCCTTCAGCGTGATGACAACCTTGGTCAGTCCCGCAAGCGTGTCGATCGACCAGCCTCCGCTCTTCGTGCCGTTAGTCGGCCCAGTGACAAAATCGATCGTTCCGTCTCCGTCAGGGCCATCGTTTTTGTCTGAAAGCACCCATCCGGTCATTCCAAACAACAAGAAAGAGTTATCAATCTGGTTGGTATCATTTCCAGTGAAACAAGCCGCGGCAGTTGCGTCAGACAACGTCAGGGTAGCCCCGGAACCACCAGCAGATGTTGTGCAGCTCATCGGTGCCGATTGTGCTGAGAAAATCGACGCCCCGAACATGGCAAAAGCAAGCGCAAGCATGCTTGCCATGGAGCATTTGAAAATATGCATAACTCACTACTCCAGAAAATACTTAGGATGAATAAAGTCCTAAATTCAAACAGTGTCAAATTAATTCGGGTTAATTTTCAGGGCGTTACGGTAAAACACAACCAAAAACAATCTCTTAGGTTGATTCTCCTTTCCTTTCCAGGGCGATAAATCGCCCATATTCAGTCACCAATCCCGGAAAACACTGTTGTTTCAACAGTCTTTGGCAAGTTGCAGCCTTGAGAAAATTTTACGGCATTCGAGAAAACCGGCAGTATCAGGCAAACAAAAACAGATACACGAACGACCTCAGCATGGATTGCTCGCATTGAGTATTGATTTGATACCGAAGGAGAATTCGGAACCCGAATATCAGTTGACCCTGGTTCGGTTGTTCAGCAAGGTCAGTGATCGTCAGCCCAAACACGCAGTAATTGGAAAAATCGCGTGATCATCCTACTGAACGGTTACCCTGGTGTCGGCAAACTGGCCATCGGCAGGGAACTGGCCACCAGGCTGAACGGCAAGCTGCTCGATATCCATTCAGTCTACAACGTCGCCTTCGCCCTGACGGAGTTCAAGTCACCGGAATTCCGTGACACGGTGGAGAAGATCGAAAAAATTGCCCATGACCTGATCCGGAAACTCCCGTCCGGACAACCCGTTGTCCTGACGACCGTGCTTGCCGGTCAAGGCGACTGGGGCGATGCCGAATGGCAGCGGATCGAACATTTGGGCAAGACACGCGCGCCGTTCTGCGTCGTTCACGTCAAATGCGATCTGGACGAAAATATTCGCCGCATCCAGGATGAAGAGCGCGATCTGAAACGCAAGCCTCGCGATCCGGAATACGCCTTGCGAAACCATAGAGAGGCAAAGCCGCTTTACGGAGCGGATGCCAGGTATCTGCTGGAGCTTGATACAACCCGTATGACCGCGACCGAAGCGTCGTCTGCAATCGCTAACTGGGCGCTCGAACTGAACCGGTGAGCGCGCGGAACATGGATCCGCACAAAACGCACGGATCTCTTTTTGGTCCGAATTGCTTCAGGGGACTACGTTCCGGACAGTATCAGGAACACCAGTGCCAGGGCGGCAGGTACGAGACGCATCACAAGAATTGAATTTCCTTTGGTCCCCAGGGCACCAATTGCCGCGGTAAAGACAATCAGCGCAAGTACCACGCCCTGCACCCAGGCCTGGGCAGGCACCGGTAGCCAGAAGCTCAGGCAAAGCCCGACACCTACGGACGCGTTGTAAGACGAAAAGCTTCGGCCGAGGAACGCCGTTTTCTCAATCTCTTCACCTGTCAGATCGGTCAGCTTTTCGCAAAGATCCGGCCATTTGAACCATTGCCCATACGCAAAGAACAAGTGCCCGCCGATAACGGCCAGCATCAAAAGCCAGTAAATGTAAGTCATGTTTCAAATCCTTTTGATCTTAAGTTCGCGCCTTTCAATTGCCTGGGTCACCTCGGCGTCAGAAAACTGGCACCGAACCGCATCATCATTCTTACGAACTGCGTGCGGTTGGCGCAGTTCGATTTCGCAAGGATGGACTTTGTCTGAGCATTGACCGTTGAGACAGATCGGTTGCGACGGTCTGCAATCTCGGGATTGGTCAGGCCTTCCCCGATCGCATCAACCAGCGAAGCTTCGGCGGACGTCAGTCCGAAGGCCTGCCGAATTCGGGTCTTGTCGCACATGACCGGCAGGCTCGTGTCCGTAGTGCACAGGACAAATCCGCCAAAGAGACCGTTGCCGATCTCATCCGACTTCTGCAGCGGTGTGATTTCGATGCACAAAGGAGTGTCCGTGTGGCTGAGGATACTTTCCTTGCGGGGACGGCCCCCGAACCTGCCATGTTCGCGCCAGTCCGACATGAGACGGTCAAGCTGGCTCTGACCCGACCGGTCCGCAATCCGCAATTGACCGCCCTGACCGACGCGAAACAGCCGATAGGTTTCCTGCTGGCGCCTGAACTCCTCGTTGCGCGCAACTATCATGGCACGGCTGTCTAGGACGCAGACACCGATCGCAAGTTCATCAATGGCCGATAAAACCCGCTGATACCGGCTTTGAAGTTGACGAATGGGAATGCTGAGATCCAGCGCTTTGGCGACATGCGGCAGGACTTGCGACAGAAAATGCCGCTCTTTTGCATCCAGTGGATTTCTCGCGGCATTCAACTGCACCGAGAAGAGCGAAAGCCAGCGATTGTCCTTGTTCATCACTCCGGCGGCGCGGTGAAATATTCCAAGGCGCATCAGCTTCTGGACGTGTTCCTGCCGTTTGAGCTCGTCGACGGAAGACGCAAGCAGCGTATCGTCAAGCAGTGCAATCTCGTCGTCATCATGGGTGTGTTGGCGAATGATCGCCTGATCCCGGGCTTCCATGTCCTGGCACTTCGAGAGATACACCGAGATCGCATCGGAGGAATAATACCCGGAATGAATCGGTGCGGTCAGTCGGCGGTCACCTTCGCTGTCCTCCCATTCAAATATGATGCTTCCCTGCGCTCCCACGCGGTCTACAAGCTGATCGAGCGCGGCGCCCCAACGACCCCGGGTCTGCAACGGCATCGTATATCTTGAGCGTCAGGTCCTGGATCTCGTCAGACAATTCGGTTCAAATCCACTGATTGCAAAACGGCGTCTTGCAACAGCTTATTCGGTTTGATGACCGGTGTCATAGCCCATCTGGAGGATGAATTTCGGGCGAGACAAGGCGGGCAGTCAACTGCTCGCCTCTTCAAAGACGGATTGACCCCGCCGTATGGTCTGAACGACTGAACAGGCATCCAGGTTATCCGAATGCTCAAGCGGATTTCCGCTCAAGACTGCAAAGTCGGCCAGCTTGCCGGCCGATATGGATCCCCGTTCGTCTTCCTGAAAGACCTGCCAGGCGGCATCGATCGTATGTGCCTTGAGCGCCGATCTGACTGAAATCCTTTCTTCTTCACCCAGGGTCCGTCCCGAAGCGGTGCGTCTGTTGACAGCGCACTGTATCAAGTGAAGAGGTCGGGTCGGCGTCACCGAAGCATCATTATGGATCGTAAAGCGCACACCGTGACGCTCGGCCGAGGCGGCCGGAGAAATGCGCGCCGCACGATCCGGCCCAAGGAATGTGTCGTGATGCCGGTCCCCCCAATAGTGAATGTGGGCCGTGAAAAAACTGACGGATACTCCGAGCCGCGCCATGCGTGCCATTTGGTCTTCCCGAAGAACCTGCCCATGGATGACGGTATGGCGATGGTCTTGACGCGGAAAGTCTTCCAGCGCGGCCTCAATCGCATCCAGAAGATTGTCTGTGCCCGCATCGCCGTTGCAATGACAATGGATCTGGAACCCCATCCGGTGCAGTTTCCGCACCTGGTTGAACAGCTCCTCGCGCTCCGTATAGGTCATGCCGTACGGAGAATCGGGGTTGAACGGCTTGTAATAGGGTTCGCTGAGATAAGCTGTCTGCAGTTGAAAGGCTCCATCTGTGAACAGCTTGCGCGGGCCAAGCGTAAAAAACCGGTTGTTGCGCCATTGCAGCGCCTCCGGGCCGCTGGAAAGATCCGGCTCTAGCTCCCCGATCGGAAGCAGAAGAATGTCGATCCCGGGATCTTCACCTTCGGCAAGACTGTTGAAATGCTCAAGCATCTTGCGCGTTGACCAGGCATTTTGTGCAAAGGTCACGCCTTGGGAAAGATATTCGTCCCGACAGGCGTTGAAGCCGGGCCAGAAGCGTTCGCGATCGATCAGAAAATCGGTATCACTCATGACGCCCATGGCCGACAGTCCCTCGATCAGACCGTTGGGTTCACCGGTTTGCAGATCACGTCCGAACCGGCCCCCGGCCGGATCAGGCGTTTCCTTGCAGACGCCGAGCATATTCAGGACAACGGAATTGGCAGCGCCATTATGCCCCGACGCATGGATCACCCAGACAGGGTGTTCGATTGAGACGTGGTCAAGTTCCGCCCGGGTTGGCATTCTTCTCTCGGCAACGGCTGTGTTGTCGAAGAGCACGCCCATGACCCACTCGCCCTTCGGCGTTGCCGCTGCCCGCTTTGCAAGTCTTTTCAATGCTGTCTGGATGTCGAGACAGTCGCCCCGAGGTGGCGGAGCAAGATCGACCCTGAAGAGCTGAATGAAACCGGGATCAGGGAAATGCCCGTGTGGATCGATGAAGGCCGGGATCATCGTCCGCCCCTTGAGATCCACTTCTTCCGCATCCGGTTTCAGTGCTGCTCGCAGTGCCGCCTCCTCTCCAACTGCCAGAATGCGCTCACCGTCGGTGACGACAGCAGAAACGATCGGCAGGTCGTCGTCCATCGTCAGGACTGTGCCGTTGAAGTAAAGCGCCTGTGGACTGCTCATGCACGTTTCCGTAAATCAGATTTGCTTTCGAGCACCGCCGTTTTCACTTTCTTGAACGGCGGTGCTGCACAGCAGCCGGTTACGTCATCCACCAGCGATCGAGGATCCGCCGGCCGTCGAAGCCGCGCACCCAGGATAGCTCGCCATGGGCGATCTTTTCGGTGCGGGCATGCACTTCATTGGCGAACATCGGTACGATGTTTCCGCCCTCGTCCCGAAGAATGACCTGCAAGTCGCGATACATTTCCGCGCGCAGATCTTCGTTCAGTTCGGCTCTTGCCTGCACCATCAGTTCGTTGAAACGCGGATGATCCCATTGCGTGTCATTCCAGGCCGCACCGGGTGCGAAACCGGTTGTCAGCATCGTGTCTTCGATCGAATACCCGCCCCAGTAGCTGGCGCTCCAGGGTTTCTTCATCCAAACGTCGGACCAGTATCCGTCATTCGGCTCGCGAACAACATTGATGTTGATGCCTGCGGGTTTCGCGGAGGACTGGAACAACACAGCTGCGTCCAGGGCACCGCTATAGGCGGCGTCCGATGCACTCAGGTCGATGGTGATGTTTCCGAGACCGGATTTCTCCATATGATGTTTTGCACGATCGGGATCGTAGCTGAGCTGCTCGATATCCGTTGCGTGATACCGGTAGGACGGTCCAATCGGGTGATCATTGCCGACCACGCCGTGGCCAAACAGGATCTTGTCGACCGTTTCCTGCCGATTGATGGCGTATTTGAGAGCCTTGCGCAGTTCCAGGTTGTCGAATGGTGCACGTTTGGTCAGCATCGGGAAGGTGTAGTGCAAGGGCCCGGTGCCTTCTTCGACAATGATACCCGGCTTGCGGGCCATCAGCGCCAGGGTCTTGAACTCCACACGATCGATACAGTCCACTTCGCCTGTGATCAGTGCGTTCTGGCGGGCAACCGGATCTGTGATGGAATGAATTTCAACCGAATCCGCATGTGCCGCGCCGTCCTTCCAGTAGTTGGGATTGCGTTCGAATTTGTACGTCCGGCCGGGTTGTTCGGACGTCAGGACATAGCCGCCCGTTCCGCCTGCTTTCCAGTCGATGCTTCCGTCCTTGGCAGGGTAAATCCCGAAGGTTGCCTCGTTGAAATTATAAGGGAAATCCGCGCTGCCGGAGGACAGCGTGACGACAACCGTATCGCCGTCCGCACTGATATCCGTTACCGAAGCCATGACCGGTTTGCCGACAGACTTTGAATCCTCACCTCTGTGATAATTCAGGGAAGCCACGACGTCTTCGGCGGTCATGGTCTTGCCGTTGTGAAATTCGACCCCGTTCCTCAGCTTGAACGTCCAGACAGTGGCATCAGGAGAAGGACTCCATTCCGTTGCCAGCGAACCGACGAGGTTTCCCTGTGCGTCAAGTTCGGTCAACGTGTTGGCAACTCCGTATGCGATCACCCATTGAAGGCCGTTGGTAAGTGTTGCCGGGTCAAGTGAATCGGACGTCGCTCCATGCCCCATGGCCAGCCGCATGTGGCCGCCTTTCTTGGCGGTAGCGGCAAGCGCTCCACCTGACAGGCTCGTACCCAGGCTCAGCGCCGCTCCGACAGCCGCACTGCGTCCCAGGAACTCACGCCGTGTCATCCGGCCACTTTCCATTTCGCTCAGCAGCCACTTTGCATGTTGGTCTCGTGAATTCATGTCTCAATCCTCCCGCGGATCACCCGGTCAATTCCCTATTCGACCGGGAGACTCGACCGAAAAAACAAAAATGAAAACTTCGCGAAGATATGCTTTTATTAGCTAATTGCATCAAAGTAGCTTCTAACTGCGAAGGATTTGAAGCGAGTGACGGCTGATTTTTCCAGAAATTTGCGCAGCATATGTGCCGAGCACGGGTCAATCGCCCGTGTCTGTCGTGAAATCGGCATCAACAGACAACAGTTCAACAGATATCTGAATGGCACCGGTCTGCCTTCAGCCCACAACATGCGCCGCATCGCCAGGCACTTCGATCTGACCGAAGCCGATCTGTTTTCAAGCCATGAGGAGTTCAATCTCCGCTGTCTGATCGGCAGGCCGAAACAGAGTTCCGGTCCGGCCGACCTCATGACGGCGGCCTTCAGGGATCAGGCAGCAACCCTGCGCCCCTATCTGGGCTTCTACCACGCTCATTTCTGGACACCGACCTGGGACGGAATGATTTTGAAAAGCCTCGTCTGGCTTCGCGAGATAGACGGCTTTGTCACGACCAGATCGCTTGAACGGATCAAGTCAACCGAAGCCAGTCATTCGCAAAAGTCCCGCTACGAGGGTCTTGTCACCCGGCGCGGCAACCGGATCTATATCGTTGAACATGAAATTATGCGCGAAGGCAGTATCGTCGAAACGATTTTGACACCCTCATACCGTCAGGAAGTGAAATACCTTCGTGGCACCACGATGGGAATTGCCTGGCAGCCCCACATCATGCCCTATGCGTCGCGGTCGATCTGGAAACGGGTTGAGGACAAGGTCAGCATCCGCGATGCGGTTCGCGCCTGTGGTGCATTTGCTCCGAACAGCAGGCAGATCGAACCTGCAATCAGAGCATTTTTGACGGAAAATCAGGCGCTTGCGAACACTGCAAACGGGATGAACCTTCTGGTCTAGAGCCAGGTAACCGGAAGGCCGCCTCGACCTTCTAATCCCGCCACACGCCGAACAACGCAGAAGCGTTTCAAGTCACGTCAACCCATCCACCACGCTCGGCAGACGCAAAAATCGCATCAAGGATCTTCATGTTCTGCAGCGCGTCTTCGACACCGTAGGTGAGGGTTGTTTCCCCGCGGATGGCTCGGCCGAAAACATCAGCCAGTTCGGCATACTGGTCACATGGTGCAATCGCTTCCGGCTGAACCGAACCATCGCCAAGCTCCGACCCGTCATCAAGCCGCAATTCGGATGCGTCACCTTGAGGCGAATTGAATGGAATGGGGATTTCAAGGCGCTTCTTCGTCCCGACCAACTGAAGCCGCTGGAATGGTGTCAGCTGCGTCGAAACCGTGAATGTGAGCTGACGTCCCGATCCGAAGTCCATCATGGCGCTTGTAAACCTGTCGGTGCCGAATTCCGGATCGCGGTCGATTAACGAAACCACACGTTGCGGTTCGGCTTCAAAGAAGTAACGGCCCGCAAGCATGGTGTAGCAGCCGATATCCATCAGGGCACCACCGCCCATGTCCGCGCGATTTCGAATGTTGTCCGGGTCGTCGTTGAAAAAGCTGAAGAAGCCCTGGATTGCCTGGAGGTCGCCAAGTTCACCGGAGCGGATGATTTCACGCGCCCGGATCCATTGCGGATGTGCGCGAACCATGAAGCCTTCCGCTATGAGCCTGTCCTTCGGCAGCGAAAGCAGCGTCGATGCATCTTCCGCGCTGAGGGCAATCGGCTTCTCGCAAAGCACATGCTTGCCGGCCTCGACTGCCTGGACCGTTACCGGCACATGCATGTGATTGGGCAGCGGATTGTAAATGGCGTCGATGTCAGGATCGGCAAAAAGCTCTTCATAGGACCCGTAGGCCTTTTCGATACCGAGTTCTCCGGCGATTTCACCCGCCTTGTCGCGATTGCGGGAGGCGATCGCCGCGACAACGCCGGTCTTCGAAGCCTGTATCCCCGGTATGACCTTTTCCCGGCCGATCTTTGCTGTAGAAACGATCCCCCAGCGGATTTTACTGCCATCCATTATCTATTTCTCCCGTTACCGAGGCACAATCGTTAGTTGGCATCAAAAATCCCGGCCTGCAAGACCGGGATCTTCAATACGATGGCCTGAGTCTATCACAGTTCGTCAAAATTTCTGAGGAACATAAAGATGCTCGGGCAGCACCTTGCGTTCGTAGTCCGGATTGAAACGGCGCTCCGGCAGGTTGATCTGCTCGTGTGGTATTTCCTCGTATGGCATCTGCGACAGAAGATGACTGATGCAATTCAGTCGCGCCTGTTTCTTGTCATTACCCTCGACGATAAACCAGGGTGCCTCGGGGATATTGGTACGCTCGAAGGTCTCTTCCTTGGCTTTGGTGTAATCTTCCCAGCGAACACGGGATTCCAGGTCCATCGGCGACAGTTTCCACTGTTTCAGCGGATCGTGAATGCGCATCAGGAAGCGTAGCTGCTGCTCTTCATCCGTGATCGAGAACCAGTATTTGATCAACCGTACTCCGGAGCGGACAATCATGCGTTCAAATTCCGGCACATCGTTGAAGAACTGCTCGACCTCGTCCTCGGACGCAAAGCCCATCACCCGTTCAACACCGGAACGGTTGTACCAGGACCTGTCGAACAGAACCATTTCGCCGGCAGCGGGCAGGTGCGGCACATAACGTTGAAAATACCACTGGCTCTTCTCACGCTCCGTTGGCGCAGGCAAGGCGACGACGCGGGCAACGCGCGGATTGAGGCGCTGGGTAATCCGCTTGATCACACCGCCCTTGCCGGCGGCGTCCCGGCCTTCAAACACAACAACGATCTTCTCGCCGGTGTGCTGAACCCAATCCTGCAGTTTGACCAGTTCCGCCTGAAGCCTGAGCAGTTCGTGAAAGTAAGCGTTCCGGTCGATCGGTGACTTGTGCTTTTTCTCGGAAATGAACTGGAGATCCCTGGCAACCAGAAAGTCATCGATTTCCATTTCCAGTTCTTCGTCGAGAGTATCCGCCCATTCTGCTTCAACCCAGCTCTTTGCACTTTCGTCTGTCATCAATCGATCCCTTTGAACAATCTCAAACCGTTGTCTCTAACCCACGCAGAGTGTGAACAACTTAACCATGTAAGTTTTTTGACAGTCATGCCAATTCGACGAGTTCAACTGCCTTTCATCACATTTTCATCGCCGCAAACAACTTGAAAATGAATGAACGTTCATTTATAGAGTGGACAACGGAGGACGCGATGCAAACGATCGCCACCAGATCTGCACCCGGATCAAAGGGCCAGGAAACCGCAAAACGTGTGCGCAAGGCGGCACTGAAGCGATTTGCAGGTGCCGGTTACGCTGCGGTTTCCATGCGTGAAATTGCTGCCGATGTCGGGGTTCGGCCGGGCGCCCTCTACAATCATTTCCCGACGAAGCAGGACATTTTGAAGGATCTGATGCTGACCCATATGGCAGATCTGCTGACTGCCTGGGACACCGCACGGTTCCCGGAGGCGATGGACCCTCTTGAACGCTTTGTACGCTTCCATATCCGCTACCATCTGGAGCGGGCTGATGAGGTGTTCATTTCCTATATGGAACTGCGCAATCTTGAACCGGACAACTTCGAGATCATCGAAGCGGAACGCCGCCGTTACGAAGCCATCCTGACATCGATCCTGCACGAAGGATCCGCTGCCGGGAGATACAGCGTGGACGATCCGAAAGTGGCGACCAGAGCCATCATCGCCATGCTGACGGGCATCCCGACCTGGTACCGGGAGGGCGGTCACCTGGGTGAACACGACGTCGAGGACCTCTACCTGACCATGGTGCGCAAGGCCGTTGCATCCGAAACCAGAAAATTCCAAACGGAGACCGGATGACATGAGCATCCTGAAATCGAATCTGTCGCCGAGAAGCAGTGACTTTACAGCCAACAGGACTGCTCACGAAGCAGCCATGGAGTCTGTAAAGGAGGCTGCCCGGACAGCCCTCGACGGCGGCGGCGAGAACGCCCGTCTGCGTCACGTTTCCCGCGGAAAGATCCTGCCGCGAGAACGCGTGTCCCGACTGCTTGATCCGGGCTCTCCGTTCCTCGAAGTCGGCATGCTTGCAGCACACGAAATGTATGACGGGGCCGCCCCGTCCGCCGGCATGATTGCCGGCATCGGTCGCGTGGAAGGTCAGGAAGTCATGATCCTCGCCAACGACGCCACGGTCAAAGGCGGCACCTACTATCCGATGTCGGTGAAAAAACACCTGCGCGCGCAGGAAATTGCCTCGGAAAACAATCTGCCTTGCATCTATCTGGTGGATTCGGGCGGTGCCAACCTGCCCAATCAGGACGAGGTGTTTCCGGACCGGGACCACTTTGGCCGCATCTTCTACAATCAGGCGAACATGTCGGCGAAAGGCATCGCCCAGATCGCCGTTGTCATGGGATCGTGCACGGCAGGCGGTGCATATGTTCCCGCGATGTCCGACGAGACCATCATCGTCAGGAACCAGGGCACCATTTTTCTGGCTGGCCCACCCCTGGTGAAGGCAGCGACCGGCGAGGAAGTCACAGCGGAAGATCTCGGCGGCGGCGATGTGCACACGCGCCTGTCCGGTGTTGCCGACCACCTGGCCCGCGACGATGCGCACGCACTTGCGCTTGCCCGGCGCGCCATCGCCAGCCTGAATCGGACAAAGCCGACGCCGTTGACGCTGCAGACGCCGGAAGATCCGCTATACGACCCGGAGGAGATTTTCGGCGTCGTCCCGGCGGACCTGAAAACGCCCTACGACATTCGGGAAGTGATTGCCCGGGTGGTCGACGGTTCGCGGTTTGACGAATTCAAGGCGCGCTACGGCACCACGATCGTTTGCGGCTTTGCCCATATTCACGGCATGCCGGTGGGCATCATCGCCAACAACGGCGTTCTGTTTTCCGAAAGCGCGGTCAAGGGAGCACATTTTGTCGAGCTGTGCTCGCAGCGGAAAGTCCCGCTTGTGTTCCTGCAGAACATCACCGGCTTCATGGTCGGGCAGAAATATGAAAGCGGCGGTATCGCCAAGGACGGTGCCAAGCTGGTCACGGCGGTCGCCACCACCTCCGTACCGAAAATCACCATGCTCGTCGGTGGTTCGTTCGGCGCTGGCAATTACGGCATGTGTGGCCGGGCCTATTCTCCCCGTTTCTTGTGGACCTGGCCCAATTCGCGGATCTCGGTCATGGGCGGAGAACAGGCCGCCGGTGTTCTGGCAACCGTCCGACGGGATGGCATCGAGCGCAAGGGAGGCAACTGGTCGACGGAAGACGAACAGGCCTTCAGGCAGCCGATCATCGAACAATTCGAAGAGCAGGGACACCCCCTCTACGCCACGGCCCGCCTGTGGGACGACGGCATCGTCGATCCGCGCAAGACCCGCGATATTCTCGGCCTTTCTCTTTCGGCTTCGCTGAACGCTCCGATCGAGGACACCCGGTTTGGTCTCTTCAGGATGTAATGTAGATGGATCTGGAGCACCTTAAGCAAAAATACCCCGGCGCCAAAACATTCAGTTTTGGCGATGGCGAGGAGCTGAGCAGCGATCTGATCGGACTCGTGCGGGCCGGAAAGAAGACGGCAACCTGCGGTGCACTTCGCGACTTTGAATCCGGCGAGGAGGCCATGCCCGTGACCGGCCGCAGGGACATCGCTCTCAACTGGAACGGAACACCGGCGCTTGTTCTGGAAACCCTTGATGTATCGACCACACGGTTTTGCGACGTTACAGAAGATTTCGCCTTGGCCGAGGGTGAAAATGAAGACCTGGAAGGCTGGCGCGCAGATCATCAGGCGTTTTTCGAACGCAACGGCGGCTTTGAACCCACAATGTGGCTGGTCTGCGAACGCTTCAGATTGATTGAAGACCTTCAGGACGCGCAGTGCGAAAGGCAAGCCATGAGCCGGATCACGAGTCTTGTAGGAGACATAACGAAAATTGAGGCGGACGCCATTGTCAACGCCGCAAATTCCTCTCTGTTGGGCGGCGGCGGTGTGGACGGTGCGATCCACCGTGCCGCAGGACAGGAACTCGTCCAGGAATGCCGTCTTCTGCATGGTTGCAAGACCGGTCAGGCGAAAATCACATCCGGATACAGATTGCCGGCAAGACATGTCATTCACACTGTCGGGCCGGTCTGGCGCGGCGGTGATGAAGGCGAACCCGACCTGCTTGCCGGTTGCTATGAAACCAGCCTTCGGCTTGCCGCGGAGTACAGTTGCAAGACCGTTGCCTTCCCGGCGATCTCTACCGGCATCTACGGTTATCCAGCCGACCTGGCAGCGGGAACCGCAATCAAAGCCATTCGAAGTGCGCTCGGTGATCTGCCTGGAATCGAAAGCGTCATGCTGGTGGCGTTTGATGAACAGGCCCATGCACATCTCGTGAAGGCGCTGAAGAGGAAAGAAGACTGATGTTCAAGAAAATCCTCATAGCCAACCGCGGGGAGATCGCCTGCAGGGTAATGGCAACCGCAAGAAGCCTGGGAATCAGGACCGTCGCCGTTTATTCCGATGCCGATGCAAACGCCAAGCATGTCGCCATGGCGGATGAAGCGTTCCACATCGGGCCGGCACCCGTATCTGAAAGTTATCTGCAGGTAGACAGGATCATTGAGGCCTGCCGGACAAGTGGCGCCGAAGCAGTCCATCCAGGTTACGGTTTCCTGTCCGAAAACCCGCATTTCGTCGAAGCGCTGGACAAGGCCGGGATTACCTTTATCGGCCCGAGCGCCGATTCCATTCGAGCCATGGGCCTGAAGGACGCGGCCAAGGTCCTGATGGAACAGGCTGGCGTTCCGGTGGTACCCGGCTACCACGGCGACAACCAGGATCCGGCTTATCTGAAGGCGCGGGCAAGCGAAATCGGTTATCCGGTTCTCATCAAGGCGCGTGCCGGCGGTGGCGGCAAGGGCATGAGGCGTGTCGACGATCCTGCAGATTTCCTGGAGGCTCTGTCCGGAGCACAACGCGAAGGCGAGGCCAGTTTCGGAGATGATCAGGTGCTGATTGAAAAATATCTCACCAGGCCGCGTCATATCGAGATCCAGGTATTTGGCGACACACATGGCAACGCGGTTCATCTGTTTGAGCGGGACTGTTCCCTGCAGAGACGTCATCAGAAGGTGATCGAGGAAGCCCCTGCCCCCGGCATGACGGATGAAATGCGGGCCGCGATGGGCAACGCGGCGGTCAAGGCCGCAAGAGCCATCAACTATTCGGGGGCTGGAACCATAGAGTTCATTGCTGACGTTTCCGAAGGCCTAAATCCTGACCGGTTCTATTTCATGGAAATGAACACACGCCTTCAGGTCGAGCATCCGGTCACGGAATTGATCACCGGAGAAGATCTCGTTGAATGGCAACTTCGTGTCGCATCCGGCGAGCCCCTGCCGAAACTGCAGCAAGAACTTTCCTTCTCCGGCTGGGCTTTCGAGGCAAGGCTCTACGCTGAAGACGCTCCGAAAGGATTTCTTCCGGCAATCGGCACGCTGGAGCACTTGTCCCTGCCTGAAAGGATTGCACGAGTGGACAGTGGTGTTCGCCCCGGCGACGAAATTACACCTTACTACGACCCGATGATTGCCAAGGTGATCGTCAACGGCCCGACCCGGGACGCAGCGCTCGGCAAACTGCTTTCGGCTCTGGAAGCTACGGAAGTTGCCGGCTGCGTGACCAATGCCGGTTTCCTGTCCGCCCTTTGCCGGCACGAGGATTTTGCGGCTGGTGATGTCGATACCGGTCTGATCGACCGGGATCTTGAAGACCTCATTGAAGAACCTGAAGTCCCGGAAGACGCTGTGGCGCTCGCCGCGCTCACGGCCCTCGGCCTGACAAGACCTGCTTGCGGAAACGATCCGTTCGAAACTCTGGCAGGGTGGCGCATCTGGAGCGCA
Organism: Effrenium voratum; assembly: GCA_963377175.1. NCBI lineage: Eukaryota > Dinophyceae > Suessiales > Symbiodiniaceae > Effrenium > Effrenium voratum. The sequence goes on from CAUJNA010003574.1 coordinate 494,397, forward strand.
TCGCGCCAGTTCGCACTCCTTGAGGTCGGTGGTGAACGCCGCGACACCGAAGTTCGCGCTCTCGGTAATCGGCGGTTCGCGGTACATCTTGAGGGTGGGGTACGCACCTATACGATCATTGATGTCGACGGCGGCACCTTCACCTACGACTGCGAAGGCCATCGTGCCAGTACTGTTGTGGTCGAAAGTACCGATGGTCTTACCGTCTTCTTGAACGGGCACGCATTTGCCATCGGTTTGCCCGATACGCTGAGCGCTGACGAAGAAGCAACCGTTGCCGGCGATCAGCTGATTGCGCCGATGCCAGGTCTGGTTAAGGTCTTGTCGGCAGCGCCCGGCGATACCGTGACCAAAGATCAACCGCTCGTCATCCTTGAAGCCATGAAAATGGAACACACACTCAAGGCACCGCGAGATGGCGTGATCGCGGAAATATTCGCCACGGAAGGCGAGCAGGTAACCGACGGCACGACGCTTCTTGCACTTGTGGAGGAAACCGATGCTGCTGCCTGACGCTGATAGCTACGACGCGCTGACGGCGAGATTTGCGTGGAACATTCCGGAGCGGTTCAACATCGGAGCCGCGGTCTGTGACGTCTGGGGGGACAGGGAACCAACCCGCGAAGCGCTGATCTATGTTGACGAGGGCGGCGACACCGCCCGTTACACCTACGCCGACCTGAAGCGCCTGTCGAACCAGCTTGCCAATCTGCTCGTCAGCCGCAACGTTGCGCCCGGAGACCGAATTGGTGTCCTGCTGCCACAACGTCCGGAAACCGCATTTGCGCATATCGCCGCGCTGAAACTGGGTGCCGTCACCATACCTCTCTTCACGCTGTTTGGCGAGGAAGCCCTGGAATACAGGTTGCGCGATTCAGGTACGAAGGCGGTAATCACAGATGCCGGCGGGGCTGCGAAGCTGGCAGGGCTTCGAGACCGGCTACCGGAATTGACCACTGTCTTTTGTGTCGATGGCGAAGATGGCAGCGCGGATGACCTTGCCAGTCACATGGCAGGACACGAGGATGTTTTCACGCCTTTCGATACCGCCGCCGACGATCCTGCAATCATCATCTACACTTCCGGCACCACCGGCCAGCCCAAGGGCGCACTGCACGGACACAGGGTCCTGCTCGGCCATCTGCCCGGCGTTGAAATGAGCCACGATTTTCTTGGGCAGCCGGGGGATCGCATCTGGACGCCCGCTGACTGGGCCTGGATCGGCGGTCTGCTCGACGTGCTGATGCCTGCACTCTACCTCGGGGTTCCAGTCGTTGCCTGCCGCTTCCGGAAATTCACCGCAGAAGCAGCTTTCCAGCTTCTGGAGGATCAGAAGGTCCGGAACGCCTTTCTGCCCCCAACAGCGCTCAAGCTGATGCGGCAGGTGCCGCAACCACGGGAAAGGTGGACTTTCGAGCTTCGCTCCGTCGCATCGGGGGGCGAAACACTCGGGACGGAACTGATCGACTGGGGCCGCAAGACTTTCGGTCTGACGATCAACGAATTCTACGGGCAGACCGAGTGCAACATGATCGTCTCCAGTTGCAGTCGGATCATGGAAACCCGCCCGGGCATCATGGGTCGTGCCGTCCCTGGTCATCATGTCGCGATCGTCGACGACAATGGCCGGGAACTGCCTCCGGAAACGCTCGGCAACATTGCCGTCAAACGGCCGGATCCCGTAATGTTTCTCGAATACTGGAACAACCCCGACGCAACGAAAAGGAAATTCGCAGGCGACTGGCTGCTCACCGGCGATACAGGTGTCCGCGACGCCAGAGGCTGGCTGCGCTTTGTCGGACGCGATGATGACGTCATCACGTCATCCGGCTATCGCATCGGACCGGGTGAAATCGAGGACTGCCTCATCCGTCATCCGGCTGTTGCCATGGCGGGCGTCGTCGGCAAACCGGACCCGCAACGAACGGAAATCGTCAAGGCCTACATCGTTCTGAAACCCGGCATCGAACAAACCGACCGGCTCGCCGCGGAAATTGCCGACTTCGTCAAGACCCGGCTGGCTGCCCACGAATACCCGCGGGAAGTCGCCTTCGTTGACGCGCTGCCAATGACGACCACGGGCAAGGTCATCCGGCGGGAACTGCGCTCCCGCGCCCAGCAGGAGGCGTGAGACCATTGTTCGCAATGGACCCGATGCCCCCGCGCGTCATCGCTGTAATTTCTTGGGACCAGATCTCTCCATGCCCGGCAACATTCTCAAACGCATTGGCATACTGGGATCAGGCATGCGCGATGCCTGTCCGTGACGACAATGTACAAGATCTTTCGCCGCTAACCGGTTTTCCGAAATGAGTCAAAAAATGTCCGAATTCGTAACCATCTTCGAAATGGGGCCTCGCGATGGACTGCAGAACGAAAAGCAGTTTGTTCCGACCGAATTGAAAATCCAGCTTGTTGACAGGCTTTCAGACTGCGGCTTCCGGAAAATCGAGGTGACGAGTTTTGTCAGCCCCAAATGGGTGCCGCAGATGGCCGATGCACAAGACGTCATGGATGGAATTTATCGCCATCCGGCCGTCGTCTATTCGGTACTGACACCGAACGTCAAGGGCTACACGGCGGCGCGCAAGGCGTCCGCGGACGAAGTTGCGATTTTCGGGTCGGCATCTGAGGGGTTTTCCAGGAAAAACATCAACTGCTCTGTCGCTGAAAGCATCGAACGGTTCAAACCGCTTCTTGAAAAGGCGCAGCACGATGACATGCCGGTACGTGGTTATGTCTCCTGCGTAACGGATTGTCCCTATGACGGACCGACACCTCCTGAGAAAGTCGCCGACGTTGCAAGGCAGCTGTTTGAACTCGGCTGTTATGAAATTTCGCTTGGCGACACGATCGGGGCAGGAACGCCCGAAACCATCGGCAAGATGCTGGATGCGGTTCTGGAGCATGTTCCGGCGAGCAGGCTGGCGGGACACTTCCATGACACCAAGGCGCGGGCGCTGGAAAACATCGAGGTTAGTCTTGCAAGGGGACTGCGTATCTTCGACGCGGCGGTCGGTGGCCTCGGCGGTTGCCCGTATGCACCGGGAGCAAAGGGAAACGTGGCAACCGAGTCGGTTGTTGCACTTGTTGAACGCATGGGATTTGAAACCGGCATCAAGTCCGACCGTCTGGCTGAAGTTGTGGAGTTTGCCCGCGGCCTGAGGAGGACCGACGCATGAGTTTCGAGACAATTTCCATCTCTGCGGACGACCGCGGCGTCGCTACCCTGTTGTTGAACCGGCCCGAAAAACACAATTCACTCTCGGCCCGGATGATTGCCGAGCTGGCGGAGGCCGCAGAAAATCTCGGAAATGATCCCGATGTGCGGGCCGTGATCCTGACCGGTGCAGGGGCAAGTTTTTGCGCCGGAGGCGATCTCGGCTGGATGCGCGAGCAGTTTGAAGCCGACCGGATGCAGAGGATGGCCGAAGCGCGCAGGCTCGCCATGATGCTGAAAGCTCTCAATGAACTTACAAAGCCGCTGATTGGACGAGTGCAGGGCCAGGCCTTTGGCGGGGGCATCGGCATGATGAGTGTCTGCGACACCGTCATCGCCGTTGAAGGCGCCAAATTCGGATTGACGGAGGTCCGACTTGGGCTCATTCCGGCAACCATCAGCCCCTACGTTCTCGCGCGCATGGGCGAAGGCAAGGCGCGACGTGTTTTCATGTCGGCCCGCATCTTCAGCGCGCACGAGGCAAAGGACCTGAACCTTGCCGCCAACGTCGTGTCGGCCGAGGAACTGGATACCGCGGTGGAAAGCGAAATCAGGCCCTATCTCGCGGCCGCACCTGCTGCCGTTGCAGCTTCAAAGGCACTGGCAAGGTCGCTCGGTCCATCGATCACTGACGAGATTATCGAAGACACGATTGGCCGGCTCGCGGATACCTGGGAAACTCCGGAGGCGCGTGAGGGGATCAACGCATTCTTTGACAAGAGAAAACCGGCATGGGTGTCTGGCTGATCAGGTCGTCTGACGTCTTGCGTGCTCGATCAGGGCGGCGATCCGCGCAACTTCGACCTGTTCCGACTTTGGCGCTTCCTTTTCCGGTTCGCCATACATGCGCTCCCTGCGCCGACGGATTTTCTTGCGCTGCCACTCACTGATGCCTTCCGGCAGCTCGATGCCCGCCCGGTCCATGCCGATCAGGATCCTTTGAAGATCAGGTATCAGTTCCGACGAAATTGTGAAGGTTCCGTTGGCAGGGTGCTTGAAGACCAGCGTCTTTGTGCTTTCAGCGCCATTCAGCAGAACAGCTTTCTTGTGTCCGATCGAACCCATGGTCGACTGGAACCATGCAACCCAGCCGGATGCCTCCCAAAGGCGGACTTCGACTTTTTTCAGCTCGTCATAGGGAACCCGGGCGCGCAATCCGAATTGGGTAAACTCAAATCCGTTGCCGAAAAAACGGACCCAGGATGTCTCTTGCCGGACAGCCACTGCAAAGAATGGAAAACACGCACACGCCGGAACCAACAGGCACAGGGAGATGAGTGCGAGCGCTCCTGTGGTGCTGCCCATTCCGATGAAGGCGAGTGAGAAGAACAAAATTCCAAGTGTGAACCCCAGCGCGTCGAATACGATGATTGACGGCCGGCAAACCGGTTTGACCGCTCCGGAAGGAGCAGATGGTTTGGGAAGTGCCGCATAGATACCCGCCGCCGCGACGAGGCATAACAGGCTGTTCAGCAGCGACATGAAGAAAAATCCGCAAACAATCGCAAAGACGCTGAGGCTCAAAGGTAATACGCGGCGAATAAATTCAATCTTGGCTGTTTTGCCCAAACCGCTCTCCATGCTTTCAGACAGCGAAACCGTAACAGACTGGGGAAACTTACTGATTCTGCCATTGAATCAACAGGAGAGATGTAAATCAACAACCAGATCATTCTATCCAAAAACAATGTAACCAATAATCTGAGTTTTTGCCGGCAAACTCGATTCAATTTGGAAGTAAAACCAGCCATCCTGAATTCCGGTGTTTCCGGTAACCAATTGTAATATATAATACTTGATGCAAAAAATATCCGAACGGTCGACAATGACATCCTCAATTCCTCCGAAACTCTCCTGTGATCCGGTTAACGAATACCTGCGACGCAGGTGTTTGCGTGCGAGGAAGGAGGCAGCAGAAAATTGACTTCGACAAGCAAAGCCAAATGATCGAACGGTTACACCAGCCTTCCCGTTTCCGGTAGCTCGCCCACGAGCTTGTCATGAACCATCGTTAGGCCAGCACCCTCAGGCGCCGCGGCGGCGGCGATGACACAAGTCGAGGAAAGATTGAGTTCCTTGTCCCGGAAGAACGGTTCACCGCGCGACTTGCTCCACGCGCGCCATGTCGCGGTTGTTCCGGCACAATCGAAAAGAACGGCGGCTCTGACGCAGTGCGAGCCAGAAGACGTGAAATGCCATGTTGCCTTGCACCGTCATGTCTTTTCCCGTCTCCGCACCGATAAATGCCCGAGTTTGGCTTCCAGACTGCGAACATGTCGACTGACCACAAATTGTGTCAAATGGAGCCCGGCCGCCACCCGCGTGAAACAGAGGTGACGTGCTGACGCCTCAAAGGCACGCAGCCAGGTAAGCGGTGGCAGATTTGAGTGCTGCATCACGCGCATAACCTGTACATTGGTTTTCCTTCTGTCATATCCTTGAATCCATTGTTCGTCAGTCCAGGTTCAGCTTGCCAAAATCACCGAACGCCATGAGGGAGAAGCCCGATGTTGCAGGTAGCGGAAAACAGAAATCTGACCCATTGGCAGGAACGTGTGGATATGGCTGCGACGTTTCGCTGGACCGCGCGGCTCGACATGCACGAAGCGGTCGCAAACCATTTCAGCCTCGCAGTGAATGACGACGGCACACAGTTCCTCATGAACCCGAACCAGCGCCATTTCAGCCGCATCAAGGCATCTGACCTTCTGTTTCTGGATGCAAACGATCCTACGACAATGGAAGGGCCAGACGCCCCTGATCCGACGGCCTGGGGGTTGCACGGATCCCTCCACCGCCTTTGCCCGCATGCCAGGTGCGTCATGCATGTTCATTCGATCCACGCAACTGTGCTCGCCTGTCTCGCGGACAGCAATCTGCTGCCCATCGATCAGAATACGGCAATGTTTTACGGTCGGTATGTCATCGATGAGGATTTTGGTGGCCTTGCCTTTGAAGAGGAAGGGGCCCGCTGTGCAACACTGCTCTCCGACCCCAAGGTCAAGACGATGATCATGGGCAATCACGGAGTGCTGGTAATCGGTGACACTGTCGCGGACACGTTCAACCGTCTTTACTATTTCGAGCGGGCAGCGGAGACCTATATCCGCGCCTTGCAGACTGGCCGCCCATTGCGCGTTCTGTCCCACGAGATTGCGGAAAAAACGGCGCAGGAGCTGGAAGACTACACCAGCCAGGCCGACCAGCACCTCAGCGAACTCAAGGCCATTCTCGACGGTGAAAACTCGGACTACGCCAGCTGAAAATGCGCGACTAGGTGCCGTCAGTTGCTGCGTCTTCGGTGTCCGGCTGGACAAGAAGATCCTGAAATCAACCGCCTCCCGTTCCGACAAACCGGGACTTGTCTATCTTGCGGACTTGCGAAAAGGATCTGCGGACTGCTGATCACCCAGCGACGATTGCCCGGCATGTCGACAAGTGCGCAAACTTCGACACGAAACGGCGTCTCGTGTCTCCGGCACCCATGTCTTCAGGCTTGGCAAATGAAAAAGTGGTGCCGCTGATAGGACTCGAACCTACGACCCCATCATTACGAATGACGTGCTCTACCATCTGAGCGGCCAAGAGGCCTGCATAGAAGACTAAATGAATTCAGCTGCTTAGGGCAGTCTACGATCTTCTATGCGCTACAGCAAGGCCCGATTTCGTCACGCCAATTTTGCTCGTAGTGTGCCGAGAGTGTGCCAAGTTCTATGGAATATACACTCTCGAGCGATACCCGCAAAATTGAGGTCTTTGTGTTTTACAGAAAGAGGGATGATTACCGCATCTCCATTTTGTTCATGGGTAACGACGCATCTTACGATGCTCTGTCATTTTTTTGCGATGCAGCGATGGTAGAGGGGATTACTCCTCCAGAGGCAGAACGCGAACGCCTTAAGCCAACATTCGACCGTGTTAGTGAGACACACACCAACTCTTGCACTGTTGCAGATAAATAGAGGGCTTCCCGCAAAGGCGCGACATAGCTCAACCGTTGAACCGCTCAATGAAGTTACGATTATTCCCATGGACCTGATGCGATCAGGGCTCGATGATTTGCAATAAACTCAGACAGGAGTGAAACCGAATCCAAAGTCGGTGAAGCGGTTTTGGATATTTGGGTGCCAATGGACTTCAATGCTGCTCGACTTTGCGTTGCTTTCTTTGAAGTGGATTTTTGAGATCCGTCTAGCGTAAGTTTTTGTCTCGGTGTGCCAAACGACTGGAAAGGTCGCCGGAGACCACCCCGATGCAGTCTCGCTCTTGTGCACTGTCCGCGCCTTTTGCTCCGAAATACGCAATGTACCACCATATTTATGAATGCTTTTGAGTTCGCACTCTGTGATGTGTGCTCCAGGATAGTTTTCATGAAATTCTTTGAGGACTATCTGATTTAAACTATCAACAACTCCAGCTTGCATAGTCCCATCGACAAAACTCGACGAAAATTTTGAAAAACCGCCAATTAGAGCCATGCTTGTTTTGGCTTGCAGATCGAGCCGGACCAATGCTTCATCCAATTGCCCGACCATTTCTCCTTTCGAGTTGCGAACCCTATTGACGTATTTGTACGCTAGAACCTTGTCGGCCATCCTATCGCGAGCAAACCACTCTGGATTTTGGTCAAACTCTTTGTCAATCAGCGTATATGCCGCGATTATCAGCTTGGCTTTCATCTTGTCCAAATGTGTGCGAGCCTCGGCCAAAATATCCGTTCTATTGTAGCCCACTCCTCCGAAAATCGACACACTCTTCGCAGCACCAACAGTGCTAAGAGTTGCATTTGTCATGCTCAACTCGCTGAGGATTTTGTTTTTATCAACCGCTGTAAAGTTGTCTATGTTCTTTATCAGCTTTCGATACTGATCAGGGTTGATCGCTGGTGAGCCAGCTTTAAAGACAGCGACCATCGCTGGAGCAAAAAATGGTGTCACCACGGCCAGTGGTTGAAGCACATAATCTAGGGCGCTGACTGCATTCAACTTATCAAGGTCGTTCAAAATTGAGACCGTGATTGCATCCCCAACACCTCTATGAGCGGAATTTGCCCAATCGCTAATGAGTAGGTGCGCAGTGTTCTTAGCGATCTCTTTTGCGTTATTTTGGGTCATTACAGCCTCCCTAAACTATTTGTAAGAACGGAGCTCTACTAGCCGATTTGATTTGTCGTTTTTTACAGTAATCAGCAAGCACAACTCATTGTACGTGCGCTTAATACAAATTATTAGCAGATTTTTTTGTATGAAAATGTGATTTTCGGCACGTTTATGAGAATAATTACTTATAGTTGAGAGAAAATATGAAATAAAATTGCAAGTTACGCAATCATCCCTAAATTTAACTAGATAATTCTATTTTATTACTCTGTGATTTTTAGGATTGTGAACTTTAGCGCTACTTGATCGAAAGCTTTGCACCCAGTTCAGCGCCGATCTGGCGAGACGTTTGATGTTGGCAGTAATCAGGTTAAGGAGCTCTTTGCGAAGCCATTTTGGAAGTCTAGTTTCGCTATGGCAACGCGATGATCTGGAGGCTGGACATGCATGTGAGGCTGGAATTAGCAACCATGATTGACAATTACAAAAACAATGCGTCCATCGAGCAGTACGACAAGGTCTACTACGAGATCATACAGTTCGTTGACTCAATTCGAGAAGATGCGGGCATACTCGAACTCAACATGATTTGCCGGTTGGCCTACTCATGGATGCCAACAATATTGGGAGAAATATCTCCGGCCAGATGGCATCATCAACCAACTGACGAGGTGTTTTGGAAGCTTCGCAACGTCAATGGCTTTGAAGGTGCCCTGGAGTTCGTTGATGTTATGGGGAAGGTGGCACCCGTAAACAAAAGCTGGGTTGGTACAAGCAAGGTGCTACACTTCGTCAATCCCGATTGGTTTCCGATCTGGGACAGCCGAGTTGCGAGAGTTTTTTCAATTAAATCAAGCCATAAGGTAAATCAGAAATCCACGTATGTCGATTACCTCACTTTCATCGCGAAGTGCCCAGCTCAGCTTAAGGACCAAGCTCAACACGCGGTTAACAAAGTCATCATCGGGGCCTGCTCAAACTTGAATCCGGTCTGCAAAACAAGAGCAATCGAAAAGGTACTGTTTTTTGAAGGCAGAAGGCAAAAGGCTTGACTGCAATTTGCGTGTGGAACGAGTTCAAGCAAGGACAGACAGTCCACAAATCCGACCTGCAATGCTGTCCTAAGTGTCCATTATTCTGCTGCTTCCAGCTTCTTTGCTAGCCTTGTCGTGTCAGCGTGGGCATACCGCATCAGCATCTTCATGTCCCTGTGACCTGAGATCGACGCTACTTCTGGAACCGTCAAGCCCATCTCGAAAAACCTGCTGATGGCTTCGTGCCTGAGGTCATGGAAATGAAGGTCCTCGATATCTGTCTTCGCCAGCATCCGCTCCCACGCCACCCGCAAGGCTTTAGCAGTTAGGGGAAACACCCGTTCTGATCTCACGTCTTCGCTCTCCGCCTCTCCCCTCATATCGTGCAAGAGTGCAAATGCTCCCGGGGTCAGGGGAATGGTTCGTGAATAGCCGTTCTTTGACTCTAGGATGGTCACTGAGCGCCGTTTCTGGTCCACTTGGCTCCAGCATTAGCCCTAGGATCTCGCCCCTTCGCATACCCGTTTCTATGGCGAACATCAAAACCTTTTCAATCAAGGGATTTTGCCGAGTCCTGGATGCCTGAAGAAGCTTTTCCTGTTCCCCGTCCCTGAGCCTGCGTTCCCGTTTGTTGTCACGTGCCTTCAGTCTCAGCTTTTCGACAGGGTTCTCTCTGATCGGGATATCCCATTCGGTTCTGGCAATTTCGAATGCATGACTGATGGGTGCCAGCTGCCGTTTCAAACTGATAGGAGCAATGGTTTCCAGCCGTTCGTCACGGTAGGCAGCAAAGTCAGCTGAAGTCAGGACATCAAGTCGCTTAGAACAGATCCGGTGCCTTAGAAACGCACTCTGGAAATAGGTTTCAACCGACTGCTTTTTGAGTGGAACCACTTCATCCAGATAGCGAGATACAATGTCAGCGAGGGTGTACTTTTTCAGTTCGGCCTTTGTGCTCTCCAACTCGCCTCTGTCCGCTTCAAGCTCCCTCTCTCGAGCCCATTCCTTCGCGTCCTTGTGCTGGAGAAAGCTTTTTGTCCTTGTCGGAAAACCTTGCCGCCTGACTTGAACGTGATATTTGCCAGAACGTTTTCTGATAGATGCCATGATTGAACCTGCTGTGCCAAGAGTGTGCCAAGCAGCTTTGTACAATCGGAATTCTATGGTGCAGAGAGAGCTATTTAGACAATCAAATCAATGCCTAAGAGTGGTGCCGCTGATAGGACTCGAACCTACGACCCCATCATTACGAATGACGTGCTCTACCATCTGAGCTACAGCGGCGTGTCCTGACGAACAGGTAGTGGCGCATATTGCGCGCGCTCGAAAGCGTGTCGAGTGGGCCGCTAATTACCGGAGCTTGGCCCGAGATGCAAGGGGCTTGCCGAAGGTTCTCCTTGGAAGATCGCTTCTTCCGCATGTTCTGTCCGGGCCTGTTCACCGTGCCCAGGAAATAGCACCGCCCGGACCGTTGCCACAGACCTCGTTTGCCGTCCAAATCGCCGCGTAGTGCGGATCCGGATCTGTCAGTTCCAAAGCAGTGGCTGCGTTGGTGGACACATCAAGACCTCGACTGGCCCAGGCGCGCTTTGCACCTGGCCAGGACGGAAGTCAGGGGGCTGCCGAAACGCAAGCGATGTGCAAACCCGCCTGCTTCAGGTGTGACGCCTGTCGTTCAATTGAAGAACCGGGGACGAGACGTTTTTGCCTTGCTGTCCTTGTCATCGTCTTCAGTTCCCGGATCGTCAGGCATGCGCGACAACGGAAACTGGATTGGACGGTTCTTGTCGTCTTCACCGTCGGCCTTCTCCTCGTCGGCTTTCTTTTCTTCGGATTTGGCATCCTCTTCAGACATCTCCGAAGAGGATTTTGCGTCTTCCTTGTCACCGGCGGGCTCATCGCCCGTGCCGTTGTCGACACCGGTGGCGGAAACCGGTTTGTCTTGCTGCGTATCTTTGGACACATCCGGCTCTTCGGCAGCTTTTGCTGCCGGTGTCGGATCTTCCTTGTCCGGTTCAGAAGAAGCTGGCTTCGCCGACGCGTCCGGCAGATCACTCAAAGCGGGGCTGTGGTGAACGTCATCGGTCGTACCTTCATATCCCTGTTTCCCGTTGTTGACCGCAACGGACGGGGCGTTGGCGGGTTTGGTTTCGGCGACCGCTGTCTCAACCGGAGCTGCCTCCTTTTTCAGGGGCTCTGCCTCCAACTCGACGGTTTTAGGCTCCGCGACGGATTTCGTCTCCTCGATGGGATCCTGCTGTGCGGGTTCGACCACTGCCATCGGTTCGGCAGGAGCCGCCACCGGCAAGGCCGGGGCCTCGAACAAACTGTCTTCGACAAGGTCGCCATCTTCATCCACGGCAGTTCCCGGGTTGGTCCACTGGAATGCATCCAGCTTTCCGGTCACCGGAGATACCGGCTGCCATTCGGCCGACACGATTCCGTCGGCAACCCAGGCCTGGTCCTGCGGCGCCTTCAGCGCACGCGCCAGCCAGTCACGCATGCGGCCCTTGTCGCCATGCTCGGCTTCTTCCACTTCTGCCATCAAAAGGAAGGCAGACCGTGTCGGTTCGGACTGCAGCACTTTCTTCAACTGCGTGCGCGCTTCTTCGAATTCACGTGCTTCAATGGCAGCGCGTGCGATCGCCATCGCGCCTTCAGGCGTGTTGGTACGCTGTGCGGAAAGGGACTTCACGCGTTTCAGCCGATCGACCGCCGAATCGCCGGTGCGGACGTGGGCGTAGGTTTCGGCCAGCTCCGGATTGGGCGACAAGCGCCAGGTTGCTTCCAGCACCTTGGCAGCCTTGCGGATATCGCCCCGCCGGGTTGCAAGGCGGGACGTCAGGACGGCAGCCGGCACCAGGTCGAGCGCCAATCCATGCGCTTCCTTTGCAAGCGAAAAGGCACGCTCCGGTTCTCCGTCCTCGAGCTTCTGCGCAAGCGCCGTCAGGATAACGGCCCGCTCCCGGCGATAGCTTTTCTTGTCCAGAAGCTTGGCGGCATAGTTGCGCTCCAGCGTCTTCAGTGCCTCGTCCCAGTGATGGGCAACCGCCTGATAGCCAAGCACAGCTTTCCCGGCCCACTCCAGGCCCGGTGAGGGTTTGGCGGCTTCTTCCGCGTAGTGACGCGCCGCCACGGGTTCCCTGTGTCGTTCTGCTTCGACGAACAGGCCATGCAGTCCCAGCGCCTTTGTTTCAGGATCGTCCAGCATGGATTCGAACCGCTGCCGTGCTTCATCATCCTTGCCGGCAAGCTGGGCCGTCTGCGCCAGAAGCAGCTTGGCCGCAGGTTCCTCGGACAACAACCGGTCTGCCTCCAGACCATGTCGCCGGGCGAGTTTTGCATCGCCGGTGCCAAGTGCGATCAGTCCGTGCGACAGGGCCGCGTAGCCCTTGTCCTGGCGGCGGCGCTTGAAGAACCGGTTGGCGATCTGAGGCGATTTCAGGATCACCCGGATAATCCAGACGGCAATCAGGAAGACCGCAAGCAGTGCGCCAACCACCAGCGCTGCGACAACCGGAGGCTGTTCCCAGACATATCCGTCCCAGCTGACCGAGATTGTCCCGGGCAGATCCGCCACCCAGCCAAACCCGGCAGCCAGGCCGAACAGCAGCGAAAAGAACAAAAGGACGCGGATCATGTAGCTCGCTCCCAAGCGTTGCCGGACCGCTCCGGCTCAAAAAATCAACTGTGCGGACAACCTGTCACTGGCTGCCGCTTAACTGTCCTTCCCAGCAAGCGCACTAAGCACTTCCTGTGAAGCCTTGTCTGTTAACCCATCGACCTCAACTCTCGCCTCGGCATGGGCAATCCAGTCGCTGCCGGCTGCCTTTGCCGTTTCCGGAAGCTCCTGAAAGGCTGCAATCGCACCCTTGAGATTACCATTGGAAACAGCATTTTCCATACGCCGCAAGGCTGCTTCCGGCCCTGTGCCATCTTCATCACCCGGGCCTCTGACCGCAACGATGGATTTCGCGCTCGCAAGCAGACTGTTCAGGACGTCGTCGGAATGATCCGGCTCGGAAAATGTCTGATAGATCTTCCGGGCGACCGGCGGGAACTGCGCGATCAGGACGGAAACCGGTTCGACGCCGCTCTCCGCATGCGCCTCGAGCGCCTTGAGATCGATATCGGCCGGCAATCCTGCTTTGACAGCTGCAAGCTCCGTCGCGTAGGGGCGGCCCGAATCGACCGCCGACTTGAGCGCGGAAACAGACAATGCTCTAGCGGCGACTTCGCGCGCGGTCGCATCGCCCATTGTGCCTTCCACATGCTGAAGCCGTTTTGAAATCGCGTCCAGCTCGGCCCGGATGGTTTCCAGTGCAGCCGAATTTGCGGCGCCGACCGAATTGATATCGGAGGAAAGGCTCGACAGCGTTTCGGTCGCACGGGCCTGGCTGTCGGCAAGTGTTTTCAGGGAAACGTCGGATGTTGAGACAGCGGTCTGGGCCGCCTTGGCAGTCGCCTCGGCGTTCTGAACACGGTTTTCAACGCCGGAGAGCTGCGTCTTCAGCGCACTTACTTCACTCTCCAGGCCGGTGAGCGATCCGGAAAGCTTGCCTGCTTCGCTTGTCGAGGCAGTTGCCTCGCCTTCCAGTTTGGAGAGGCGCTGCTCGAGCGGCTTCAGGTCAACCTGCGACTGCGATCCGGTTGAACTTTCCAGAGCCGCAAGCCGGGTCTCCAGGGGTTTAAGGCTGATTGGGGCGCCTTCTCCGTTGCCACTGGCCGCAGCTGTAATATCGCCGCGCAGGCTTTCAATGTCCTGTTTCAGGGCGTCAATCGCGGGCGAGACATCCGCAGATGCCGACGAAACGGCGTTCTGCAGGTCGCTTTCAAGCGAAGATACCTTGCTCTCGAGCGCGCTTACCGCCGCACTGGCGTCCTGACCTTGCGCAGACGAACTGACATCACCGAGTTTTTGTTCCAGTTCGGAAATTTTTCCTTCAGCTGCCGAAAGAGCGCTTGCAAGCTGCTGATCCTGCTCCGGCGTAAGTTTGAGAATTCCGGCCTGGTGCAGACCAAAGCCCCCGCCCAGCACAATAATCCCGCCGATCACAGCTGCTATGAGAACCCCGAACGCGCCGACACCGCCGCGATCATCTGTCGGTGGAGGACTTGAAAAACTCGAAGATCCTGAAGACTTCGCCGAGGCTCCGGTCGACGCGGGTTTCGCAGTACTCGCCGCGGCGGAAGCGCCACCTGTCGAAGCAGGCTTGGTGGAAGCAGAGGACGTTGACGTCGCAGATGCGGTCGTCCCGGTTGGTTTCGCGGAACCTGCGCTTGATGTTCCAGACGGTGAGGAAGAACCGGCTGATGCCGCTGAACGAGGTGTTGAATCGTGCTTGACGCCAGACGCTGAACTCGCCGTCGAGGCACCCGGTCTGGAGGAGGCGGGACCGGAGCCGGAAGGCTTCGCGTCCGCTGGTTTCTTGTCTGCTGCCGGCGTCGCTCCGGCCTTGGGAACGCTTGTCGACGCACTCGAAGCACCAGGGCTACCAAGCTTTTCGTCCACCTTTTCAGCCTTCAGATCGATTGTCACCGGCCGTTTGGAACCGGTTCCCGAACCACTCGCCGGCGTCGTACCGCTGCCCGGCTTGTCCGAAGCGCCGCTGCCGTTTCCACCTGAAGAGGACGTTCCGCCAGAAGATTTCTTGTCCGTCGCCATCTACTCTCCTCCTGAACCTTCCGGTCACTTACTATACACACCTCTTGGCGAAGCGGTACCGGTGCGGCATTTCTTTGTCGCGCTGCAAAACAACGACTCCACCGGATCTGGTTAACACTCTGCTAAGGCCAGATCCAATAGTGCTTTTTCGCATGGGGCGTCAGCCACTTCTACCCTCATATAAACAGATAGTGGCTCTGCCGCCCGATGCGAGATCGTGTAAATCCGCAAACTGGAGAAATTGTGATCCGGCTCCTGGTTTCTGAGCAAGCGCAGCAACACGTCTGCCGTGCGTCTTGAATAGACAAGCACCCCGTCATAGCCCCCGCTCCGAAGCGTTTCGTTGAAGGACTGGGGAAATGCCGTCACCTCCTGCATGCTGTAAACAACGGATACCCGGCAGCACAGGCCTCCTTCCGCCAGAATGCCTTCCAGGTTTCCTGCGCGCTCCTTTGCCGCGGGATAAAGCACATCTCCCAGACCCAGCCTGTCGCGACTGCCGAGAATCAGATGTCCAAGCGCTTCAACGTCACCTGAAGCGGATACAACATCGCGGTACCCGGCCCTCCGGCAGGCATCAGCCGTCGCATCTCCCACCGCAAATACGGGAAGATCCTGAAGATCACGCAGTTGCGCATGTCGTTCGAGCGTTGAAAGGGCGCGGCGGCTTGAAAATGCCAGTGCCGCAACGCCGTCAAGGTCAAACTGCGCGGGTGGTTCTGCTCGAAAATTCAGGAGCGGAGCTTCATCTGCATGGTGACCGGCGGCCCTGATCTTGTCGGCTGTTCGCTTGCAGTCGGGTTGCGGCCGTGTCACCAGAAAGCGCATCAGGTCAGTGCTCCGACAGAAATCCGGGTCCCATCCGCATCTTCAGCGTTTCGCCGACACCAACACCGATCTTTGCCGCATTTTCCGCAGCTCCAGTTGCCTCGGCCTCGTGTGCTTCGCTTCCGTCGGGTTTCAGGACGATTCCCTTGAAGTGCAGCTGGTCGCCATCAAGCGTTGCAAGGCCGCCGATCGGTGTCCGGCAGGAACCATCGAGAACGGCAAGAAATGCCCGTTCGGCATCAAGCCGGGTCTGGGTCAACTGGTCGTGGATCGCCGCAAGCCTGTCAAGCGTGGCAGCGTCACCTTCGCGGCTTTCGATGCAGATTGCCCCCTGACCGACCGCAGGAAGAAATGGATCGGTGTCAAGCAGACTGGTGATCTCCCCTTCAAGACCCAGCCGGTTGAGGCCCGCCGCGGCAAGAAGTGTCGCATCGACGGCGCCTTCGGCCAGTTTTCGCAGCCTTGTCTGCAGGTTGCCGCGATACATCACGACTTCAATATCCGGTCTCAGCCGCTTGATCATGGCCTGGCGGCGCAGCGAACTGGAGCCGACCACCGCGTTTTGCGGCAACTCGGCAAGCGAACCGGCCTTTGGAGACAGGAAAGCGTCGCGAACGTCTTCTCGCGGCAGAAAAGCCGTCAGCGCAAGACCGTCCGGCAGAATTGTTGGCATATCCTTGGAAGAATGAACGGCGATATCAATACGCCCGTCGAGCAGCGCTTCCTCGATTTCCTTGGTGAAAAGACCCTTGCCGCCAACTTCGGACAGCGGTCTGTCCTGAATGCGGTCGCCGGAGGTCTTGATGACCTCGATTTCAAACGCCTCTTCCGAAAGACCGTGCGCCGCCATGAGCCGGTCACGGGTCTCGTAGGCCTGCGCCAGTGCCAGCGCACTGCCCCTTGTTCCGATACGCAAAGGATTTGATTGCAAGGTTTACCGTCCAGATGTTACGCCCGGCAGGAAAATGCCGGACATGCGATGAGTTTAACAGTCTTATGACCTATTACAGGCCGCGATTGCAAAACCAATGACTTCAGTCAATTCAAAAGACAATGCGACCAATCTGACTGTCCTGGGCATTGAAACCAGTTGCGACGAGACTGCTGCCGCCGTCGTGCGCGGTCCTGTTCAACGGGAAATCCTCTCCAACACCATCCGATCCCAGATCGACGAGCATACCGAATTCGGCGGTGTCGTTCCCGAGATCGCCGCGCGTGCCCATATCGAAGTACTTGACCGCATCGTCGCTGAAGCCATGAACGACTCCGGCTGTTCCTGGGATGATATCGATGCTGTCGCAGCAACGGCCGGCCCAGGTCTGATCGGCGGTGTGATCGTGGGCTTCATGACGGCCAAGGCAATCGCCATGGCGGCAGACAAACCGCTGATAGGCGTCAATCATCTGGAAGGGCATGCGCTGACTGCCCGCTTGACGGATGACCTGGATTTTCCGTTTCTCCTGCTTCTGGTCTCCGGTGGCCATAGCCAGTTTCTGATGGTGCGCGGCGTCGGAGATTATGAACGCCTCGGCACAACCATCGACGATGCGATCGGCGAGGCCTTCGACAAGACCGCCAAGCTGCTCGGGCTGCCCTATCCAGGCGGACCGCATGTCGAAAAGATGGCGGCAAAAGGTGATGTCCGCCGCTTCAGACTACCCCGTCCATTACTGGATCGACCCGGTCTTGACATGTCCTTTGCCGGGTTGAAAACCGCTCTGCGGACCCAGGCGAAAAAACTGGAACCGGTCGACGACCAGACCATCGCGGATCTTTGCGCCGGCTTTCAACGCGCAGTATCGGATGTTCTTGCGACCAGGACAGGAACGGCCCTGAACCTGTTCCGGGAGCGGCATCCGCAAAGCGAACCGGTGATAGTGGTTGCCGGAGGTGTGGCTGCCAATCAGGAAATCAGGAACGCCCTCACGCACGCTGCCGCTGAAGCCGGCGTCCGATTTGTCGCCCCTCCCATGAACCTTTGCACCGACAATGCCGCCATGATTGCCTGGGCCGGGATCGAGCGCATGCAACTCGGGCCGGTGAACGACATGAGCCTCCCCCCACGCCCGCGCTGGCCGCTTGATTCGGAAAATGCCGGCATACTGGGCGCAGGCAAGAAAGGCGCGAAGGTCTGAAAGGACTTTGCCGTTCGCACAAGAGCGTCGGTATCTTTCTTCATCACTGCGGATTTGACGCTGCGATCACAAACTTGCCCTTTTGCCCGTGCAGGGACCCTGATAGGAAGCAATGCCCTCCAGCAAAGGAATTCGGCAGCATGCGCGTCTATCACAAGGCATATGTTTACCTGACTTGCGGCAGTGAGCTTCTTGTGTTTTCGGAGCCCGATTATCCGGAAGTCGGGTTGCAGGTTCCGGGCGGCACCCTGGACCCGGGTGAGAGCTACCTTCAGGCCGCCAGACGCGAGTTTTGCGAAGAAACCGGACTTTCGTTGGATATCGCGCTCGAATCGTTCGCGGATCAGGATCGGATCCTCGAAAATGTTCCCGATTGTCTCGACGGCCTGCATCGGCGGCGGCATTTTCACGGCCGAATACCGGAGAAGCCTGCCGCGGAATGGGAACACTTCGAATCTTCGCCAAGCGCGGGCGGTCCGCCTATCCGGTTCCGCCTGTTCTGGATCGACTTGTTCGCAGATGGCCCGCCGAGCGAGACCCGGTTCTTTGAAGGTTTTGGAGTGCAGCTTGAGACACTACGGTCGCGCATGGAAGGGCAGAACAATGGGCGCCATTAGGACAGTAGGCGTTGTCGGAGGGGGTGCCTGGGACACGGCCCTTGCCCTGACGGCCGCGCGCGCCGGACGCGAGGTTCGGCTTTGGGCAAGGGACACCGAAACGGTCTCCAACATTCGCTCCCGGAAGCAGAACCAGCGCTATCTGCCCGGCATTACCTTTGACGAGGACCTGACCGCAACCTCATCGCTGCGTGAAATTGCGGACGCCGACGCGATCCTGCTCGTTACGCCCGCGCAGACCACCCGCTCCCTGCTCGCCGCTTTGAAGGAGACCGGCACGGTTCGCGGCCCGGTAGTGTTGTGCGCCAAGGGCATCGAACAGACATCAGGGAAACTCTTGTCCCGGATCCTGAGCGAGGAACTGCCGGGGGTCGAGCCGGGAGTCTTGTCCGGTCCGAGCTTTGCCGACGATGTTGCACGTGGGCTGCCGACCGCCGTTACGGTTGCGGCAAACTCGGCCAAGACAGCCCTCAGCCTGTGTGAAGCGCTGCAGTCAACATGTTTCCGGCCCTATGCGTCGATCGATGTGCTTGGAGCTCAGATCGGCGGTGCATTGAAGAATGTTCTGGCCATCGCCTGTGGAGCCGTCGTGGGCCGCAAGCTCGGCGCCAGCGCCCAGGCTGCACTGACCGCTCGCGGCTTTGCCGAGCTGACACGGCTTGGAACTGCCATGGGAGCCCAGAGCGAGACGCTGACAGGCCTTTCCGGCCTTGGTGACCTTGTCCTGACCTGCTCCTCCACCCAGTCCCGCAATTTTTCCTTCGGCCTCCGACTTGGTGAGGGTTTCATGGCGTCGGAACTGATCTCCGCCGGAGGCAAACTCGCCGAAGGCGCCTATTCCGCCAGGGTCGCGGTCAAGCTTGCGCAAAAACACGACATTGAGGTGCCGATCTGCGAGACGGTTGCCCAGATGATAGACGCCGATCTTTCGATCGACGATGCGCTCAACACCTTGATGGCACGTCCGCTGAAAGCGGAAACGGAAAGTCTTTGAACGTCTCAATCCGGCATTGAGATTGTGTCAACTCGGCCCTAGGTTCGGACAAACTCCGTCAACCAGGGATTCCACATCATGCTCTATGCCTTGATCTGCACCGACAAGCCCGGTGCGCTTCAAACGCGCCTGGACACCCGCGATGATCACATCGCCATTCTCAAGGGACTCGGTGCCGGGCTGAAGGCCGCAGGCCCGTTTTTGGACGACGACGGCAACATGACCGGTTCCCTGGTCGTGATTGAAGCGGCCAACCGGAACGAGGCACTGGCCATAGCCGAGGAAGATCCCTATGCCAGGGTCGGCCTTTTCGAAAGCGTTGAAATTCGCCCATGGAACTGGGTGGTCAAGAATCCGGAGGTCTCATAAGTGCAGTACTGGCTGATTAAATCCGAGCCGGACAAATGGTCCTGGGAACAGCAGAAAGCCAAGGGTGATGTCGGCGAACAATGGGACGGCATCAGGAATTATCAGGCGCGCAACAACATGCGTGCCATGAAAATCGGCGACAGGGCATTCTTCTATCATTCAAATATCGGCAAGGAAGTTGTCGGTGTCGTCGAAGTGTGCAGCGACATTCATCCTGACACGACAACGGACGATCCCCGTTGGGAATGCGTGGACTTCAAGGCTGTCTGCGACATGCCGAAACCCGTCACCCTTGTTGACGTGAAGGCTGAAGAGCAACTTGAAAAGATGGCCCGTGTGGCCAATACGCGCCTTTCCGTACAGCCCGTGACCGAAGAAGAATGGAAAATTGTCTGCGATATGGGCGGCCTGAAAGAACCGGCCTAGTCCATGCCGATCATCGATGATCCGACTGACTTCATCCGCCGCGAGACCCGCATCAGACCGGTTCCTCATGCTGAGGAAATCAGCCTCCATGTCGCCGACGAAGCCATGGAACTGTGGCAAAAGACGGAAGATGAACTGGGTGAACTCGGTCTCGCGCCACCGTTCTGGGCATTTGCCTGGGCGGGCGGTCAGGGTCTGGCCAGGTATGTCCTGGACAACCCGTCGCTGGTCGCTGGAAAACGGGTGCTCGACTTTGCATGCGGCTCAGGCCTGGTTGGCATTGCGGCAATGATGTCCGGCGCCCGGTCCTGCCATGCCGTGGATATCGATTCCTTCGCACTTGCGGCAACTGAACTGAATGCTGAATTGAACGGCGTCGAACTCAGCTTCGAAATCGGTGACATTACGGCTTTTCCGCTTCCGGTCGCACAGATCGTCTTTTGCGGTGACGTCTTTTACGACAAGCAGATGTCCGACAGGATTCTGCCGTTTCTGGACAGGCTCGTCGACGCCGGCATCGACGTGCTGGTCGGAGATCCCGGCAGATCCTATGTGCCGATCGATCGTCTCGAGGAACTGGCAGCGTATCGTGTTCCGGTTGTCGGTGCTCTGGAAGACAGTGAGATCAAAAAAACCCGCGTGTTCCGGTTTGGGAAAAATTGATCCGCTAAATCGTGAGTTTTCGGGAAGATCTTGCGAAGTGGACGGATACACAAAAGTTTTTGCCTGGCGGGACTTCCTCTTTGCGCCGCTTGCGATAGGTTAGCCGCTCTGGCGAACAAACTGCCCCACCGATTGGAAGTGTTTCTAGGAGTTCTTTATGCCCATCGTTAACCGCCTTGCTGATCTGGCTGACGAGATCACGGTCTGGCGCCGCGACTTTCACGAAAATCCGGAAATTCTCTATGAAACCGTCCGCACAGCCGAAAAGGTCGCGGAGTTGCTGGAAAGTTTCGGTGTCGACGAAGTCACGACGGGCATCGGCAAGACGGGTGTCGTGGGCGTGATCAAGGGCCGCAACGGCGGCACAGGCAGGACCGTCGGACTGCGCGCCGATATGGATGCGCTTCCGATCGAGGAAGCGACACAGAAGCCATATGCCTCGAAAATCCCTGGCAAGATGCACGCCTGTGGCCATGACGGCCACACGGCGATGTTGCTCGGCGCGGCCAAGTACCTTTCGGAGACACGCAATTTCGACGGCACGGTTGTGGTGATCTTTCAACCCGCTGAAGAAGGTGGCGCCGGGGCAAAGGCGATGATCGACGACGGCTTGATGACCCGCTGGCCGATTGATGACGTCTACGGCATGCACAACTATCCGGGCATGCCGGTCGGTGAATTCGCGTCGGTGAATTCGCGATCCGCAAGGGTCCGATCATGGCAGCGACCGATGAGTTCCGGATTACGATTACGGGCAAAGGTGGCCACGCCGCCAAGCCGCATCAGACAATCGACCCGGTCGTCGTCGGATCCAAGATGGTGTCCGTCCTGCAGACAATC
>CAUJNA010003575.1:0-172500 GCA_963377175.1 Effrenium voratum
TTATATTCTACCTATATTCTACCTGAGAGGCTTCTAGCACTCGTCCGTCCAGCATTTGAACTCGTCCTGCGAAGGATTCGAAGTCTAAAACGCTGCGTGCAGGCGTGTGGCTGCAAAATAGAGACCCCTAGATATGCGCTGCAATTTGGCTCCAGGTTGCATTTCAAGCGATGTCAAGCTTTGCCAAAGGAAACCCCTTTTCCCTTTTTTTCGGGGACCCCTTTTTTTTGGACCCCTGTTTTCTTTTTTTTTTGGTTTTCTTAGCCCTGCAAAGGTTGGCTCGCTTGAAATGCAACCTGGAGCCAAATTGCAAGCATATCTAGGGGTCTCTATTTTGCAGCCACACGCCTGCACGCAGCGTTTTAGACTTCGAATCCTTCGCAGGACGAGGTCAAATGCTGGACGGACGAGTGCTAGAAGCCTCTCAGGTAGAATATAAGCCATTTGGAAAACCCCCTCTAAAGAGAGAGACTGCAAGCTTTGCCATATGTTCTTCGCCGTCGGGCCAGGCCTGCTCCATGACGTCCAGCGCCGGCACCAGGCACTCCGCGGTGACGTGGCTGGCCGCGTTCATCGTGTGGACACGTCGGACCACTGCGCCACGCCGCAGCGCAGCATGTAGTCCAGCGAGACCTTCGGGTACCAGCCCGGCCCCACGTAGGGCAGCAGCGTCACGGGGGCATCGCGCCCCCGATTTTGCAGGTCCACAAACGAGAGGTCTGCGAGGTGCCCGGGCCGCGCCGGCTCGATGTTGTCGGCCGGGCAGAAGATGGGCAGCGGGAACGGTGCGTTGGCCAGCCCGTTCCTGCGGCAGCGCACCACGTCCACGCCTTCGAGCGGTCCGCTGCCCGGGGCCCGCGCCTGGAACACTAACGGAGGCTGCTTGGGAGAGCGTACGTACGCGTCGTAGACCGAGCGCGTGAACCGCGACTCCAGCGACGTGGGCTGCATGCTTTCGGTCTGGGTCTTCATCTGGTGGCACTCAAAGCAGAGCGCCTGGAAGCGCTGCTGCTGCCCGGCGAAGGCCTGCCGCACCGGCACGATGTGGTCGAACTCCGCGCACCCGGCGCCGATCTGCTGCCCGCAGGCGGCGCACTTGCCTCCCTGCTCGGCCAGCAGCAGCTTCTTCTGCCGCTGGCTCGGGGTGATCCTCGGCGCCTTGACCAGCTTGGAGAAAGCCTCGAAGCTCAGCGAGGCCAGCCTCTGCCCGCGGTAGTGCAGCCCCAGCCCCTTGGCCCATGCTTGCAGCAGCTCCCAGTCCTCGGGCAGCTCACGGATCACGCACTGCCCGCCCTTGGCGCAGCTTCAGGCTCGAGAACTGCGCGAGCGAGCGGAGCGTGGTTGTGCTCCGCGAGCAGCAGCAGCCGCCTCGTCTCCCGTAGGTCCGTCGTGTGGAAGTGGCCTGGCTTGATCTCGCCCTGCCACGGGCTCCACTCCTCCAGCGGCGGCACGGTCTGCTTCGGGTCTCGCCGGTACATGACCAGCGCACAGCCCGTCTGCTCCAGCACCGGCCGGGCGTTCCGGTAGAAGAAGGCGTGCCCGTAGTAGGTGAACACCACGGTCTTGGTCTCCCGCTGCGTGGGCTCGAAGCGGTCCAGGGGCTCGCCGGTGTTGGAGATGAGGACCATGGGCGCGTTGCGCCACGCGCAGAAGGCTCGTATCTCCACCGGCGAGATGCCGTGCGCGCGCCAGTCGTGCTCTGCAAGGGCGTCGAAGTCTCCGCAGACCACCTCAAAAGCAGGAAGAGTTGCCTGGGAGGCATATAACATTGGCCAGCCAAGTAGCAGACAATTTCCAATAAAAAATAGTGGAACTGACCTAGGCACTGTGGCTAACTATACGGGCTTCCGTTACACTGAGAACCAGGATGCACGGATCACTGAAGGCATAAGACGGGCATTTACACTGTCCCGATTTCCACTATCAGCAGATAACACTGTGAAATCCATTCATGCCTCGATCTTGCCGCATGCATTGCACGGGTGTGAAGGTCTTTTTCCTTCTCTTGGCGAGCTCTCCCACCTTCGGACAGCCTTTACAGCTTGCCTCATAGATAATAAATCCTGCGCTAACCCCTGGATGGCTTGTACATGTATGACATCACGTATTTGTGATCCCCTCTATTACGTTGCAACGCGCATCCTCAGACTGTGCCGCAAAATGATAGGCACCCATCCGGATGCGGCGCATTTGGTTTGGGACAATGCGCTCCACTTGAAGGAACACTTCTCTAGTCACTCCCGGGCACACCGTCCGGGCCCAGCCTCGGCACTGTCCCGACTTACAGAGCTGCTCCATTGCACTATGGAGCCCAACGGCGTTCTCGTCAACTCAGACGGAATCACGCTTGACCTCTGTCAAGCGAGCAGACCCGACATTACTGATTTCTTGCCACCATTGAAATCCTGAAACGAAAAACTTGGCAGGAAATCGACACAGTTGACATTGCACGTACCACACAGCACGTCCAGGAACTCAACGAGCCCTTGTGAAAAGACATCTGACGGGGGCGTTCCAGAGTTCTGTCATGCAAGTCCACTGGAAACCCTCGGAAGATGTCGCATGTATTTTGTGTGGTGTCAGCCAGCCGGGTTTGCTCCATGACCACTTGACTTGTCCTAAGTTGGAAATCGTACGGACCAGATGGCATGAGTGGCTCACACAGCTCACAGCTGAAAAGCCATACCTCGCATTTCCGGTTGCGCCTCAACTTGCTGAAGAGCTAGAACTACGCCTCAGTCAGCGTTTGGACAGACGGCTCTGCAAATGTGGTGCCGAGCCACATCCTTCGGGAGGCCACCTGGGCTCTGGTTACAGACGTGTGCTCTGTAGACACAGACAGGATCGCGGCTATGAAAAACTGGAACCCTAGTTTTCAATTGCCGGACACGTTCCGTGTGGTGCAGGCGGGGTTTGTGCCAGGTCGGCAGACTGTTAACAGAGCAGAACTGCTGGCTGTCTACTATGCCTTCTGTGCTACCCACGTGCACAAACTTTGCGCATATTTTGCGACAGTCAATATGTTGTGAAATTGTTGCCCTTGATACTTGAGAAACCAGACGCCCGTGCTCATTGGCATAGAGACAACTTTGACTTGGTGTCCCGTATCTGTGTTGCTGTGCAAGCCACAAGTACGGAGATCTCCATCCTAAAAATAAAATCTCACCAAGACATCGTTGACCTGCCCACACTGCTTGAGAAGTACAGAGCCATAGGAAATCACTGTGCTGATGCTGCAGCAGCATGTCTCCGGCGCATGGGCAATCCTTGTGTACGGGAGCTCAGACAAGCACTTACTGTTTCATGGAAACATCGGGAACAGTTCACTAGACTCGCCCTGGAATATTTGGCAGATATACAAAAAGAAAAAATCAGCCAAATTCGGGAGCAGCCTATCCTTTCTTCACAACAGGGAGAGCTTCCCACATCCAGTGGACAGACTCGTCGTGAACGGCAGCTCGACGTCCTCACCATTCGAGTGACTCAGCCGATTAATTGGCTCATCGCCGATCTTCCAGAGCACCTGTTCGACCTGTGCCTCTATGGGGTTACATACATGAAACGCTTAATTGCGTGGGCACGCTCCCTCATATGGGGCCCGCCAAACAAAGATTGCCTGGGTGTCACATGGTTTGAACTCTATGTGAATTTCCGGATTGTTACACAATCGGAGATCCCAACAAATCTTTCAAAGGACAGCAAAAAACCTAAATATTACACTCCAGAACAAAATTCAGATGTGCTCCTTCTGAAGTTGTCCGAAAAGGCGATCCGGCGACTTTGGGTGGACAGCATGCGCACAGTTTCACACCTTCTCCGATGTTAAAACCCTCTAGGCCCCGTGCCGAAATTGGGTAGCTGTTCTGAGGTCCTTGTTGGTGTTGCTTCCCAAGTTCCATTGATCGCCATTCGGCTCAAGACACAATTGAGGTTCAAGATCTGATGTGTGACTGCATACCTACGTGATCGGCATTAAGAGCGGAAACAACTGCTTGCGCTGCATTTGTCAGGACCACTGTTGTAACTATCATTCCTTCTCCCTTACAACGTTTACACGGGTTCGGCTATAACGGCATCGTCCGTATACACCTTTCTACGTGGTTGGTATTACAGCTTGAGGGTTCGGTGCATAGCGTCCCACGGGACGTCACCTTGCCGTCTCTTGACAGGTTATCAGCCGTAACTACAAGCTCTACACTGGACTGGGAGACAGCTGGTTTATTGCGGGTACAGGGACAATAAAGGAACGATAACCTACACAGTACAATGGCGTCTTCGGCGAGCCCAAGTACTGCAACTTTTGGGAACAGCAGCTCAGAGGGATCCAATGGATTGATGGCTCTTCCTGCGGTGATGGATATGGTTGCAGATTCACAGGATGAACCTGGGAGCGGAGGTTCCGCGCTATTCAGCGACATATCTACTCCCACAAGATCATGGAAGCAGATCGATGTTCATCAGGAGTCGAAGAAAAGAGAATCCCCACCGAGAAGATCATCATCTTCGCCTGCGACACCACGGACGTCGCAGAAGGGCGTGAGATCGACATCGAAGGGTGGGAGGTCAAAATCACCCACCAGTGCAGATTTTCGCGCCGTGATCAAAGAGAAGAATAAGATGGAGGTGGAGATCGGGGAATATCAGAAGACACTTGATGAAATGTCGGCAGCAATGGCGAATCTTAACCAAGAAGACTATGGAAGCACCATCCGGATCCAGGAGCTGGAAAGACGATGCGAGATTGCCAGCAAGCAGTCGGGACATCTAGTGAGTCACCACCAACACCACATGGCTGAGGCATGGCGCAAGTTTGAGGAAGAAGCCCAACAGATGCGCAAGGTGGAAATGAACGCATTTCAGTACGGGGAGAAGAAAGACATGGAGTCGAATATTATAATGCAACAGATGAGGCAAGCTGAAGGAACTATCATGGAGCAGAAGCGGGAGATTGCATTGATGAAATCCTACATGGCAAGCGAGAAGTCGGCCGCGCAGGAATCAGCTATACGTGCAAATCAGATACACCGTGAGGCTTCACAACAGATATCAGTTTATCAGCAACAGATCAGAGGCATAGAATCTTCTACATCTATCGAGAAGTTCAACGAGGAGGAGATGGTCCAAAGTCTGAAATCACAGTTGGAGCATGCACTCGTCAAGCGCCCCGAGACGTACTCTTTGGAGGACTCCAGGGAACAGCTGATGGCGAGGCTGAATGACGTTACAGTATTTGCGGAACAGGAATCGAAGAGAGCAGATTGCTTGCTTCGCGAAAAAGAAGAGATCGTCAAACAGTATGAGTCCGACGTGTCGATGAAGGACCAGATGATTGCTGTCGAAGGTGGTCATCGTCAGGATGCGATCTTGGAGTTAGCCCAGGTCAAAGAAGAGAAACAAGAGGAACGGTGCACGATGGACGAGAAGTCGAAGGAGGCTGAGTACTGGAGATTGACAGCTAAGGGAATGTACGATGAGTACCTCGAGGAGATGCATGAGCTTCAGAGACAACTGAAAGAAAGAGAGGCGACGCTCAAGCAAGAAGAGAGTTTTGTACGCCAACTCGATGCTGACAACGAGGAACTACGTGCACACAAGAAGCTGGAGACACAGGAAGCCTCCAGCAGCAAAGATGGACATCGTGAACGAGCAGTAGTGAAACGCGCTGAGGGAGGAACCCAGGCTAATTCAAATAGGATAGACAAGAAGGTGGCTGGGTCAGTCCCGTCATCGTCTTCAAATCAAATCCCTAATTCGTCGCTGATGCCAGGTTCGATCCTCTTTCCGTCTTTCGGTGATCCAATGATCGATGTACACCTATCCCAGATGCAAGGGGTTGTTGGGCATGTCCCACAATCCACTACTACGACTGGTGGTGGTGATGGGGGGGGAAACAACGGTACTACGCCCCCATTGGATTACGGTGGATTCCCGCCCAATGGGAATGGGCAGGGAGCGGGTCGACGTCAGTTGAGCCTCGCTGGTGGCGGAGGAGGACCTCCGGATGATCCACCCGATGATGAGGATGAGGATGACGACGACGAAGGAGATGAGGAAGACGAGGAAGAAGAAGAGGAAGAAGACGATCGGACACGGAGGAGACGAAGGAGATCGAGAGATAACCGAGAGATCAAGAATGATCGACCGAGAATCTCGAGGAAAGAGGCCGAGAGAGTATCTATTCCGGCCTGGCCAAAGATCCATCAACTTGACACCTGGAAGATGCAACTGCTGATGAATGTTCTGAGCGCATGTGCAGATCCAGATACCGACGCATGGACGAAATGGCTGGAGCAGGCTCTTGGGTTGAACCCAGACCTGGATTTGCTTAGCGATTCAGGTGGCGACAGATTTGCTACGATAGATATTAAGATGGCCATGGGCATGCAGAACATGCTGAAACAAGCACCTGACGAAGCCAAGGACGTATACCTCGATGCTACACGACACTCTGAACTACGACATCAACAAGGGGTGATCGTGAAGGGACGAGAGTTGGTGGCATTAGTTATGCAATCATTCAGAACTTCCGATAGAACGGATCTTGTCTACCACATCGAGCATCTATTCAACCTTGATTTTCCTGGCGACAAGAACTTGGTCATGTTCAGGAACAAATGGTATGATTTGCTGCTGAAGATGAGGAGCGAGGACAGACCCAGTAAGCTAGCTCTCAGAGACATCCTTTACAGGAAGATCAAAGGGAGCAAGAAGATGGAGTTCGGCCTCAATGCCTACCATAGACTACCGGACAAGCATCCTCAGAAGACGTATGAATTCTTATTGGCGTTGATCGACTATCAGATCAAGGCAGATCGGGAAGACCTGATGCTCGACATGAAGGAGAAATCGGTCAAGTCGATGATGAAGTCAGGCGGGAAGGATGCGGCTCCAGCAACTGGCAAACAGGAGAACCAGGGTGGCAAGGGCAGAAAGGGGAAACCCGGTGGACCTGATGCCGCTCCTGTGCTCCCAAAAGCCAAGGCAAAGGGCCACGCTGGCAAGAACGGCAAGTCCGACGGTGCCAGCGACAGAGGCAAGAGTCCGGGCGGAAGCAAGGATAACCCCTGCTGGTACCACTTCAAATCGGCGAAGGGGTGCGTGAAAGGGAATGAATGCACTTTTTCCCACAGCAAGAAGACGGAGCATAAGTTGGAGAGCATGTCCAAGGGGAAAGGAAAGGGCAAATCCAAGTCCAGATCATCGTCACCAAAGAGGGATGATGGAGCATGCTTCGCGTTTCAGAAGGGGAAGTGCGATAGGGGAAGCGCTTGTAAGTACAGGCATGAGCTCATCAAGAACAATTCAGCTCCAGCAACGTCAAATGACAAGGCGCAAGCCAAGTCGAAGGCTGCCGCCAAAGCCGCAGCGCCTGCCATTGCGAGGAGGGCCATCGCAATGCCCGCGATAGTCCTGAAGCAATCGGCTCCTGCAGGGAAGGTAAGCTTCAAGAAGGACGTTGATCAGGTCGAACCGGACGAAGCCGAGACTGTCTACCACGAGCACGATGACGACGCGATGAGCGAATCATCGAGATGGTCTGGCGAGTCCGAGATCCCCGAGAAAATGGTGTGGTTCAAGGAAGTGCTCGACGTCGACGAGAATGGGGAGATCACCTACCTCGAAGACGAGAGAAGGCAATGGGAACGAAAAGGGGAATGGTACGGTTATGAGGACAATGAGAATGAGCCTTATCAGTACGTGTACGTCGATGAGAAGAAGTTCAAAAGCAGTGATCATCGTGAATTATCAGCCTACCAAGTCCAACGATCATTGATACGTGCGAAGATACTGAGAGAAGTGGTGGATGATATATACAAGAAGCACTACTTCCCGGTGACCAAGGAGAGCAGCATAATGTTCGAGTATGATCGGAACAAGGACGAGATCAAGGAATCGGCTGTCGACTGGAAGAAGCAGCATGGTATGCCGAAGAACGTTTTCGCCATGTCAACGTGCATCAGCAAACGGGTGAAATGGTTGATGGACACCGGATGTGGTCATGATCTCATTGGAAGAGCCAAGGCGAAGAGCCTGGGTGTCGACATCGTGAAAGATGACGACGAGATCGTGTTCCAGACCGCGAATGGTTCCACTTCCACATCTGATGTGGCCAAGATAGTCGTGGACGAGTTGGACGAGACTGTCGAGCCGCATGTATTGGATGAGACACCCACGGTATTGTCAGTGGGGAGGAGATGCATGAAGATGGGTTATGCATTTCACTGGATGCCTGGTAAACTACCTTTCATGGTTACGCCAAAGCAGGGATTCGTGCACTTGCAGGTCAAGGACGACATCCCGTACCTAGTAAGTGATGGTAAACTTCGGAGTAACAGGCATCGCCCTACGATAGACGACCTCAAGGAGCACTTTTCGGAAGTATTGGCGATGGTAACGAACGACGAGGCAGATCAGGGAGGTGACGATGAGAACGACGTCACACCCGCCGCTGTCGGTGAGTCCGCAGAGGCCGAGGGCGAACACCACGACGGGGCATTCGACTTCGGGCCACCCGGAGGAGCCGGTCCGGTACGTCCGCCTCCCGTGGCTGAGGAAATACCTGTAGATGTTGGGTCAGTCCCGCATCGACATGGTGATGCCGAAGCTCACGAGGAAGAGGTTGATGAAGATGATCCAGATGCCGGAATCGAAGTAGACGTGTACGAAGGATCATCAATAAAGAGGAAAGTGGGAGTCCTCAAGAAGGACGCCAACTCCATAGCTCATTTGCTTACACACAGATACCGAAATCCCTTCTGCGAATCATGCGTCAAGGCAAAGATGAGACACTTCAGATCACGAACGGGAGCATTCAAAAGAGAAGTGAAGACGTTCGGTGACCTGGTGACGTTCGACTTTGTGACGGCATCAGGAGATCATGAAGTGGAAGGCAGGTATGCGCTCATCATCCGGGACATATATACCGGAATTATCATGGCTTATCCCACCGCGAGAAGAGACACTGACTCAGTCGTCAGGGCTATCAAGCACTTCTGCGGGAGGAGGAAAATCAAGCAGGTATATTCAGATGACGGCCCGGAACTGATCAATGCGTGCGTGGAGCTGAAGCTGAACCACGACCTATCGCTGCCTGGACGGCCGCAGAACAATTCCCTTGCTGAAAGAACAAATCAATTCATCATTGACCAGACTTCGGCTTGTCTAGTACATGCCGGTCTACCCACGTGTTATTGGGTGCAGGCCATCACCACTCTGTGCCATCTCATGAACATCGAAGAGGTGAACGGATCGAGTGCATGGATGAGGCTGCATGGCGAGGAGTTCAAGGGCGAGAAGATACCTTTTGGTGCGCTAGTGGACTTCAAGCCGAGCGAAGCACGAGGGGGAAAGAGGGAGAAGTTCGAGCCGAGAGGGGAAACTGGTATATTTGCTGGATATGTGTTGAGCACCGGTATGCATTGGGCAAACAAGTATCGTGCTTGGGCACTTACTGCATTTGCGGGTGCAGAGCTGAACATCAAGAAGGCAAAGGTTCCGCCTCGGTTGAGAATGCCACATCAGACGGAGAGGATGATTCTGAAATCTCCTCTGACATTCCCAATACAACAGAAGTACAAGGTTGCCAACGAGACTTTGGAAGGAATAGAGATGTCTATCGATGCAATCGGTCTGGATGCACGTGACCGCCTGATCGAGGATGAGGACTACGAGCCTGAATTGCTGCAGAGTGACGAGAAGCGACTGCTTGACGATGAAGTCGATCAGATCGCTGGTCTACTGCTCGACGATGGCCCGGAAGTAATCGCCGGAGATCGGGGGGATCATGCAGGAGAAGAAGATGCTAGACCGAGCTCCTCAAAAGGGAAAGGAGATGGACACCCTAAGGGCGATGAAAAGGTTGCGAAGTCCGACCTTCCACACGTGTCAGTTGGGCTACCCGGGGATGGTATCACGTACGTCAACGACGATGGCAAGGAGGTTAAGATCGACAAGGCCGGGAGACCGTATCCTGTCGGGAAGGACGGATTCAGGCTAATGAAGACATCGAGACCTCCAGAGTTCACTCCTGAAGAATGGAAGATGATGAGTAAATATTACACCAAGGAAGAGAAGGCCGAGGTGAAGGGCGGTGGCAAAAGGAAAGAGGAAGATCCCAAGAGTAAAG
Organism: Effrenium voratum; assembly: GCA_963377175.1. Classification (NCBI taxonomy): domain Eukaryota; class Dinophyceae; order Suessiales; family Symbiodiniaceae; genus Effrenium; species Effrenium voratum. The sequence goes on from CAUJNA010003575.1 coordinate 10,127, forward strand.
AGTCTGAGATTTCCGCGCCGGCAGAGGCACGGACATTACAGATGCCCGGTGGTAAGAGAATTCGAGCGATGCTTCGGAACCGCTGGGGTGGAGTAGAATGGCAGTACAATTGGGGATTGCGGAAGAACATATCAAAGATCAAGAACCCAATGGATGGGAAGCACTTGGCTGAGCTTGAATGGGTCAGGATTGTTGTTAATCCTGTCGACGGGGTGGTTGTTCTCATGGATTCCAAACAGTCCCAAGACGTCATGAGACGAAACGTTCAGCTTGAGAAAGAATTTGAGTGTCTGGTGGTAATTTATGCCTGGAAGTTCAAGTCTGAGGAGCGATCAAAGTCGACTCCAAACTGGACGAAGGCGGTTGCATCAGTCATGGAGAGTCATAAAGACGAAGCTGAGACAGCATCGGGGACGGATCCATCGGTCGACGAATCGACGGACCTCACCTGGTATGAATGGGAGGAGTCTGCTGAGATAGTTTCTGGAAAAGTGCCACTCGCAATGCCTGCGATAGGCGAGGACGGTGAAGCCAAAAAGTACCCATCGATGCCGTGCGTGACTTCTGAGCGAATACAGCACAGAGAGAAGGCTGTGAAAGTTGTACGATTCTTCGACGCTTTAGTATCCAGGCCGGTAGGCCGGAAAGAGATGTTGACCAACCCTGATGCATTGGCATCAATGAAGAAAGAGTGGTCGGGATTAATCGACCAGGGGGTCTTCGATCTTGGCGCGGTGCGTGAATATGACGCTGTAGCCAGAGAAGCAAAAGCGAAAGGGGAAGAAATACACATGGCTCGCGCACATGGCATTTGCGTTGAAAAGCACTCACAGTTGCCTGTTGGTGATCCTAAGAGGAAGTTCAAGGGTAGAGGCGTGTTGCTGGGGAACCAAGTGAAGAACCAAAGCTTTGAGGCTGCGATGTTTCAAGATTTGGGGAACTCCCCTGCTTCATTTGAAGCCTCGCGTTGGGCGGATTTTCTGGGTTGTCATGATGGCTGGGATGTGCAGATGGCCGACGCTGTTCAGGCGTATATACAGGCCACCTTGAGAGGCACGCCGTGTTGGATTGAATTGCCACCGGAGGCCGTGCCAGGTGAATGCAAATGGGATAAGTACAGAAGACCAGTCGTCCCGTTGAGGAAGGCGCTGTACGGACACCCAGATGCGGGAACATTTTGGGAGCAGCACTGCGATGAGTCGGTGCGTGCCGTTGGTTTTGAGCCCATCGGCGAAGAATGGCCTTCAGTGTACATTCACGAAAAGCTCCAGCTTGTTCTGGTTGTGTATGTCGACGACTTCAAAATGGCAGGGCCGCAGAAGAACCTTGCCCAAGGGTGGAGCATGTTGCGTACACGTTTGAAGATTGAGCCCGAGACTGGACTTGACATGTACCTTGGTTGCAATCAAAGCAAGGGAAACGTCACTCTCGGGAACGGACACCGAGTAACAACGGTGACCTATGACATGGAACAGTTCCTACGTTCCTGTGTCGACCGCTATCTTGAAGTGGCGGGCGACGTGAAGTTGAATAAGGTTGTCACCCCTGAGTTGCATGAAGAAACAAAGAATCACGTCTCACGGAAGCCTGCCAGAGAGGGGCCGTCAGTCGTGTGCAATTGGTGTAACAATCTTGTGCCCACCGACGGTTCTGCCACAGTGCCGGACCAACGGGGAGGGACTCCTGAGTTGGCCATGAAGGAGCCCGTGCGTGGACACCTTGCTCCGCATGCCGCTAGCGTACTGATGAAGTTGCTGTACGGTGCGCGGATTGCTCGCTTCGATTTGTTGCGGCAAGTGAATCGCCTAGCACGGAACGTGCATAGGTGGACTGACTCCGATGATCGGGGTTTGCATCACTTGATGTGCTATGTGCATCATACCAAACATTGGCGCATGGTCGGTTGGGTTGGAGACCCTATGGACGATGTGCACTTGGCCTTGTATGCGGACGCTGACTTTGCGGGATGCATTGACTCGCTGCGTTCCACCTCCGGTGGACACTTGAATATACAAGGGCCTAATACCCGGTTTCCGTTGTCTGGCAGCTCTAAAAGACAGGGTTGTGTGAGTCACTCCACTCCCGAGGCCGAGATTGTTGCGGCCGACGTTGCCATGAGATCGATGGGTATGCCCGCTCTCAAGCTGGTAGAGCGGATTCTCAAGAAGTCACCGAACTTTGTGTTCTATGACGATAATAAGGCTATGATCGGTGTCGTGCGATCGGGGAGGAACCCCACGATGCGCCACCTTGAGAGAAGCCATGGTGTTAGCATTTCGTGGATGCATGAGATGTTCACACGTGATTACATGTACTTGGCGTATGAGGTCACCGACAGGATGGCGGCCGATATTTACACCAAGGCGTTCAATGATGGGCGCAAATGGAAACATGCATGTTTGCAGATTGGTCTACTTGACCCGAGCTTGCTGTCTGACCCGGATACCCTCAAGGCGCTCACACCCACGTGTGATCCCATAAAGGGGACCATGCAGACCGCTTCGGGGACAGTTGACGGAGTTCCAACATTTCCGTACACACACATACCGATCATGCCCCCGGACCTATGGTGGTCTGGATTAACATCTAAAGAGGGATTGCATGAGCATGAAGGACATGATCCGGTTGTTGTTGCCAAGGGACCCAGATTGATGCGTGTGAAACCTCCACTCGCGGTTATGACACCGTTTGGGAGCAAGTGGCTTCGTTCCACTTGGTTTCTGAAGAATGGGTCATGGCTCAAAGTTGAGGATAGAGTTGACCCGGGGCTACAATGTGTGCGAATTGATGGTTGGGTTGAACGCGCAGTTTGGCAGTTTCATCCCGTACCGGTCGCTGCACCGGCGCGGGAACGGTCTCCACGACCACGACCAATTCACGTCGGGTCCGGGGATGTTGACATGCAGTCCGTGCTGGCCGCATTTGTTGAAGAACTGTCGAACGAGCGCATAGAGTTGAAGTGTGTTAACGACCTTGCTTTGGAAACGTTGCTCCGATTGAAATTGCTCATGCGTTGTCTGCATATCAATCACGAGCAGCTTGTCCCTGGTCGTTGTTTTGTTCCGTATCGCATTGCGGTGAAGCACAAGCCACAGTTAGCGCCGGGTATTGAACTCGCGATGGTCAAACACGACGGTGGTGTGCTTCGCGCTCCTGTTCATGTCTCGCTTCCTGGTATGAGAACTCGCACAGTCGTCACTCTTTACAGTGTTGACTTGGCTCGGCCCATCGTGCTGATGGCATGTTCCGAACCACGTAACTGGTTCACTGCTCTTGCCCGCCATGACGGGCCGCAGGTTGTCACCATAACTCTGGTTGATGACTTACTGAGCGAGTACGGGGGGAGAATCGCCAGACATGTGCTTACCAAACCTTCCGATTTGTTGTTCTTCGCCGGGCCTTGCACGGGGGGATCATCATGGGCACGCCTCAACAAGACTCGCGGCATTGACACCGCAGAGAAAATCGAGGCCAAACAAAGAGAATTTTGGAGATTATTTGAACGGTTCGTTGAAATTAAACGGCATGCCATGACAAAACGAGCTGCGATTTTGTTTGAGTTGCCTGGAAGTTGTGATTATTGGAAAGATGAGAGACTGCATGAGGTCGTGCATGATGGGACTAGTCACGAGTTTGATGGGTGTCGCTATGGCTTGAAACAAAGATATGCAAAGAAACCCATGCCAATCAAGAAACCATGGAGAGTTGTCTCATGGAACTTTGAACTTGGTGGCTCGTTGTCTAAGAAATGCAATGGAAACCATGAGCATGGACCTTGTGCTGGTCGTGAAACCAAAGAAACCCAGTTGTACACGTCTATAATTGTGGGTGTGATCCTTCGCCGTTTTCGTGCTCGAGCAAGGTGCCTCAAACCGGCACCGTTGAAACTCGCTCTTGCTTGCATTACGCGAAGGAGATCGCGGAAGCACCAAGCTACTGCGAGCGAAATCTGCACCACCCCAACTGCACAACCGAGGTGCTGGGCCAGTCCCGAACCTCTGGTGCATACGGGGAGCTGGGTCAGTCCCGAACCCCAAGCTTCAAGAAGGAGCTGGACGAGTTCGTCACCTCAATCTGAAGCTGGGATCATATTGGGACAATTCCGTGGCTTCATTTGCAGCTGCTTATTTTGGGTTTTCCTGGTTCTGGAGAATATCATCAAGATGACTGCCAATCCGAATGTCGTCAATACGAATGAGTTCTTCTGCGTGCCTGTTGGGAAATCTAGGCAAGCAGCAATCTTCTTGGGAAATTTGGTGAAGAACGCCATCGAGGAAGGCAAGAGGATACCCAAGAGGATGGAGGTGAGCAGCGACCTGGGTATGTGCGTGAAGTGGATCGAGGACATCGGCGTCCCCGCTATTTATGCATACTCAGCGTACTATTCTGCCAAGGGCCGCGGGATGATGAAAGGTGAAGGGCAGTCTATGAGGGTTGCCTTAGAGTTCATCAGCAAAGTTTTCGGACAGCTTTCTGCCGACGAATGTATGCTTGGATGGAGGGAATTCTGCAGCAAGGGAAAGAAGATCGTGTCGGCGCTGAACCAACTTTGCGGTGAGGCAACGATGCTGGCGAAGAACCCCGAGTTGCTCAACGTAACCAAGTACTGCATGGAAGGGGCGGATATGTTGAGATCAATCGCGAACATCTGGGATCTCGCACTAGGCGTGGCCGAGGACAACGATGAACGGTCGTTCAAAGCAGCATTCCACCAGAACACCCCGGTTGGGGAGGTGTGCAAAGAATTCATCAGCGACGAGTCATCTAGGGCATCGTCATCGAGAAGGTGGAGGAGCTCCGAGGAGTTCCAGACGACTGCAGAGTTTGAGAGGCACGACCGGAGAATCGCAAGATACAGAGATCGAAACTGGGGGAAAGTGTTCACGTTGAGCGTGATCAAGGCTCCCAAGATCGACTCCTACGGTCGTGGTTCCAAGGACGACTACCAGAAGAATTGGGACCTTGGGTTGGTCTACCAGAATGAGCTGCAGGCATCGATGAAGAACCTCGCATATGCACTGAGGAGGGATGAGAATGCCAGCCAGAACAACCTATTGCGCTGGATGATCTGTGGGTCAACCCCCAGTGACATCTCTGATGCGTGCATCGGGGCGGTCAATTCGCTCATGTGCGTATCGTTCATCATGAGGAGATTGCAGCCATTGCTCGGTGAGAAGGACTCCAAAGATCAGTCGTATACAGCTTATTTCCGTCCAGACAAAAGGGAGCTGAACGATCTCTACCGGGAGATTGAGTACGCCAGGGATTTCCTATGGTGCATCGATATGATCTATGAGTCGAAGCTGCCTGCGATGAACATCAACTCCATCAGTTTGGCACCGCACGCGGCTGACAGGGCCGCTGAGAACCAAGATCGGCGCAAGTGGGTAAGCTGGATGAAGGAGATCGAGAAGAAGGCCGAGAAGGACGTCATGATCGAATTCTTCCAGAATAAATACTGCACGATTCATGAAATCGAGAGGGAACTGGAGAAGTACCCCGAGGATTTCGTGGTTGGGGAAGAGCCGACATGGTGGGTGATGGGCTCATCGAAGACGGAGCCGCCGCGGAAGACGGAGCGACAGCAGAAGTCGGCATCAAGCTCCGGGCAAAGGAGTCAAACCGCTGGTGGGTCAGTCCCCCAGCCGGGAGCTCCAAGTGGGGGGTCGCAAGCCAGCGATGCTGTCAAGATCGACAACGAGATCATCGACTCCATTTTCCGAATGAACTCTGGCGGTGACGACGACAGATGGGTAATTATCAACCCAACTGCTGGACACGATACCTACACTTCATTCGAAGGGGGTACCACTTTGGGCGGAGCGACTGTCAATGTGAAATTCAACATAGACAACAATACGGGGTACCCAATCATACAAACTGTATTTGGGCCGTGTCTTGCAGAAGGCAAGAACGCAACATATTGGGAGTGTATGCTGAGATGCCTGACCTCTTCGCTATTGCACTTCGAGGAGAAGACCAGCGCGGAGAAGATCATTCTTTCCTATGTTGGGAAGGGAAATGCGGCATGGCTACAGCTGTATGCTTTCTTGTGTGCCCAAACAGGATGCTTGATTACTGGACGCCTTCCGGGCGCCAAAGCCATCAACGCGTTGATTCAGGCGGAGAAGAACCCGGACAACGCACCTGGACAGTTGAACCGGATTATCAATAGGCAGAAGAGGAGCCCCATTGGCGAGGCGACGATTCGCGACATGATGATCCACAAGAAGAGCTTCTTGGTCCTGGATTGGCCCCTGAGGGCCGTCAACTCGAAAGGGAGCACGAAGACCTTCCAGATGATGGTCAACGAACAGGGATGGACAAACATCGAGGAGAGATCATACTATGGGTCGAGTGAGCAAGTCTCCTCACCCAACGACACGTTGAATATCATCTCCCGATTGCAGAAGCTGGATAAGCTCATCGCTGAACGGCGGAGGCGAGACATGGATGACTCACCAATGTCGGTGCACATCTGGATGTCGCTATATGATTGGGTGTGCATGAGAGGATGCGGATGGCAGGTGACCGCCAACCCCATCATCGACTCCCTGCAGAAGGCGATATCTGACCTCGTCAACACATGCAAGGGCCTGGTCGTGGTGTGCGTGAATCGCGATGTTGCTTTCCATGGTGGAAGAGGGGACTTGGGGACGATCGCCAACAAGGTTAGCGAGATCTGCAAGGCGGCAGGCGCGCTGGTGACCGAGAACGATCGCCTGTGGCGCGTGGTCCATGCGCTCACAGGAAAGAACTACAAGATCCCTGGGAGCTCGAACTTGCAACACTTCCTCCTGAAGCGACTGCTGATTGAGAAATCCATCGATGCGGTCGCACCAAGCAACGCGTTTGTGTGTGAGCTGGAGGGGACGTGCATAAACGAGCCCGACCTTCGATTCAACATCCCGAAGAACATGGAGGAATCGAAGGTGAAATTCGAGTACAAGCCGACCTTCACTGCACAGTCGAAGAGGAAACAAGAGCAGCAAGATGAAGGACACGGCGAGCAGGATGCTTTTGGGAAAGCCGATGTCGGTGATCAACGTCTTCGATGGTATACGGTCACGGAGCTCAGCAAGTTTATCTGCGAACTTTGCGTTAAAGAGATGCAGATGAGCAAGTCGAAGGTGCTCGGGCCGAATTCGAAGTACAATCCCTCTTCTTGCGTGAACTGTTGCGCGAACTGGAACGCGGACACGAACGGTATTGCAATGTCTATCGAGGGGAAGAAAATGTACACGCGCCTCTTCGCGGAATGCGTGGTGGCAATCCCCGACCTTCAAAACCTCATGGTGGACGTCAACAATATCCAGGCCATGATCACGATCATACGGGAGCTCGCGTATTCAAGGCTGAAGAAGGAGCTTTCTCACGTGGGATTCGTGAGCATGACTGTGGATCAAGCAGCACAGTTCTACAACAACGGTCACGGGAAGCAATTGTGCGCATCCCGGGATGTGATCGTGTGCAAGAATTCCGAGGGAGTCGAGGAGAGGATGTCCATCTTCTGATAGGCAAGGATCTTGGCAATGTGGCATATTCGTCCTGGATCAAGAGTGTGCTCGACCAAGGAACGATGTATGAACTCCTGGGACAAACCACGAACGAGGAATCCTTGGGAGACGTCGTCGAGATGGTGTTGGGATTCTTTGAGGTGATGTCGTACTTCCAGCACGAACTGCCACTGTGGAAGGATGCATGGAAGATCAAGAGGGAGTTCGAGCAGTCAATAGTGCGACACCTCGCTGGGAACGTGACCCACACGACGGGCCAGAACAGAAAGCGGAACAGACCGTCCGCACAGCTCGGCGTGCCCACGAAGGAGGTGCTTGACATCATGAACAAGGTCAAGCCCAGACATCCACGATCCCTGATCACCGAGCCCTCTGCACAAGGTTCCAAGAGAAAGGCCACGGAGGGCGAAGATGAGGGTCTTGGTCAAGCACCAGACCCGAGTCGAAGTTCTCAAGCCAATACTGAGAAGGAAGACAAGAAGCAGCGAGTGATCGACGGGCGGAGAGCGGCACTAGGATTCCTGGAGTCAATGGAGAAGTGCATGGGAGATATGGGGATCTGTAAGAAGTGCGCGAACCTGGCCCACGACGGCGACTGCAAGGACATTGAGGAGGCTGCTGGAAATGAGAAGGCGATGAAGGTGCTCCGTGAGCTACTCAGCAGTGACCCTGTTTCATCTGATGAAGACATGGGGGATACGGAGGAACCGTCCTCATCAACGTCCAAGGAAAGAAAGAAAGGGGGACAAGCAGGGAAAGAAACAATTGAGATGTACAGCTACACTATTAATTTGGTGGAGATGGCTGACACGGCTGAGGGAGGAGAGCTACAATGTGGTGGCGTCGACCTCACCTACAACCCGTGCGGGGACAACAGGACATTCAAGAAGACGCTTGAGATGGGATGCGACACCATCCCGTGCTACATCCCGAAGTATGGCGATGTGAGTGATGTGCACTTGCCATGGGCGTATGCGTCCATCGTTGACCCCAAATACTTTCCCAAAGGTGCAATCCTTGAGCAAGTGGACGTGATGCAACTTGGCAAGAGTGTCAACTTCTGCATTGCTCCTTTCGACGGTGCTCCACTATGCAGGATTGGTGATGATCGCTCGGTATTTACTACAAGGGACCAAGCAAACCAGCTATCTCACGACCTATGCAGAGTCCTTCGACACAAGATCGGCAATTGCCGAGGAAGTGCTTTCAGGTGCGACGAGGGTGGATGGGTCGACATTGATGCTGTCATTGACGACCGGAACAACGACATATTCCCACCATACACCACGAGAGCGAAACGATACATGGGCATCATGGAGGTGATCAAGTGGCAGGAATCCGGAAGCAGAAAATCGAGATTCCAGGTTTTGGCAGCAAGGTTTCCGAGCATCATGAACCCGAACGACACGAGGGCAGCCAGGGAGGAAATGACCGAAGCTGGCGTGGATCGGGACGACATCGACAGGATGTTCAACAGATGCGATGGATGGTACAGACCTTGGTGCATCCGAGTCACAACCGGTCACAGTGATTTTGGATTCATGAGCTCATCCGCACTGGCGAATAGGTATTCCGCAAGAATGGGTGATTCTCTCGGAGGAGCATTCCATGTGACGTATGTGGAAAACCTGCCAAGCATCGTACGCTGTGGGTTAGTCCCCGGCGGAATCGATGGCGGCAACAGGCTAGCACTGCACTTCGGGGCGTTTGCTCCATGGGATGAGATGAACGTGGCGACGAAGACAACGCTACGGAACGTGAGGAGAGGGGATCCGATTGCGATCATCTATATTCCCAGTGCAACCCTCGCGCGGTATGGGGCTGGAGTCGCGGCTAATGGGACTTTCATGGTCTTTGACGTGATCCCGTTCTATGAGGTCAAGTCCATTTGGATTGGCAAAAGCAACGGAGGGAAGCGCCTGGAGTACGCTGACATCAAGAGGGCGTACTCGAAGTGTGTGGAGAACGAGATCTGCCCTGGCTTTGTCAACTCTTCCCAAGAGTCGGCTGCGATGTTCCTCCAGAACGTCGCAAAGATCAGCGAGAGGATGCCGGAGACTGAGACAGGTGCCGATAATCTGCACTACATCGTTGACATGGTTAATCGTGCCTGCGAACTCTATCGAATCAACAAGATGGAAGAGTTCAATGCACAGGTCAACGAGGTCCGGGACGAAATCAGCAAAGTCGTCATCCTGAATGACGAGACATGGGAAGGACTGAGGTGCCGGATATGTCCATCATGTGCGACCGCGATCCCCACCTGCTTCTGCTTATGCCTGGAATGCGAAGCACAACTGATCTCCATCGGAAGGTATTACATTCACATCAAATCCGATGACGAGGAGGACAACCAAAACCCCAACGTCTCTGGAGATGCCAGGCGTGCACAGGAAGAAGCTAACCACGATGCGGCAGCACAGGAGGATGAAGACGAAGCGGAGGAAGTTCCGGGAGAAGATGACGACATGGACACGCAAGGATATACATCCGGCTATGCGTCAGAAGAAGAAGACAGCGGTTGGCATTACCGCGACACCGATCTGGCGTCACGGGACATTATAAGTTCCCAACGGATGGCGATCTGCCTTGACGAGCCGCGTGAGGCTCAGTACATGGCAGGATTTATCGCACTCCAGATGTCCAAGATGTGGGGGATGTTCGAGGGTGGTGAGGAGAGAACGATGAATGCCAAGCTCGAGGGGAGAGAGGGCTGCCCTTACCACAATGATTTCAAGAGGTACCCCAACATCACTGAGCACGATCAGGAAGGTATACTATTGCCATCAACAACAACGAAGATTTCTCAGTCGGAGAATGTTCGGACAAGAGCCTTCCGATCGGTTGAGGAGCGTGACGAATATATTCGTATGATGGTGTGCAAATGCGAGGGACTTTACACATTCTACAAGCTGTGGATTGCAGCGAGAATCCTCGATGTCACCAAGGAAGAAATGAAGCTCCTGGTCAAGGACCGAGTGCACCCGGTGGGTGATATTATTTTCAGATGTTTTGCACTAGCTTTCAACTGTAAGTATATATCATTCGTGAGGGATGGCCTGAACCTTGGCAAACATGGTTACACGGTCAACGTGAGCGCCATCATCTCGGCCGTCGACCCGAACAAATGCGACACACCCCTGCTGGATTGGTGCCTTCGGAAAGGGCACTGGTTGCCAGAGGACTACAACAAGAAGTGTGTCCGGGCACGAGAAGCCCAGAAGAACTTGGACGAGGAGTTCCGTCGACGCACTCACAGACTGTCCATTGGGGACCGGTATGCGTAGTGAAGATGCTGATTGCGGCACGATGTGGGTTAGTCCCCATCTGTTGCTTGCGTCTCATCAACACCATTGCGATGGAACGACTTTACATTATGATATGATTTCATATATCCAAGTTGAATGGATGTGTACATGGTTACATACTCCGATGACTATGACGCTCTGGATATTCATGGATGGGACTATTACCTTATAGATGATATCTTTTCATTATTTATGCATTGTCCATGGTATCTGGAATGGCTATGATTTGCATTGATTACTCACCGATGTTTCTTTGCCGGAGATATGCAGACCGATCACAAGCGGGCGCGTCTGGTGGACTTTTGTGGCCAACCCATTTATGGATGACAGCTGCGCGATGCGCAAATGCGGCAGCTGGAATGTTCACTGGCGGTCAAGTGAAGTGGCCACAGTGTATTATATACACCTGCATATGGATGTGTGCTTCGATTGGAGGATGAATGTTTCACTTTTCGTACAATCGAACCCGGCATGTTTCACAGCGAATGAACGGTGTAGTGATAGCAAGTAAAAGAATGCACGACACGATTTCGTAGTTGAAGCCGTGGCCAGTGGAACGTTTTGTGGTGTTTGGACCGCATGATGAACAATGCGACCCAAATGGGGGATGTTAAAACCCTCTAGGCCCCGTGCCGAAATTGGGTAGCTGTTCTGAGGTCCTTGTTGGTGTTGCTTCCCAAGTTCCATTGATCGCCATTTGGCTCAAGACACAATTGAGGTTCAAGATCTGATGTGTGACTGCATACCTACGTGATCGGCATTAAGAGCGAAAACAACTGCTTGCGCTGCATTTGTCAGGACCACTGTTGTAACTATCATTCCTTCTCCCTTACAACGTTTACACGGGTTCGGCTATAACGGCATCGTCCGTATACACCTTTCTACGTGGTTGGTATTACAGCTTGAGGGTTCGGTGCATAGCGTCCCACGGGACGTCACCTTGCCGTCTCTTGACATCCGAAGACCGCTTTTCCCATATTGCGGGGCTAGCTGTGTCAGATCGCTCCAGAAAATACTTCCGATCGACTACGGCTCAGGCCTCTCCCAGAGACCGGAAATGCTCAGGTCCTTGGAAACAGCAGCCACGGTGCAGAAAGCTGTCCTTTCGACCTGCAAGCCAGGTCGTGTGCGGGGGCGCCTGATGTGCCCAAACTTATCCCACTCGCACATGTGCCAATGCCAATTACGGAGTTGCCAGACGTGGCTGCTGCGCTTAAATTGCGTGCTTGGAAGAAGATGCAGGTCAGTCTTGCACCATTGGCTTGCACACAGTCCGATTGAACCTTTCCTGAGCTTCGTGACACTTGCACTCTCGTGCTTGCGGCAGACGTAATGCACCTTTGTGCTGCCTGTTGGGATTGCAGACGATGGAGTGCCTCTCCCCCCCTTTCTTTTGTTTGGGCTTTTTCTTTCTGTTTGGGCTGCCCCCCTTCTTTTTGTTGGGGTCTGTGTGTCGGGGGCTGGGGGGGGGGGTAGGGGTGCACCTTTGGCTGCTTCACTTACAAGCCGGTGTGAATACCACACCGGCATCGACGCGAACTGGCGTGCGTCACAAGAGGGTGTGCGTCTTCAAGAGTTAAAAAACAAACACTGATGCAGATTGGGCAGGAGACAAGTCTTCGAGACGGTCAGTCACAGCAGTTTGTGTGTTTTTGCAGGACAGCCTGACTCATTCAGCCAGCAGGCGCAGAAGGCTATTGCGCTTAGCAGTGCAGAGAGTGAGCTTTACTCAGCAACATCAGGTTTGTGTGACAGCATTTTACTTCGTTCTTGTTTGGAATACATGTTTGATGCGAGGATCCACTTGAGGTTGTACGTGGCCAATAGCGCGTGCAAGCAGATCCTCAGGAGGAGTGGCGTCGGTCGGATTCGCCACCTCGATTGTCGTGTTCTTTGGACTCAACGTTTGGTTCAAACTGGTCAACTTTCTGTACATCATGTTGAGACAAAGATGAACCCAAGTGATTTGTTCACTAAGCGACTTTTGCGTGATCGTGTGCTTTTTCTCATGCATCTTATTGGATGTTTTGACATTGGCTCAGATGAGATTCTTGGAAAAGAGCAGTGCGAGCAACACATGCAAGTTGTTCACTTCAGGCAGAGTGTGAACATGTTGCGTAGCAGTTTCAATGGACCCAAGAAGCCAATCCAGCGCATGATTCGCATGATGATGTTCGCGAGTGCATTTACGCCTTGAGTCGGCTACGCATCTTCGAACATTGAGATATTTGCATTACAGCAATTTCGCAGAGCACCGCTTGTGCGTTTCTTTTGCAGAGATGGAGTTTATTATCTTCAGCTACATATTTGAGACGATGGTGCTTTTCTTGCTGCACCCTTTTCGCTATATGGTGCAGTATGTATTATTGCAGCCGTGTGTGCAGGCTTGGAGCCATGCCAATCAGCAGGCAGCGTTCTTCAGTTGCATTCTTTTCATTGTGACAGTTTTATTTCTCTGGAGAGAGAGACGTCTAACCCGTCAGTTTGATATCGAATTGAACTGTGCAAGATGAGTTAATGGATGATATGGGAGATTATCATTCGAGAGTTCTTGATTCTTTACAGCGCAGATATGACATTTTCACTGGAATGATTGTGGAACAGCAGAATCAGACTGCGTCTTTGCAGGACCACTTTTCGCATCAGATGAATATTCTCGGAGGAAGAATAGAAGAATGGTCAGACCGCGTTGTCGACTTGGAGAGGCATCGCGTCACTCTTGACAATACAGATCCAACCGATGAGAGTTTGTGAAGTTTCGCTTGAATTAAGGCGGGGTGATTAGGTTTGTTCATATCCTATGTACCCACACACAGTGCATAAGTTCTCCATGCTGTTTGTGTAACACATGAGCTTGGAGTTTCACGTGCATGAACAGCTTGATCGCTAGGCGTTTGTATGCTCGAGGAAAACAATCACGATGGCGTCCGACGTGCGCCTCGCATTCGTGCCAGAAGACACGCATGCCTCTTTCATAGGCGCTAGCTTCGACTTTAAAGCTGCGCATAAGCAAATTCAAGCGCGCCCTAGCGAACACGGCTTGCTCCTGTTTCGCTTTTCGCTACGCGGACGCTCTGTGCCACTACCGAGTATGCCACTTCGGAGCCCGGTTCTCCGCGTACTGGTGGCAAAGCGCAGGAGCATTCTTGCTCAGACTGCTACACGGCGGTCTATCAGCACACCCGCACAGAGCTTGGTTGTTTGTCGACGCCAGACGCGCGCATATTTTTCGCAGCCATCAGTGCGCCCATTTCCTGGAAGAAAGTGCAGTTCCAAGACTGCCTGACTTGGTGCGGATGGTCCATTAATTTCTACCGAGAAACCATCGAACTCACACCGCTAAAAACCCTTAAGCTTAAGGAGCAACTGCGTGCCCTGCTCCGATCAAAAAGAATCAAAAGAAAGCTTTTGGAGCAAGTGCTGGGGCTGCTCATCTGGGCCACCAGCCTAAGCCTAGAATTGAGATATATGCAGATCTGCATTCGCCACCAGGCTGCATGATCTCAGTGAACGCATGCCTGTGACCTGCCTTCCTCTCGGCGCTGAACGCCAACCCCGTACTGGCCTTGCCCGTGCACGGCATTTTCATGCCACTTGGCTCAAAGGTATTCGAATACCAACAAACCTCAGTACGCAGCCTATCTGACTTGTCTCGCGTGGTGCCCAGTCACAAAACAGCTTGGGTGTGCGTAGCAGACCCCGCTGCCGAGCACACTCAAGCAGAGCCAACATAATGCTTTCAAGCAGACTTGGCACGCCCGCTGCAAAGCAAGCCAATCCTGGCATGCAAAGCAGCCGCAGACGCATGTGCCGAAAGCACCAAAGTGGGCATAGGCGGCTGGTTCATTTCCAGCCGGCCCAGAACCCCCAACGCTACATAGCTTGCTTCGAAACCTTGGCCCAGCTTGCGCTCGTGCGAGTCGCGTGGACCACCGAGGGCCAAGCAGTGCACGGCCTATGCATGCCTTCCAGCACAGACAACACCGCATCCGAAGCCGGGGTGAGCAAGCCACAGCACGGGCTTTGCAGAGTTTTGTGCAACTAGTAGCTGCGTGGGCCTACAAGCACAAATGGTCAGTGCTAGCCTCGCACATCCCAGGCGAGCGCAACGTGTGGGCCGATCAGCTCAGCCGCGGAAACACATCCGCATTTGACAGCAAGCCGTTTCGCCCACATGATTTCTGGCCCCATAAATCCGCGCTGTCATTGCATCCGGCAGACGCCCCATGACGGCCGGACGGAGCATAAAAGTGCTTCGCAAACGCTCTGAAGAGGGGGCGATAGATTAGGCCGTTTGCTTGGAACCCTGAAGTGGGGGCATTTGAGAAGCTCTGCAGGGGGGCGCAGGCAAGGGGAAAGGACACGCATTGTCTTTCTCCCTGCACCCCCGAGCCTTGACTTCCAAGCAACGCCTCATACAGAAAAAAAGCACTCTTGTCTTTTCCTGCATGTTCCCTTACGGCTTGAAGCAGTGATCAAGATTCTAACGTTTGGGGTTTTCCTTTTCCTTTATGTTTTAATCTTGATTGAATCTTCGGACACGTTGCCGTTTTCTGCTTCAAGCCCCCTAAGGGTCATGCGTGAGGGTCCTACCCCTCTCTTTTGCGCCCACCCACCCTTTCACAGCTCAGGTGGATCCTCCAAGTGCTCAGCCGCAGCTGGCACCCAACAGGCCAGAGCAGTGCCGACAGGTACTGCGCATGGCATATGCAGTGACCGCCTCGACAGGTCTCAGCCTTGCACCGTGTGCCACACTGCACACCAGCCGGATGCACGCACGGCATTCTGCAGCAACCAATGCCTTCGATAGTTTCACGCCTCACAGGTAACACACCTGGCGCCTGGTCCCACACGCTTTGTTGACCACGGGGGCATTTGAGAAGGCTCCGCAGGGGGGTGCAGGCAAGGGGAAAGGACACGCATTGTCTTTCTCCCTGCACCCCCGAGCCTTGACTTCCAAGCAACGCCTCATACAGAAAAAGAGCAAGCGCACCATTTGTCGGTCGTACTCTTTTGTTTTTTGCTGCATGTTCCCTTACGGCTTGAAGCAGTGATCAAGATTCTAACTGAGAACTTGCCGAGCTGATGAGCAGTTTGCTCGCAAACCTTCGCTTATCCGGTGCTTCACGATGGGCGGGAGGTACTACCCTTGCCTTTGGCCATTCTAGCGGCCTGGGAAGCGCGCGTAGTTTCGCCTTTGTGCGCCCCAGCCTTGGCTCCATGCTCGGCGCTTCCTGTGCGCCATTGTAGCCTTGAATTTGAAGACAGTCAGCAAATCAAGCCAACGCGCTGCTGTTTTTGCCGTGTACACCAAATCTTGAAACTAGTGCCTGCCCGGCCTTTCACGCTAATGTTCTTACTCAAGCTAAGGCACGCCTTAGTGTGCTTTGCTTGGCGGCTTCAGGGCCACCATCTCCTCGGCCCTTCTGTCTAGCCGTGATGATACTATCGAACTGGCGACCGCTCGCCCGATGGCGCGGGGGGGTAACACCCAACAATCGAGCCTGCCCTCCAAGTTCCAGAGTTGGGCTCCAGGCGTGAAAGGGACAATCTGCTTAAGCTCTTGCAGTGGGACTCCCAGAAGCAGAGTTCGAAAATCTGCACGAGAAATACAGGAGCCGGCATTGTTTCAGGAGTCCGCCTTGTGCATGCGGTTGGTGATGCGCAAGGCGATTCAATGCAGACCGCTTGTGACTTGCTCCTCAAAGCGCACTCATACCCGGTGCCGCAAACCAGCGAGCCGGAAACGGACGCAGAAGCGCGAACACAGGGCCCGTAGGCGCACCGCGCGGAGCAAGGTCCCAACTGCGCTGTTACTGCAGAATCGAAGGATGCTATTTCAGGAGCGGTTTTAAATACCTATGAGAGGCAGGCACAGGCTTGACGTCACCATGTAGGTCGCACAACCACTGCGCGACCATGTTCCTGGGCAGGACCACATTGAACGAAAGTCTTGTTCCGCACCCTTTTTTTGGTGTTGCTCAGAGGTGCAGGCTCAGGGGTGCAGGGAGGTTGGCCCGAAACTGAATACACTTTCATGCCTCAACGCGGGGTCCTACAATAGGTGGTGCTCATGTTCTTGTGGTTGAAAGATATTATTTGTCATTTTCTCGAATGCAATGTGGAGTTCTTATGCAGAGTGGCCAGCAATCATTTTGTCCAGCATTATGCACTATGTGGTTGCAACACTTGCTGCTTTCAACGCGATGCTCTCAGGAGACATGAGACCATGATTTGCAGCATTATTTGTTGGATCATGTGTGTGGGTTGCACATGCATGGTTAAAGTTGATGTCAATCTAGGAACATCGGAGGTGAAATCTTCAGGAAACCACAGTTTTTTGATGCAGGAAACCACAGTTTTTTCCTGCAAACGGGTGATTTGGGCATTGTCCCACGGACACAGAGGAAATTTCATTTCAACTCTTTGTGATGTAAGATGTGAGGGATGGAGCCATGGTGAACAAGGACCAGACATTGGGAGCGGATTTGATTTGGTGGTGCGAGACTGCAGTCATGTTTTGCCGTGCCAGTGGGTGTTGGACATAATTTAGTCATTGTTGACTCCCTCGCCCTTCTAGTGATTTTCGATGCATGAGCATGCTCATGTGGGGAGGACAAGATTGTTTGTGAAAGATTGCAAGCATTGGTGGGGCGGGGGGACCGTCGGTTATTTTCTGTTGAAGAGTTCTTTTCTGGCTCGTGCCGGGGGGTGCGTGCAGGCACAAAGCCGGGGCTCCAATCCTCAGAAAGGTGGTTTGAGATTTGTATTCATTCCATCAAGCAGCCTGCCGAAAGAAGCCTGCAGACGCAAACCACTGCGAGGTACCAGAGCCTGTTTGAAATGTCAGGGGTAAGGCGAGATGCTTGAGCACGCAGCAATCAGTGTTTTGATTGCTGCCTCGGCCAGGATGAGTTCACTCTTGTACAGAACGGCTCCAAAAACAAGGCGGGGGCGGGCTACAACATCGTCAAACCGAAGGCTGTATGCGCGGCGAGCAAAACTTTGTCGAGGCACGAAGGTATGCGCATATTGTTCTGTCAACTGACCCAGCCTGATGCCACAGTTCCTGGAATCCACCTTCTTTCGGCACTCTTCCGCCCCAGGCGATGGAAGTTGCATGGCGCGCAGATGTGAGTCTCAGGACGGGTTGCTAGAAGAGCACGGAGGTAACATGTTTGTTCAGTGGAATCAGACTTTCAAAGCATTCCTTTCTCATGCGGGAGGATACTGCGCAGACACTGTTGTGCCGATACTTATTCAGATGAGTTTTTGTTTTGCTTTTGTGAGCCAACATTTGGGAGGGTTTTGCTGTGAAACATGCTGCGGTGCACGTTCTAGCAAACTTATGGCTGGCACGAGTGTACGAGACAGGGGAAAAATACATTTTGAATTATCGAAGCGTGACTGCTAAGTGTGACTGACACACACACGGACACACTCACGCACACACGTGCTGCCATTCACCTCAAGATGGAGCCAGAGACATGAGACGTTGCGCCATGACATGAAGGGCAGTCACACATGTTTGATCGTTGCCCAGCTGAACGAGGGAGGCAACGCTTGTCACACATCAGAAGGTGTGATGTCAGAGGTCGGTGCCCTGCCCAAGGAGCAGCATCGTAACCTTTTCCTGACAAAAGACGCATCGGTTGGAACTGGTAGGAACTCGCTTGGATGAAGTTCTGACCATTGGTTCGGAACCAAGCAACGGTCCTGCGCAGGAACTCCCACGGGCAGTCATTGATGCCACCTCGGCGAGTTTGTGAAACTGCCTGGAAGCGATGGCTGGGAAAACGTGTTTTGTTTCTCCCCAGATGGCTGAAAGCTGTAAGGGGTTTTTGCTTTAAGGAGTGGCAGGCTGTTTTGAGAGTTCGGACAAGTTGGTGCTGCAGGCGCTGGTCAGGTGCTGGTCAGGTGCTGGTCAGGTGCTGTTTGGCATGCTTAAGGTGGTGTGGTGGTTGGTTGCAGTGCTTGTTTTGCGATGCAGGCAGGGTTTTGTTGTGGGTGCTGGTCAGAGTGCTGTACGGAATAAAGGGTACTTTTTTGATGTGCTCAAGGTGCGGTGGCCTCTGGTGGTGCATATTTGGATCCTGGTGCGGGTCAGGGTGCTGCTTAGTGTGCTTCGGGTGGTGTGGTGGTTGCTGTCGGTGCTTGTTTGGTGATGCATCCAGGGTGCTGTGCTGGTGTAATTTTTCACGGGGCAGGCCTTGGCTTGAGACAAGAGAGTGTATTATCTTGGGTTCATCTTCGTATCCATGATACCGATGTGAATACAGCAAAGTGCAGGATACGTTTGTCGATTTTTTGAACACAAGGGGGAGCTTCCATGCTCAATATCCTGAGCACGGCCTTGCCGTCTCCTTATGTGTTTCACAGCTTTTCGGGTTTGCTCTTACGTACTTCTTGCCGGTGATTCATGTTCATATCACACAGCAAAAAGAGAGCCTTGCCATCGGGTTGCTGTGTTTCTTTTGCGGTTTTGGAATGTTCTACCTTTCTTCTGAAGCCAAAAGCCTTTGGATTTCAGAGATCGGGTTGCTTTCTTCGGGGTACCGACCCGAAGGCTTCCTCCCGGCTTTGCCAGGTTCGCCGCCGCAGGGCGGGCTTCGAACAAGGGCGCGGCCTTGGAGACCTGCAGGCGATGGGTCTAAAGCAGAGCGGGCAAATCGGAAGGTGACTTGAGGGGATTTCCGGAAGAAAGGTTCCTTGGCTCAACTTGGGCCCAGGTTTCCCATGGCTTGTTGTTGTTTGTTGTTTGTTGTTGTATGTTGTTGTGGGCTGTTGTGCTCATGCTTTCCTTGGCAGGTTTGCTCTTGGGTTTCTCATGAATGATGGCGCTCGCGGGACTGACAGTTGCTGTCAGTCGCCCTCGCCACCAGGATCCTGCAGAAGCGGGGCCTGGAGGCTTATGCGGTTGACCGGTACAACCAGCCGGCGGCCCTGGCAACTTCGCGGCATTTTTTTTTGCCGCAAAGATACGTAGGTGGGCGGTGGGTTTGGGATTTGATTTTTGCGCTTGAATTCACAGGCTCGCATCATGTTGAGAGGGGCTCCAACAGGTCATTGAGACAGAGCAATGTGCAATGGGGTAAGCGACCAAACCCAGGTTTGGGCGAAACATACCCTACGTCAGACGCTGTAAGGCGTGACGATTAGGTGGCATCTTCTAATTGCACTTTAAGCTCAAAAAGATGCGCGCCGCAAACCGCTGCCAACGACCCGATCCAGCCCTGGTCGGGTCCATGGGTTGCCGGACACCGAGGACGGCTCTCTTTGCGGCCGTGCGGGAAGGCAATGGGGAATGCGTGGGCCACAGGGCCGCGGCCGGAGACCAAACAAATTTTTTCAAGCTCGAAAGAACACCTTTGGAGCGGTCTCTGGTCTTGACACAGAAATGGATTCCCAACCTTCATTGACAAGGTATGTGTTTGATTTCTTGCAGCCCTGCGTGCTTTCTTGCGTTGGAATTCGGAGTCACTCATGAATATAGCGGACTCTGAGCCCAGCTTGTGCACTGTGATGACACTGCTCGTGCGCGGACAGCTCCCGACTGAAGATGTTCTGAAGTGCAATTGAAGAACATCTCGAGCTTCGGCGCTCCTGGAAATGCCAAGATTTCAGAGTTTCATATGAACCCAAATCGCTATAAAAGAGAGAAGCGACTGCACCTTGTTCCATGCCTAAGGTGTGGACTGGCTGGTGTCTGAGGGGCTTATCCGCCGCGGTTGCCTGGATCCCACAATTGGGACTCTCCACGCTATCCGCGACAAACAATCGGAGGGTCTGGAAGGGATGTGGTGGAGGCTTGGTCAGTTGCAAGGTTGGGCTCAAGTCTTCATGTCTGTGTTGTGCACTGACCTTTTGAATTAAGCCCCGATCTGCTGCTTTTGCAGCAGGCCTCGCCTATGTGCTCTGTACATTAGCTCCAACGTTCCATGCTTCATGGCTGGTCCCAAGCCACAGAGCTCCAATCCAACTCAGAGGAATGCTCATTGCCAGGTGCAACGTGAACCACGCAGACCGAGTCGGAGAAACTCCACTGTGCATAGCTGTTCGCACCCTTAGCACCTGCTTTGAGAAGAGATGAATGTATCATAAGACATCCAACTACATACTCATTGCGGATCATTTAGCAGTGTCGTCATAGAAGCATAGGGTCGAAGTGCCACACATGAGGACCATTGTCAGTTCAATGTCCACCAATGGACCACTAACCCTGTCGCCCAGTTCCGGAACTCGCAGATGGAGATGGTTTTCAAGCTCCTGGGGCCAGGGTCTCAGCGTTCAATCGAGCTGGGGGTTTGTGCATGCCGCCGGCAACGGCACATGCGGTGACCCCCAAACCCGGCTTTCGGGTGTGTTCAAGGGAACAGCACAAAGCAAGAAATGCGGCCCCCGCTTTGACACAAAATGGGGCTTCCAACCCCTCAAATGGGTTTTCCCGCCCAACTATGCAGACACAAACTGCGGGGTTGACAGGGCGACAGCAATTTAAGTTGCCAAGTCCAAGAGCAAGCGGAAAGCTGAGCTAACATGTTTCTGTAGGTTGATGTTCCACCTGAAGCATTCATTGCTTCGCTTGCGTTTGGTGGTTCTCGGATGCCAAAGCTCAAAGAAAACCTGCGAACACGAGGCCTGATATTTCCCTCTCAACAGACGCTGGGGGATAAGTCTGTTTGTGGGTGCGTCCTGGAGTCCTGACATGTCTTTTGGGATAGAGGAATGCACCTCACATAGAGGCTCTCTCGGGGGTCTTGTGATAGACAAATGTGATCCTTTGCTCTATCATCAGGTTGTTGCTGCACAGCCAAGGGAATGTGGAACCCAACAGAGCTATCTTGCCTTCAGCATTGCCAGAACAGCTCTCATGGCTCCAGGAATGCTAATGGACAAGATCAGCAATCCAACACATTGCTCTGAACAACCAACCAGGGCAAAGCTCCAAAGCTCCAAAAAGGGATTGATGAGGATCAGGCTGTGGGTCAAAACTCTGTACCCCTGCTGAACATCAAACTAGGTAGCAAATGGATGTTCATCCGCCCCAAAATGGAGGCATAGGTTACAACCAATGCCCATCAGCAAAAGAAGCAATTCAGACTGCCGGGTGCCACTGGTCAGAGGCATATTGCTTTCCGAGGCATGGGGCCTCTCTGGATGTGCCACCACCCCAGCGATTGCAGCATCATGCCCTTGATGCTTGGTGTGCGTTTTGTCTTGCGGCGAGTGGTCAGGTGTGTGTGCATGTGCTTGTTTGCTTGTTTCCTTGTTTCCTTGTTTCCTTGTTTCCTTGTTTGTTTGTTTGTTTGTTTGTTTGTTTGTTTGATTGTGTGCTTGTTTGATTGTTTGTGTCTTTTTGTGTGTTTTGTGTGTTTTGTTTGTTTGTTTGTTTGTTTGTTTGTTTGTTTGTTTGTTTGTTTGTTTGTCTGTCTGTCTCTTTGTTTGTCTGTTTGTCTGTCTGTCTGTCTGTCTGTCTGTCTGTCTGTCTGTTTGTCTGTTTGTCTGTTTGTCTGTTTGTCTGTTTGTCTGTTTGTCTGTTTGTTTGTTTGTTTGTTTGTTTGTTTGGTTGGTTTGTTTTGTTTTTTGTTTTGTTTGTTTGGTTTGCTTGTTTGTCTGTTTGTTGGTTGGTTGGTTGGTTGGTTGGTTGGTTGGTTGGTCGGTTGGTTTGTTTGTGTGTGTCTGTGGTGTGAGAGGCTTTCTGCAATTTTGCCACCCGCTCCAGAGTGACCACTCATTTGCACTTGAACGAGGGCTGTTTATTCAGCATTGACATTTCAAGTGCAAACCTTGTTGAGGGACATGTAATGCTGACGGATTGTCACTAAAGTTGCAGTGGAGCCATGTTGTGCAACCATTTCAGTTCAAGTTTCTGGAGCAAGCCTTCAAACAGCTGCCGTGCTTCTTCTCCCCTCTTTGACAAGCCATGGCTCGCTCCTTGGTGCTGACCGGTGCTGTGCTGCTGTGCTCTGGCGCGCTCTTCAGCGCATTCGTGCCAGTGGCTCGCTCTCCTGTGTCTTCCCCGGCAACCATCACCGGCACGGCAGCAGCCCTGAGCGCCGCGGTCTTGGGCGACACCTCAGGCGGCATTCGCGGATGAGGGCTGCGTCTGGATCCCCGTGCTGTCTGCAATTGATTGGTGCCGGCTTCGCCATCGGATTGGCAGCTCAGTCCGTGTAGCTCATTGGTTTTCCATTTTCGGTCCACTTTTAGTGGCCTTCAAAGGTGATCACCTTGTTATGTCCAGGTTGTTTTGGCAAGTTTCAAGTAAGGCAGCCATCGGCTCCGGAGTTGGTCAGGGCATCGCCTCGGGATGATGCATTGATGGCATCTCCCGGCAGCCTGAGGTCGCGGATGACCTGCGCTGAGTCATGGAATCCCTGAACGCCCGGCAAAAGAGTTCCCTGGCATATGTCCCTTACCAGTGCTGCTGCTCATTGGCAGCCTCAGGGCCCATGGTTGTGGACGCATGGCACGCAGGGCACCATTGACCTGCAGCGCACTAGCATGGACGTGTGCAAGCACAAGCTCAGGGCCTCATGGAGAAGAACTTTGTGGGCGAGCTTCATGGCACAATGCCGCCGTGACGGCGCTGGGCTTGCTGGCACTGTCCGCAGAGCCGTTCTGGTCGGGGCAGCCAACTCGCTCGCGACCTACCAGAAGATCTACGAAGGTGACGTCACGGCCAAGTGCCACGTGTGCGGCCGCAGCGTGGTCCCATCCTGGGAACACGCCGCCTGGAGCTGCCTGATCGACCTGATCGAGGTCGTCTGGATGATTTGGCTGCGAGGCTGGGCTGGCCCATGCCGGCTCGAACCGCGGACGACCTCATCGCCTTCCTGGGCAAGGTCCGCTGCACGCTGACGGGGTTCGCCCCTGAGGGCACCATGCGCTAAGGGCAGGACATTTCATGGTGGACTGGTCTGCGGGCCGTCTCATCAATTAAGTCTTCTACTCATGCATTCCTGACCATCTACGGTCTGGTGATCGCCCTGGTGCTGCTCTTCGCCAACCCGCTTATCAAGTGAGCTCCAGGAGCTGTAGAATTCTAGGATAGGATTCAATGAGTTTTCCTTGGGTCTTGAGGCCCATTTCAGAGAGCAGAGAGGTACTATTTGAGTAAAACAAGATCAAGCGTCAAATCATCACTCTTGTAATCCGTGCATGTCAGGCTACAGTCAATTTTGCGTGTGGCTTCGTGGGTTGTTCGGACCGGTTTAGTTTCATGTTGTGTCCAGTTTGTATGTGTGTATACCTATAAAGCAAATCGTGTACAATCTTCATATGAAATTTGTGTACGTATGATTGTGAAATGATAGAGCCGGATTTTCCTCCTCGAGTCCAGCACAAAAGCCGCCACGCCCAGGAAGGACACCTACGGCGGGCGACGGCCGCCGTTCTTTGCCCGGCCGCGCAGTTTTTGGGCGCGACGGCTGGGAAACAGAGAGCCAAATCTGCGGCCAGACAGCCAGATGGCCAGTCAGCTAGTGAGTCAGTCAGTGAGTCAATCAGTCAGCCAGCTAGTCAGGCAGTTGGTGGGTCTTGACTTGGGTACTTGCTGCGTGCGCCAGGCCAATCCCATCTTCAGAAAGGCATACACCGAGCAAGGTGCGGTTTGCAGATCTCTCGTTCGCTCTCTCTCTCTCTTTCTTTCTCTCTCTCTCTCTCGAGACGCCAAAGAGTTAGAACATTCGTGCAAATAAAGAGTTTCATTCAGGATTGCAGCTGGACCAGTAGATTGTAGCCGAATTGCCAAGATGTATCATGCACGTTGCGTGAGACCCCGGTTGACTCAAGCAAGTCTGCATGGAAGACAAGAACAGTGTAACCATCTTTTGAACATTTTAAGAGTAGTAATATGTCACCGTCCTCTTCACCCTCTTTCTCTCACTCCCTTTCTCTCCCCCCTAGTTTTGTCTCCGTCTCTCCTGCTCTCTGTCTCTCCCCTTTTTGTGTCTTCCTTCTCTGTAAGGAATCACCTAGGGAAAGCTTGCAGCAACTGTTGGCATCGTTTTCGGGATGTGTGTGTGTGTGCCGAGTTCCAGATTTACCCTGGAACCATTTCACAAGTTGTAGCAGGGGGATGGAGCAGGCCTGTGGAGCTCCATCTAACAAAGCTCTCCACAGTGGCCTGAGGATATCACCAGGGACGCCTGGTGACGTACCTGCTTTCAATTTGAGCCACAACTTCTCGTGATGTTGGACTTTGTTGCTTTTGCATGACCATTGGCTCTGGTTCTGTGGTGTGTCCGCTTTTGCTTCAGAACGCACGTAAGCCTGTCTCGAATCTGCCCCTCTCCTTCTTGCTTGATTTACTCGAACTTCGTGTCTACCCCTTGTGGGATTTAAGTGTGACATCCCGAGAGGGAGATCCTCGCGAGTACCCAGAGAGTGACCGCGGGCCCGCTTCAGTCGTTTCACGTTAACCTGAGATATACTGACCTCAGAGGTACTAACCTCAGTGATAAGTGATATGAACCTCAGTTGTGTGACCTCAGTGTGATTGATTCACTTGTGTGGAAGTTTCACCTTCAAGATCAACAAGGCGGGTTTGAGTGTCTCTGCTTCTCCCTTAGTGCCGTTCGTTGAATTCCGCTTGGATCATTCGGACTTGGATTCAATGCATTTGGCTCAGTCTCTGATCAGTGTGATTGATTCCCTCATCGCTGACTTCATGCCACGGCGTGATCGTTCGCGCTCCAGATCCAGGCATCGACATGGTCGAAGGCGCCGGTCTACTTCCCCTGTCAAGGAGGCGAATGCTGACACAGAACGGAGTTGGACTGATCAGGCAACCTTGCCTCTTCATCATCAACCCCACCGAGTCTCCCTTCCGCCGAACTACCGGCGCACTCCACGTGGGCATCCTCAGTACTCACAGCCTCACATGGACAACTTTGTCAGCGTCAACCCCTGCGCTCCAGTCTTTCCGCCAGCACCACCGCCGGTACTACGTCATCACGTCCCTCACCGGCCGGTGATCTCACAGACATCGACAACACCGTTGCCACCGAGGACGGCAGTCCCATATCAAGCTGGAACTGTTCCACGTCAATCCACCACTTTGGCTGCTTCATCGGTGAACACGCTCTTCGCAGAACCAGCGGAATGGAACAGCTCCCCAGGTTTCTGCGATACACGTGAGGTGTACCAGTTTTCGCTTCCGGACAAAATTGCCAACACACCCTATACCCAGTCCATTGGCATCGACGGCCTTCGCTTGGAGGACATCAAGCTAATCCAGGTCATACACCGTGGACTCGCCAATTGGCTCCTCCGGCCCATGAGTCACGGACGCTTTGTCACTTGGGAAGGATTCCGATCCAGAGCAGAAGCATTACTATGGGGCACCGCATCCAAAACATTACGGCCAGGACGCTCCGTGGACATCATTCAGCTTGAAAAGGATGCCGCCGCTTTCCTTGGTTGTGACACCAATGATTTTGGTCAACGAATCAAAGTCCATGAGCATCTCTCCTTGAAGATCATTGATGCGCTTTCCCGTGCCCAGCAGGAATACCAGCCGACCAATCCTGACAGTGGTCTTCTTTCACAAGTACAAGCGCTCGCCCGTGACAACACCGTGCTCAAAGCGCAGCTTGACTCGCAGAACAAACCGACCGACGCATCTATGGAAACCGCTCCTATGTCATCGACCAAGCCTATGAACACCTCGCCTCCGTCGTCATCCTCATGGCCAACCGTCAGTGCCGCAGCCAAGGATGGCCAATCCTACACGACACAATCAGCGCCAATCCTGGCCCCACTGCGTGGGGAGACACACAAGCGAAAAAGGATTGATCCTCCGGATCAAGCCAGCTCACCATTGGAGTTGATTGACTACTACACGTGGAACTCATCCTTTACACGACCGCTACGTCACAGTGCCCCTTCTAGCTCTACGATGGCGCCATTGGTCAACTGGTTCGTCCCGAGATTGACGGACCGTGAATCACCGCTCACCAAGAAAGAGTTTGGGTCCAAGGTCAACCACTTTTTCCAGACCTACAACAATCCCAAAGGGTGAGGCGGAATCCCTGTCAGCAATGGCGTCCATGTGGGGGGCCGAGCCGATCTACACCGCTAAACTCCATGATAAGCCACTCGCAGTGTTGATT
The DNA here is from genome assembly GCA_963377175.1 of Effrenium voratum. Taxonomy (NCBI): domain Eukaryota; class Dinophyceae; order Suessiales; family Symbiodiniaceae; genus Effrenium; species Effrenium voratum. The sequence continues at coordinate 37,067 of CAUJNA010003575.1, forward strand.
GTTGGAGCTCGACTGTTTACCAAACTTGTTCAGCCATCGAACACGTCCGCAGCGTGCAATTGAGGACCCAGCCAAAAGCTTTGGACGTTAGGAACGGTTCAGTGGAAAATAGTGCAGTCGAGGCTTTCTTGTGCATGCGTGCTTGATCAGTCTGTGCGAATCATGTCTTTGCATTATATGTGAAGAGCCACACAGCAGCTGTTCTTAAGGGTCTGATGTAATGGATAAAGAGTTTGAGGAATCGGGTGTGTTGCTCGCACATGTCGATTGGAGTCATGTTGTTTCTGCTCTTGTCAGAACATGAAGTGGCATCGTCGTCTCTGATTTTGGTACGTATGGTTCTTGATCTTCATGAACGCGATTTTGGACACACATGCCTAAGGTGCTGAGTCATGTTGTGTATTCGACTTGCTCTATCATGTTCCTGCCTGACGAGCTCGTCGCTGCCTTGTTCAACCTGTTGATCGACTTCCAGTACCAGATCGCCGCCACGCTGGATAACACACGTGCAGCAGGATATCCACGGACCCTCAATGTCTCGCATCGGTTTGCTGTTCACCCGCCTGATGAAGTTGATCCAGGTCGACACCACGATGGGGAAGTGTCAGCAAGGCGTCCCTCTGCTACCATGCCAAGCGCTTCTTCGCCTGCGTCGGCGCGGGGTAGACACCCCCATCATGGGCACGCTCACTCTATCAATCGTTGTCGCTCATTGCTCGGTTCCACTGGCCCTCATCGTACGCTTGATCTACCACCTCCGGTTGCACCCAACATGAACACACATCCCAGGTCCTGCCGATCCAGGTCTCGCTCCCGACGCAGTTCACGCAAGGATCCTGATCGACGCACTACATGGATCATGGATGCAACCACCCATCATCCTGAACCACCGTACCGGCCTCGCAACATCTTAAGAAGATCTCCTACGCCATCGCCGTTGCCATCTTCTGATGACATGCCGTCTCATCCTGATGCTGCAGGCTACTCCTTCTTCGAGTCCCACGGTTACACGGTTGGATGACCATGCACCAGTTTGGGACTCTCGCGAGTGGACCACCGTCAGGCCTCTGTCCGTCAACGACGTCTGCTTTGCCCGCACGGCTTGATGTGCCAGTTGTCACCCCGCCTCCTGCGCATTTGGATGCTTCGGTGCCTGATGGAGTATGGAGTGGAGCTCCCCCCTCTTTGTATTTGACCTGGGATGTGTGGCTGAACAACGCCCAGTGAGGGAGCGCCCATGTTCTCGCCCGCGGCTCGGAGTTTGCGCGGTGAAAACTGCCCCTTTGGGGGCGCGTGTGTGTGTGGAGTCCCAGATGCGCCCTGGGACCAGTTTCAGCAAGGGAGCGCTATCTGACTCGGAGTTTGATTGGAATGTGTAAGTGTTGACAGATTGATGATCGTGACAGAAAAAGGTGCATGGATATTTTATCACCACCTTGTTGCGGTTGTCGGTAGTTGCTGCATTTCAATTGTTTTTACGCATCCGTTGCCTGGCTTCTTGCTTGACGCCGCAGTGTGACTGAAACTTGTTTAGTGTGTAGTCTTCGGCACGCCGTGGGTGGAGTGGTGCCCGGATCCTCTACAACCTCAACATCAATGGATCAAGATCTTTGAGCCTGGACCATGGGTGATTGGAACGCACAATGATCCCATCCCATCTCACACGCATCGCGAGTGGAAATGTGAACCACCAGCGGATGGCAACAGTGACCGGCAACCAGTATGGTATCGACGAGACTGGAGCACTGAAGGATACCGCCGGGTTGCGTCTCCTCAGCCACAACATCAGCATCGATGGCGCACCGCCTGGTCATCAACCACGTCGGCCGACGTTGCTGCAATCCTGGACACCAACTTGCATGATGCTGCGACGGCCATGTTGAACCTGAGCCACAATGCTCCTTCTGCTGAGGTGACCTGGGGTGATGTGATCACCGGACTTGAGCGTCTTCAATCAACAGCGCCTCCCAACAGTGACACTGAGACATCTCGCCCTACCAATCGTCCTGCGCCTTATGACACAGAACCGCCTGACATGGACAACGCTGCCTCTCCGCGATATGCGCCACTTCGTCGGACTACTACCTTGAGCTTTGCTACGCGGCCTGTTTTTGAGTCGTCAGCGGATGTATGAGATCTCAGCCGTCTCGTGAAAACTGGGTTGTGCTTCGGTTTCGTTGCTTTGCTTGTGCTTGTCTTGAATCACATGCTTTGAGGCTCGTGTTCAGCTGAATTCGGGTGCGTAGTGTCTCACCAGACGCCCACATGGACTTGTATCATCCTGATGATGAACCTCCTCGATCCACGACATCACACCCTTGAGTTGAACTACGTCACTATGCGGGAAGATTGGGTCAAGATCTTTGTCCCTGATGAACCAGTCATCCTTGATGGAACCCAGGAAGTGCCACCCATGGATAGCAACACATATCAGACGTGGGGCAAACACTGGATCGCGTAGGACTCAACCCCAGGTGAAGATGAGGGCAGCCCAATTTTCGTACGGTGGTACTACGTTTGGAAGTTGCAAGATGGGCGCTGTCAAGGGTATCAACGTGTTCTTTCGAAACAGGGCTCCTTTCCACACGCGCCTTTTATGCTGGATGTGCCTCAGGACCAAGCTCGTGTTCATCATGTTCATGTTGATGCAGTGGCGGCGGCAGCTGAACCTACCTCGCAACCGACTGCAACACGGATTTCGGTGCCACCCCTTGGCAACCCTGAACATGCTGCCCTTCCCCTACCGGCGCGACGCCCTGACTTCTAGAGTCCGTTCTAGATCACCTGGACGCCTCGGCTATTTTGGCTCCTGAGCTGCCTTCGTGCTGACCTGCCCGTTCTTCCAGGAAAACATGTGCGTTCGCCTCTACGGGGGCGTGTGTGTGCCGAGTTCCAGATTTACCTGGAACCATTTCACAAGTTAGCAGCGGGATGGAGCAGGCCTGTGGAGCTCCATCTAACAAAGCTCTCCACAGTGGCCTGAGGATATCACCAGGGACGCCTCTTGACGTACCTGCTTTCAATTTGAACCACAACTTCTCGTGATGTTGGACTTTGTTGCTTTTGCATGACCATTGGCTCTGGTTCTGTGGTGTGTCTGCTTTTGCTTCAGAACACACGCAAGCCTGTCTCGAATCTGCCCCTCTCCTTCTTGCTTGATTTACTCGAACTTCGTGTCTACCCCTTGTGGGATTTAAGTGTGTGTGTGTGTCGTCCGCGGCTCCACGTGCCCAAGCGTTTCAGGACTCGTGCAATGCTATCAGGGATAATCGTTCGGAATATTGGACAGTCTTGAAGCTGTGAAGTTGATGTCGCTTTTGGGCAGATATTGTACGTGCTTCACTCCGGCATAGTATCAGTCGAATTATAAGGAGCATCGAGAATTGCGCAAATGTTCTGGCCAACAAAACTGCATTTAGTTGGTGTGCCACACTCTGACAGTCTTCCCCGACGCAATAAAGACAATTTTGAAAGTAGGGCCTGGTTTGCGCTTTCGGAGTTGGGGGAAGCCTTCCTTTGACTACGTGCAAACACGAACGCCCGCAAACGCCCAAGCGCAGGCATCGCGACCGTCGAGGAGCCTAAAGCCAAGAGGCGTCGGATCGCTCAGGCCGGGTGCAAGACATGGGTATGAGTGAAAATTAAGCCATCAGGAATTGGACCGCAGGTTCTGGTCCATGTTTCCACTTTCCAGGATTCCATCTTACATATTTTTGACTCACAGCCATAGTAGGAAAGCTACCAGGCGGCTACCACGTTGGAAAGACAGCGGCAGGGATTGACACTGATGGAAAACCGGGGATATTGCAGTGGTATTTGCTGAGCGCGAAAGGCCCCCCCGCTGCATTTCTCTACAGGGATTTTGCATGCTTTCCGTGAGCGATGCCAGCCCGCGTTGGGAGCACTATTCATGCGAGAGCTTTGGAGTGCATTGGTGCAGCGCGTGGGGCTTGCTCCAAACACACCAAAAGGAAAGCGATCCATTCCAACACAAGAACTGCCCTTTGCATGGACCGACGCTAACGTGTGGGGACGTCCTTGTCTCCAACCCTTGGAGGCGGTAGGTTTGAGTTTTTTCAAAAGTGGTTGGTGGACATGAATTCCCCCCCCCCCCCCAAATGATGTCCACCAACGGGTCACTGAAATTCACCTCCGCATGACACAGCTGTGTCAGGCGGAGCAGCCGCTTTGGAAGCGATTCAGAGGCCCTTCCGGGGCGGCTCTCGATCGGCCTGGGATGGGTCCAAACCTGCATTTGCTGCTGTCTGAAACAACCAACCCACCCACCTCGTTTTTCTTTCTTTTTTTAAAGAAAAATATTTTTTGGCCGAGATAGCTGAAGCTATAGGGGTTCTAACTTCTAATAAAGAAGGGGAAGTGATTTGCGAGATTGACGGCTGTGTGCTAGGGGGAGGTGCTGTTTGGGGGTGCTGTTTGAGCTGCTGGTCAGGTGCGGACGCATTTCTCGAAGATTGATGGCAGGGTGCTAGGGGCATGCAGGTGATGGTGCGGGCGCGCTTTTGCAAGATTCACGGTAGGGTGCTAGGTCGGGGATTCTTGTGCAGGTGCTGTTTTGGGACGCTGTTTGCGGTGTTGGTTGAGGTGCTCTTCGGGCAATGTTGCTAGAGGTGCTGGCGCGCAATCGCCGGAACATGTTTCGTTTTTTTTTGGGGGAGTCAAATGCTAGTTTTTGATGGTCTCAAAAAATAGTCGACTTGTTCAGGTTAATCAGGCTTTTGGCGTTTGTCCACGTCAAGGGAGCCCCTCTTGTTTCAGACGAGTGCTTGTTTGTTGCGGGAGGGGAGAACGGGGCATAGAGTCCTGCAGAGGAGATGCAACTGCTCCCCGCCCAATCCCCTTGCCAGAGGCGATTTGGCGATGCGGTGCTCAGGACATCGACGTCGGAACTGTTGTGGTGCCGGTTTTGGGCTGGCACGAGAACTGTCTCTTTGCTGCGTGTGTGTGTGTGTGTGTGTGCGTGTGTGTGTGTGTGTGCGCGTGTGTGTGTGTGTGTGTGTGTGCGCGCGTGTGTGTGTGTGTGTGTGTGTGTGTGTGCGCGCGTGTGTGTGTGTGTGTGTGTGTGTGTGTGTGTGTGTGTGTGCGCGCGTGTGTGTGTGTGTGTGTGTGCGCGTGTGTGTGCGTGTGCGTGTGTGTGTGTGTGTGTGTGTGTGTGCGCGTGTGTGTGTGTGTGTGGGTGTGTGTGTGTGTGCGCGTGTGTGTGCGGGTGTGTGTGTGTGTGTGTGTGTGCGCGTGTGTGTGTGTGTGTGTGTGTGGGTGTGTGTGTGTGTGTGCGCGTGTGTGTGTGCGTGTGTGTGTCTCTGTGTGTCTCTGTGTGTGTCTGTGTGTGTCTGTGCGAGTCTGTGCGTGTCTGTGTGTGTCTGTGTGTGTCTGTGTGTGTCTGTGTGTGTCTGTGTGTGTGTGAGTCTGTGTGTGTGTGTGTGTGTGCGTGCGTGCGTGCGTGCGTGCGTGTGTGTGGCAGTCAGTTGGCATGGCGAACAAGTGACCCAGGTGACCCACGATACGGTAATGCAAGGCCTTGGATTGGTGACTGATTTGGGGTTGGGCACGCTTGTGCTTCTTGGCAAGCTAGGAGGTGTCTCACTTGAGCAGTGTCCAAACTCTTTAGTCGAGCATGTTTGCAGGGTGTTCTACTACATGGCTTCATTTGGATTGCATTGGTTTCATTTGGGTTTTGGGCGCCATCTTTCATTGATGTCCCTTGGCGCGTGTTGAATTGATTCAGGACCCAAGGTCATGTGCGAATGGGCGTACCAAGATGAAGAGGGCGCGATCCTGAAAATCAAAGCTCACGCAACCTGGAGATTGCCAATCCCTTTGCTATGTGAGCCGAGTCCGCGCTTATCAAACAGAACGTTTGTTGGAGAGAGGTCGACAAAACATCATTATACAGTTTTGCGCTCCCAAGATGAAATCAGCTTTCCACACACTAAGCAAGCCTTGCAAAAGCAGCCATCCAAAAGTGAGGGGGTTGACTTCCACAACGCTTGTGGGTGAAAGACTGATGTGCAAGAGGTTTCATCACGACTTCCGTGCTGACAACTCATCAGATTCTGAAAAACATTCGCTCGTGTCTGACTGTCTTTTGGTTGATTTTCGCGTGGGCATCCCATGGTTTCGGCGGCCCATGTGGCGGACTGCCTGTGCCGAGTTCCTGACGACACCATACCCACGGAGAAGAGAGGCTCGAGCTTCCGAGCTGTGAGCCAGAAAAAGTGGAACCGCCAGAGCCAGAGAAACATCGATTGCTTGCCTTGGTTTGATGTGCCAAGAGCATGGATCCTCTTTAATTCCAGGATCCTGGTCACGTTTCGAGTTTCGAGTCCACAGGGAAGTTGGCAGGGTCGGAGGAAGCTTTTTGCAATTTTCGCATCGCAGAGTGCTGCATTCGGAATGACAGGAAACTTGGACCAAAAAAGCTTCCCATTCGAAATCACCCAAAGTAGTGATAGGTTTTGCCGCTCGTTCATTTCTTGTTAGGCGACGTCTGGGCGGAGACTGGCGAGCGAGCGGCTTAGAAGGGTAAGTCGGGCTGGTGTGTCCGATTTTTGACTTGTGTCACAAGCAATGGTTGATGTCCCCTTTTCTTCCGTAAAAAGCCGTCTCCAAAGAGGTCCCTGCTTTTGAGACACCATCTCGGGCTGCCAGCGCCTCTCATTTCGCCCACTGAACTTATGCACACCCTACAGCAGCCAAGTGCGTCCTGTGTTTGTTTGCTTCCTTCTTTGCAGAGCTACACCCATCAGAGGCCATCAAGACATATGTGCCATAACATGGGTTGTGATCCGCCTTTTAGTAAGGATCCTCAAGACTGAGTGCTGGATTTGTCTCGTCATTGAACCTTGCTGAATCGAAACACATACTATGAGCAAAAACACAACCACTAGCGAGCACAGCCCCTGACAGACGGTTGTTTTGTTCGATCTGTCGAGTTTTGTATCTTTTGGTGTCGCAGTCGTGTGCCGTTTGCGAGCTGGACTTGTTGTTCATCTTTCAATCCATGAGGCGAAAGTTGGAGTTTGCCAAGCGAGCGGCAACACTCTGAGAATTGTGCGAAGGCAATGAGCAAACGGTTTGTCAAGTCAAAGAACTGCACATGATGATCAGAGAGAAAATAGGGAGGAATCAAATGGCTGGTCAAAAATGGGTACCCAAAATAGAAGCCTGGTAAAGGAAACCAAGGACTAAAATCTGCGGTCCCCCGGTGGTTTAATTTTGACCCACACTCAAATGAAACGAATAATAATAATAGTAAGAAGAAGAAGCAGACGAAGAATAAGAAGACGAAGAGAGAAGACGAAGAAGAAGAAGCAGAAGAAGAAGAAGAAGCAGAAGAAGAAGAAGCAGAAGAAGAAGAAGAAGACGAAGAAGACGAAGAAGACGAAGAAGAAGAAGAAGAAACATAATAACATAACAAGAACAATAATAGGACCAAGAGGAGGAGAAGAAGAATAAGAAGACGAAGAGAGAAGACGAAGAGAGAAGACGAAGAAGAAGAAGAAGAAGAAGAAGAAGAAGAAGAAGAAGAAGAAGAAGAAGAAGAAGAAGAAGAAGAAGAGGAATAATAACAAGAAGAGGAGGAGAAGAAGAAGCAGCAGAAGAAAATAATAGGAGCAGGCGGAGGAGGAGGAGGAGGAGGTTGAATGTACCCTCCTGAGGTACGAGTGCGTGGTGCCACCGCCAGAGTCGACAGCGCGGATACGCGTGCTGGAAAGAGTCGGCCTGACGTGATTGATCGAGGACGGCCTCAGATCAACCCATCGTCCCCCCTTGGAGGCTTGAGGGAAGTTGGGTGACACTTCCCTTCGACTCAGAGACTTGGTATTCGATTTACCTCAGCCATCAACCTCAAGCCACCCCTCAAGCCGCTTGGAACAGTTGTTTGGGGGGAACCATCTTGAACAGCGGTCCATCTTGTGAGTGTGTCGCCTCCAACAAGTGTCAGCCAGGATCTATTTCGTTGAAACAACACTTAAATTGTTCCTTTGCAGGGATTCCTGAGGTCAGACAGTTGTACAGGAAATGAGGGGCACATTTCTCTAGGATCGATTCTAGTACTTTGCTTTTCTCTTTAGAGGCAGCTTCCTTCTGCAAACACACCTTTCCTGAGTTTCATCCCAGCGGTTTATATTCTCCATCATATGCGCTGTTGTAGGGCGTGCAATTTTCAAGCCGACATTTCGCGCTGCTTCTGAAGATACTCTTATTCTCTCAAGCCTTTGGTGGGGACCTTTTGTTCCGATAACAACTTTGTAACATGTCACAGAGGAGAGTCTGAGCTTAAACACCTTTGGATGTAAAAAGTTGAATGCGTCAGACTATCCGCCGATGCAGCTCAGCAAGTCTGCGCAGACTTGCGCATCTCGGGAACGCAAGTTTTTTTTTGGTGTGGCAGTTCTGGGTTTTGGGAATAGCACTCAATTTTCAGGGGTGTGCAAGCATTCTGCTTGCACTTGTCCCTGTGCCAGGAATTCGTTTTAGATCATGCCGACTGCCTGGCGGATCATCCTATGCATTTGGCAATGGCGCGCGGGGCTGAGCAAGGCTTCTTTCGGGCTAGTGGAGCGATGCTTGTTGGTGGGAGATCAAGCAATGAAGACGTGGAAGCCGTAATGTAGTCATGCGTGCCATGCTCCACACGTGTGTTTTCTTGAACGCGGAGATGGCAATTTAATGGGCTGTTGACGACAAGCATGAATCAACCCTCTCGCAGCAGCCATAAAAGCTTCTCTCCCTCCCGGCACTTCCACATTGTTTTTTTCTTTTTTTAGTAGTTAGCAACACAGCTAAGAGCTTTACTTGAATCACAATCCTGAACAAGCGCTGTCAGCATGATCACTGTCAGCTGCTATACGCAAATCAAGTTTGTCGTTGCCGTCGAGGGGAGGAACGCATGCAATCCGCTGGCAAAATACAGATTTTGCGGGCACTGGATCTTAGTTAGATTCCTTGCAAACTACCTTTCATGACCTGAAACTGCTCTGTTGTCGAATGCCTTATGGAGAAATCAGCTGTGTAGTGGTAAAATATGGATTTGCAGTGTCTCAGCTTTCATGAAACACGGGTTGACATTTGCCACAGATTCCAGCCATTGCTCCATCGCGCGCAGTCTTTCGCGGCACGAGGCCAGACGAGTGGGCGGATTTTTCTGGCGTGCCGGTCAGCGAGCCCGACGCGCACAAGGCGCTGCGTCCCGTCCCTGCGTCGTGCCAGTATTTTAGGATGTGCATGCGGCCTCAAGTTCGCTGATATTTGTAGTCTTTTGTTTTGTTCACAAGGAACGTTGAGCAATTGTGATCAGGATTATGTGTTAATTGGGGCAATTTCACAAACGTTGCAGGTGTTTATTAACAGTTTGTTCAAGTCACCTCATTTTGTATGTGTACGACGGGATATTGCAATTGCCCGGCTCTTTTCAACTGTTATTCCTTGGCAATTGTGCACACCTACCATGTTGTTGTTTCCAGCTTAGGACAGCAGTTCATCTTCGAGTCATACCTTGGGAAATATGTTGGAGCGGGTGTTCTGCCTATCCTGAGGGTTCTGTCCTTTCTGAGTGTGAAAGCTTGGGCGCACACGTTTGCGCTTTTGGCATGCCAGATTATTCACTACCTGCTCAAGCAGGGCAAACCGGCAGAGCTCATGCTGGCGAGCGCACGTAGCTGAGTGGGATGGAGAACCGAACCATGACCTTGTCTTGCTGCTCGAGAGAAAGAGGGAGTGTCCAGTGTTTAGCAAGTTGGGGCCCTTTGCAATCCATTCAAGAGTATGTTTTCAGGCATTGGCTTAAATCAGCACTCAACATGCTGGGTGTCCCTTGATGATCCTCTTGTTGGGACTATTTGGAGATCCCATGCAAACTTGCTTGATTCATCCTCGAGGTCCACAAGGAAACCCGCGCGATCCGCGGTTACGCCCAGACCTTGGGGGTGCACTCCCAGAAGATCAACGGCAAGGGGAAAAGCTTCGACCCATTCGCGCCCCCTCCTCTTGTACTGTGGCTCCACAAGGCAGGCTAACAGGAGCAGCAGAGGTTGTAGTTGCGGCAATTGCAACCACTGGCCAGCCAGTCAACCAAAGACAGGTGCCATGTCTCCTTGTACTCCGCCACTGAGATTCACCTCGGCTACCTTGAGAAGGACCAGATCTTGGAGATCGCCTATCTGAAGGCCTTTTTTTTCCAGAATCCGGTTGAGACGTTTTGCCAGTGAAGCGCGGCTCCGGTCTTTGCCTAGACCTGCCAAGAGGGTTGTGAGGGATGGACCCAGTTGAGATCCCCAGCTTTGATGGGGCTCAGCTCCTTCCTACCACTAGGTGCAGCGGGGCTTCCAGCGACAAGGCGTCGCGAAGCTGCTGGTGGACGGGGCGCCCGATCGGGTCGGGGGACGCTTCGGTTCCGGGTTCGCTTCGTTGAGTTGGCCGTTGGCCGCTGGTTTGGGGTTGGTGTTTTCTTTCCGTTTTTTGTTTTTGTTGTTGGTTGGGGTGGGTGGGGGGAGGTTTGGTTTGGGGGGCAGACCCATGGATGGTTTTCCGTTTTGTTTTTTTGTGGGGTGGGCGAGGGGGGGGGGGGGGGGGGTGGGGGGTGGTTTTTCCTTTTTTTGTTGGTTGGGGTGGGGTGGCTTGGGGGTTTGGTTTGGGGGCAGACACATGGATGGTTTTCCGTGTTTTTTTTGTGTGGGGGAGTTGGGGGGGGGGGGGGGTTTTCCTTTATTTTGTGTTGGTTGGGGGTTTGGTTTGGGGGGGCAGACTGATGGATGGTTTTCCGGGCGGGGGGGGGGGTTGGGAGGGGGTTTTTCCTTTTTTTTGTTGGTTGGGGTGGGGTGGCTTGGGGGTTTGGTTTGGGGGGGCGGACCCATGGATAGTTTTCCGTTTTGTTTTTTGGGGTTGCGGGGTGGTTTTCCTTTTTTTTTGTTGGTTGGGGTGGGGTGGCTTGGGGGTTTGGTTTGGGGGGGCAGACCCATGGATGGTTTTCCGTTTTGTTTTTTTGTGGGGTGGGCGAGGGGGGGGGGGGGGGGTTGGGGTGGTTTTCCATTTGGTTTGGGGTGGGGTGGGGGGAGGTTTGGTTTGGGGGGGCAGACCCATGGATGGTTTTCCGTGTTGTTTTTGTGTGGGGTGGGCGAGGGGGGGGGGGGGTTGGGGCTTGGTTTTCGTTTTTTGTTGTTGTTGGGTGCGGGGGTTGAATGATGCAATGATATACAAAAGGGGCCTTGAGCCAAATGTCGCGGGAGATCAATTGGTCTGAGAACCAAACACAAAACCCACACAATTTTCTTTTGATCTCCAGCACTAAGTATGAAATACTATTGGCTTCATGGCCTTTGGCCGTAGCCTTGATGTATGCCGTAGCCATGCTGTATGCCGTAGCCATGTGTATTAAAAATGCCGGATTCATCCTCTTTTCTGCTCGGATGAAATGTCTTGGCTTTCGAAATGGACAACACTATGTACTGCTTCTTTTTGAGATACCTAGATGTATCAAAAGGGTGATGTACAACGCTATGTACACGCGGGACGATTGTGAAACTATTGATCTCTCACTCATGGTATAGTCTTGTAGACGGCGAGGATCAATCATCTGAATTGAGTTCGTGGTGCTGAACGTATGAATCTTCATGGTCAGTCAGATCGACGATACCATCGGCGGCTGCTGTCGGATTGACTGCCATAGTCTCCATAATCATTCCAGGTCGAGTTGCTATAGTCCTTCCACTGCTTCTGATGTCCCCACTGCTTGTTGTAGTGCTTGTACTCCTGCGGGGTCCAGGCTTGTTTCTTCTTGATGTACTCCTGGTATCTCTCGGAGTTGCAGATGTGCTGCGGATGTAAACCATGAGGGGACTGTGAGAGTCGGAGTCCTGCGAGCCATTCATGAACATGTCATTGTTCACGTGCTTAAATTGCTCTGCGGATGAGACCTGGTAATCGAATATGGCCTTGGTTGGATCGTTCCGCATGAGTTCCAGTTGTTCCTCATCCATGCCGTTCATCTCGTCCTTCCGGAAAGCCTGCTGGATGTTCGTTTTGCCCCATCCAAATACGAAAGTCATCATCACATGTGGAATGTCCGATCATATCCTGATCCACACTTCATGTACAGGTGATGACGGACAATGGACTTTAGGGTGCACGAAGTCTCCATTGCGTACTCCATTCTGTCCACGAGTGGCAAATCTTTCGTTTCATTCCACAGTCTCTGATATGCTCTCATGAGGATGTTCACGAGACCGTTGGCCGGATTGAAGACGTGCTGGAGTTTGCTGAAGGTGTTCGCTGATTTGTTGGCGTCTCCGGTGATCGCATCGCATCGGTACAAAGTCACGAGCGGCATGATTTCATTTTGAAGATCTTCCCGTTCTGCTCCATGGCTGATTGAAGGATGAATGTGGAAAACTCCAATGGTAGCGAATGGGAGATCTGCCCTCGTTTTGTGGCGGTTGTCGTTTTGTGGCGGTTGTCATACTCGTGGAGTGACTTGTTGGATGATCTCGGGATCATGCCACGAAACTCATCACTCTGCTCGATATGGAGAACGACGATCTCCTTGTCTCGGCCATGTCCTTGGACAATGGTGCGTGCTGGCAATCTCGGTCCAATGTACTTCTTGGACTCAGTAAACATGGATGGTCCTGTAGTTGCCAAGCAATCCGAGGTCGGAGTTTCGTATTCGGGATCAGTGCAACTTCCGTCGGTTCCGAAGAAACATCTGAACATTCCGAATGTGGTTTCCCAATTCTGGCTCTTGGTGGAAATGTGTCTTGCCAGAAGTTCCACTCTTGCAGAAGGTCCGCCACGGACAAAGCATGCGATCGGTCTGGATGACCATTGCTTGATCACGATGCCCTTGTACCCGAATCGGATGAACGTCTTGATGAGCTCCCTGGATTTCTCATCATTAGGACTGAAGAATGCGTCTGCTTCATTCAGGCATAAGATGTGTGCACTGTTCTGCATCATCATCTTCACGATCGGTCGATCCTTCATCGGCATGTTGTACACCTCCCTGTTGTCCAGCTTTGGATTCCTCGTGAGGTTTCCATGGTTCAGGGTCAGCATGTTCATCGCTATGGATGAGGTGAACTCATGCATCTTGAGATAGTCCACAGGAGGACGGTCGGTCGGTTGCATCAGCGATCCCAGCATATCGGCATAGGCTCGGATGATTTCCGGGTCATCATGTGACCTAAGCTTCTTCAATCCAAGTGGAAGCTTAATCGGATATCCGGATCCTGGTTGAGCTTGCTTGTACTCGTCCATGGTGGGACATTCTCCTCGATGAGGGAAGTAGAATTCTTCTTCTCCGAGATTGACATCGGGATCGACATGTGCCAACGAGGCTCTCTCGCAAGCTGTCAAGTTGGGATGAGCTCTTCTTGGATCTTTGTTGTACTTGTTCATGAAGCGGAGGAGGTTTGCCTTGGTCTCCGCGAGCTCTTCCTCTGCGTCCTTTTTGTTCAAATCTGTTTCGAGATAGATTCCCTTGAGTTTTTGGATGAACTCGTCTAAGTTCTCTGAGTTATGATATTTCACGGTGACCTTTGGCTTGACGGATCTTTCCCCGGAGGGTTCCATGGTCTCTTCTTCAGCTTCTTTTCCTTGCTGTGCTTTGTGGAATTCACATAATTGAAGAAAGCATCGGCAAATTCGCGGATCTTGGTGTCATACATCTCGTAATCTTCATAACTGAGATGCTTCTTCATGATCCACTTGTTGCTCGCCATGAGGCTGCCATCAGGTTCAAATGCTGCAACAATGTTTCTTGCCTCGATGGTTTTGTCTGTCAACGCTGTTCGCTCTTCGGAGAGTCGGATGCCATAGTCTTGGTCCTTGAGGAATGCAAGGATCAACAGTGCGTCTCTTCCTGCTGGCACATGGGTCAATGCGGCTTCTGACTCATCGTCGTCAAGGATGACGTCATCGATGCATGCCATGTGCACGTGCATTCTCCCCGAAGGGTTTGACTGGGATTTCCCAGATTTGAGCCCGTGCTCCATGATGCTGAAGAGCTGATTTCCATAGGTTGCATGGAACATGAATGTGATGGGCTTCTTCACGAACGGCTTGATTTTTCTCTCTTCTTCAATGGATGGTGGTGCCGGCCTTCGCATTCTGTGCTTGGGCTGAGCTGTGCCTTCATCTTCATGAGGCGCCTCGGATCTTGACGGATGCGGACTTGGCGGAATAGATTCCGTTGGTCGATCATAGTCCGGTTCGTCGTGTTGAGGCTCTTTCTGCTGCTCAGAGTACAGGGGTCGTCCAAAGGATTGGATCTCGACTTGTCGTGTGTGTCCGCTGTTGCATCTCACGTAGAACTCCATCTCTGGATCGACATAGAATTCCTTGCCATCGGGCCTGAGTGCATTTTGTGCGGATCTTGTGGCGAGCTTGTCGATCCATCGATTCCTTGGAACAATTTCTCCCCGTGCCTTGCGCTCATTATATGACCCGTCCACGGATGGAAATACGAATGCAATTTCGAAACGTGATTTTCCATAGCTCGGGAACATAGCCATCAAGAGCAATCCTGGCTTATTTCCAATGAAGTTCCTAGCATGTGTGACGCAGGTCAATGCGTCATAGCTCGACGGATCCATCAGGACCCATGTCCACGTGTCGTTTGCATTCCTTATGGATTCCATGCCTTGGATCATGTCGAAGACATCCGGAAAACGATCTGCTCATTCTCTCAATTCGCCAGAGGATGAGATCTGTGATCTGTTGCGCCTTGGATGGATCCATGCGGAAGTATTCAAACCTGTTCGACATTCTGGACGGTCTTCTCGAGATCATTGTTGCCGTTGTGGCATACCATCGGGATGATGTCGGTTCCGTAAACTTCGGATTGAGCATTGGTGTAGCAGCAGATGCTGTAGACCTTCTTGATGAAGTCCATGTATTGCTTCTCCGTATGATTTCCTTCACCTTGGAGTGTTGGCTGCCAGTAATCGTTGAATCTGGCCTTCAACCAGAATACCTTGGTCTCTCATGCTCAGGAACGAAATGGAAGTCCGGATTGACATCGAGGATGGTTGAGCATTCCTTGTAGTACTCGTACACAAAATTCAGAATTTTGAATGTCCGAAGTCCTGGGTGTACGGATTCCTTCTGGAGGCTGATGTTTGTATCCGATCCATATGTTACAAACCACCGATCATTGGATGTGAGAACAGGCCGCATCACTGGTCGCCTTGGAAGTGCAGGTCGATCACCAGGATGATTGTCGGATTCCGTCTCTTCAGCCAGGATGTTCCTTGGTGCTGGCTTGACCTTGGAGACAAGCCTCAATGCTGGTGGCGGTGACTTTGGAACAAGTTTCGGATGCGGCATCGCCTTCGACGTAGGCCTTCCTGCGGGAGGATGCCCTTCTTCATCTGAATCATCGTTGTCGGAATCTGGATCATAATCAACCTGCTCCATGTTGACATTCTCGGGTTGCTGAGAGGCGGATGGATTCTCATCGGCGACTTGCTCCATGGGGCAGTCTGATGTCTCATCTTCCTCATCACGAGCAGGGGATTCCTTCAACGGTGATGCCCGTCTCTTGATCATCGGCTTTGGCACAGGTGCCGCGGCGCTGGATCATCCAAACATCAGGTTGAGAATGGGCATGTCAACGAGATGATCGAGCATACAAGATTGCAAAGGTTGGATTGGTTGTAAACCGAAAGTGGCTGCGGAGGCAGACACATATTTCTTGAGATTCAAAATGGGTCAAGTGTAAACACGCGCATCACGGAATTGAGGAATTGAAAATATGCAAAACGGAAAAACTCATGCATCAGAATTCGTGGACATGCGGATCATGCCCCGGTTCCCCAATAAGCAAACATGGATTCTGCTATACCGACTCCTGCAAAGGCAATGATGTCGGGTCCGTGCTTCGTGTTGTGTGCTAGCCACTCAACCAAAAATGCCTTGTTCTGCAACATGGTACGGAAGGGTGGATGTGCATCTACATTCAAGAGATTGCCGGTGAGGACGGCCTTGATGAGCTCGTCTGCTTTAGCTGAATGCTTGGTCAGCGAATCTGCCAGACAATCTTCACTCCGTACATGTGCAAGGTCGTGCATCTGTCCACTGTTGCTTTCCTTTCTCAACATCTGGATCAAATGCATTGTTTCTTTCTGTTCCGGTTGATGTGTTGTGGATGCTGTGGTGACAAGATTGTTCGCATCAGTGCGGATGTGTACATCTGCAATTTCGCCCGTTATGTCTGACCAGAGGCCGCGAAGAAATAATGCTGAACCGTAACAACGCATTAGTCCGTGCAACTCTGCAACAGTAGTGGACATGGTTGTGGCGGTGATCTTGTGCGTCTCATAGTCGACCAGTGAGCCTCTCGAGTTGGATGAGCCCTGGCGAAGATCTCTTTGTTCTGCAAGAAAGATAACATGCGCACGTTGGGATGACTTATCCTCGTTGTTGCGATAGGATGCATCTGGATAGCCAACTATGCGTGTCTTGCCACGAAGGGGCCAGAATCTCATGCTAAGCGGGATGCTCTTGATGGTTCTGACTGTCTTATTAATGGCGCGAACGTCCTCAATGGTCGGTGATGATGCCTTGGATGCACACCTGGGGAATTGATAACCAATGTGGGACTGCGTTCGCGACTGTAACCAGTTGATCTGACCTAGGGCACTTCCGTGTGCAGTATGCATTTGTGGAGTAAGAGGAATGTCGTCCTTCAGGTGTTTGTCAAAAGTGATCTCCTGCAGTTCGTCGATGGCAACATTCTGATGAACATTGATGTACCAACCGTGCTTGTCATCTTGCTTCCATTGGATGCGCTGTCCTACGAAGAGGCAATCATTTTTGTCCTCGGAACCAACCTGAAAATCTTTCCGAAGTCGTCCCATGATTTCCTTCTCGAACAAGTCATCCCCCGTCATAAGAAGATCATCTACATGAAGAGACAGTGCTCCATGAACTTGTCGATTCTTGGCATTGTTACCAGAAACAGGATCCATGAGGTCATGAACTGCTCCTTCGAGATCGAAAGCTGTGGATGACTTCTTTTCACTCACCAATGCGGGCTTCGGAAGCTGCTTGCCGTAGTACAGTAGGAACGAAGTGCCGAGTCAAGGATGTTCCACCATCTGCGGGGTGCGTCATTCAGCCCGTAGGCAGGCTTCTTCATGCGCGCTCCAATGTGTGGCGGATATCCCACTTCAGGAGGTATCTGACAAATGATGTCACGAGACTGATCGTATGCTTCGCCTTGGAGAAATGCTGTCTTCAAATCCATGTGGAATATATTCCAGCCTTTATTTGAGGCTGCTTGGATTGCAAGGCGGAAACCACTCCTGGATGCAGCAGGACTGTCTGTCTGCTGATCATTCTTCTGCTTGTCTTGGAAGCCTCGGAGGACCCAGCGAGCCTTGGTCTTCAGGAAGTTACCATCCTTGTCTCGCTTCAGGGTTAGAACCCAGCGACCGGTGACCCAGTTCCTGACCTGAATCTTGCGTGTATCGACTAAGTCGAACACTTCATTGTCAAGCCATGATTTGCACTCAAGCTGCTTGGCTTCTAGGAATTGCTTCTGATAAGCTCTTATTTCCGTGGCTGTAGCTTCCTTCCGCTTCTTGCCAATGAGTGCGGATGTGGATGAAGCCTTCAAGGATTCTTGCTTGGATGAATACAGAACTAAGAGTGCACGGTCATCGTCGGTCATGTTCTTGCATAACTGGTCAACATGATTCTGATCTGTGTATTTCTGATGAGAGAATCCGCATCGGGGCGATGGGCTGAAGGTCCCTTTCACACGTCCAAGAAGGACAGGGTTGCCTTCGATATCTCTCGGAACCGTAAAGGATCCGGTGTTCGCACAGATCTTCTGTTCGGCTGTCATGAGTGACCAATGCGCTTCATCTAAGAACGAGATCAGCTTGGTGATCATCGTAAGATCTGGTCCTCTGAGAGTCTTCTGAATCTCCATCTTCCTGGTCAGTGTATCTCATGGTTCTTTCTGAACTTCCAGTGCCGGATGAGGTTGGAACATGAGGAATCAGTTCTTCCTCACTTTCATATTGGACCGGCAAATTCGCTGGATTGTTCGGATTATAATTGGATGAAGATGCAGGATCATGTCTGGGAGAATGCCCAGGTGACTCATCATTGTCATCTGGCTTCTTCTTCTTCTTCCCAGTCTTCTGCTTCTTTGATGGACTGCCGGTTGTTTCTTCTTGCGCAAGTGTTGGCAGTTCAAGATCTTCATCATGGTCTTCTGCTTCGGGATTTGTGAGAATCGCAGGTGGTGAAGGCACCACGACAGTCGGAAGAATTGGCTGAGATGATTGCGACTGTGACGGCAAAGACACATCGCCCCCCAGTCGATTGAGTCCGCTTGAGGATGAAATGGACTCCGGCGCATCTGAGAATGATTGATGAACGGATGAAAACATCACAATCATAATTCTCCCAATTGCATTTGGATGCAGGCAAGACCCAAATCCTATTCAGCTAATCAGGTTGCCAGAAGGATACGATTGCATCGTCCGGAGGTGACGTAACAGGCATATTGATGCCAATGGCGTGGACGTATGCGGTGCATGCATCATACTGAGTGGATGAGATGCACAATTGTTACAGCCATTCCACATGTTCTGACGTCGCCAGTCATTAGGATCTTGCTTGAAGATATCGGTTTCAGTCCCAGGTGGGTACTGCTTCATCGTCTTCTGGAACTTCTGAACTAGCGGATCCTGCATGACTAATGGTTGAACGTCCTTGTTGAATGGCAGGTCTTGGATTCTGACTGCAAGACTGCTGCTGGTCATGTTGAACTCCTTGTCAATGGCTTCCATCTCCTTTCTCAGGATATCAACCTGCTTGATGGTGGATGGTTCAAAAAGGTCCTCCAAGAGGTACACCTCATTGTCAAGCGGTTTCACCTGCAAGTGTCGTAGGAGGATGTGTGCGAGATCCTGACAGAACTGGTAAGGATACCTGTGCCAGTTTGGTCCTGCTTCCGAAGGTACCAGCGTTTCCCTCTAGGGGTTGGTGTTCATGCTTGACTGAACTGGAAAAAATTTACACCTTCTGAAGATCGGTCTCATTACCTCGGGAGGTAAACAGTGCATCAAGCTCGTGAGCCCGGATTCAGGATCTTTAAGTCCGTATGCACAGAAATGGAAATCTCCCCAGGTCACGGATGGATCTGAAAACAATTGTTGCATGCGTTTCAGATACCATATCCTGGATGTCTGAGGATTTTCGATGATGAAGTGTCTTCTGTGCTTCAACTGATATCGCGCAATGGATGCCACAAATTCAACCATGGGAAGGTAGCGTCTCCGCTTTCCCCCAACCTTTTGTTGGTCTTGTTGGATGTTCTGCATATTTGACCATGGTCCACAGACCGGTGCCATAAGGATGACATCAAGTGCTTGTTCCCTGATGATCTCCATGACCATGTGTCGTCCCTTGGATGTCATTACATCGAATCCTGTGCGGATGTCTACGGGAGTCCCAACCTTAAGACCTGATAGTGCACAGCATTGACATCTCGAGAACGTGGATCTTTCCCTTACGTACACAATTCCAATGTGCTTGTTCAGGAATGGATGTGAGGTTCTCGACGAACATGTTCTCTGCTGGATGAGGTACTGCAGGTTTTGGAGTTGTTTTTCCCGCGATACATAATGGCACTGAGGATCTTGGCTTAGGAGCTGGTGCGGATGATTCCTTTTTCTTGGTATCTGCAGAGGAGCCTGGTTGCTCCTTCTGCAAGGATTCTCGCGCGTCTGCTAATAGAGGATCAATTCCGGGTTTCTCCGGAAGGATGGTTTCATCCTTCCTGAGCTTCGTCATGTTAACCTTGATGAGTCGAGTCCCAAGATCAAGTCCTACCATCGCTCCTTCTGGAAATGACCTTTCCTTTTAGCCATATTCCTCCCTTGCTTCCATCGGGACGAATCTTGGATTTGTCTTCCTGCCAGTAGAATACCTTGTCCTTCACCTGAAGAGGCTTAGAACTCATTCGGAGATTTTGAGCAAGGTCTCGTCGGATGTCTTCGGATTGACGTGCTTCTTGGAAAGCTTGCTTTGACAGCTGCTTGATCTGGATGGCTGTCAGTTCTTCTTCATTCCTGTCAATCGTCAACTGAGTTGGTGTTGCGACATCAAGTTGGATGAGATCTGCTGGTCGTCTTCCGAATGCGAGCTCCAATGGTGTTACACCCCTGTAGGTGACGGTCTGACTCCTGACAGTTGCAGCAGCCTTCACTAGCTGCCTGTATGTCACTTTCTTCAGTGTTGCAGGTGCTGTACCTGCCTTGATGGAACTTAGCATGATCTTGAGTTGTGCCTTCAGGAGTCGAACTGCTTCAGCTCGATTTGGCCATGGTGTATTTGGTCCCAAGGATATCGGTGGAAGGGACTGTTAGAAATGTTCCCATGTATCTGTCATGAAGGCTTGATCTGCGACAACTGATTTGGGCTGCAAGTGGTACTGGTCAAAATAGTTCCTGAGGACAGTGATGTTCTCGGCTTCTTGCGTAGTTGTCACTGCCTCTGCAGTGAGCAATGTTGTTGCTCCATCCAGGATGACAAAAACAATGATGTGTTCTCCTGTTCCAAGAGGAACTTGACAGTGATCAATGAATGTCATGTCACCAAAGGTGTCCGCTCGAAGTCCACTTGTTTTGCTTCGTGATGGTGCATGTTTTGCCGCTTGGCAAACTTCACACTCACTTCGGATCTTGTCAAATAGATCGAATGTTGATTTCGGCAAATGAAGTGCTCGGGTTCTAAATCGAAATTGATCTGTTGTCATGTGATGATGCTGCAGGTGGAGTTTCTTCAACTCTTCAGGATTTGACAATCGCTTGTGTATTCTGCCTAGGGCAAGCGGAAGCGATGTTGGTTCTTCTGAGGATGGTGCGAAAGGATCTGGCTCAATAGTCGACCGGCCCCTCTTGTCGATGATCCTGTCTGCTGCCGATCCTGAACCTGCTTCTTCGTCCTTAAGCGAATTGTCCGCGAAGGTGAAAATGGTCTTACCTGTCCACAGGTTAATCATCGGTTTATTTGCCTGGGATGTAAGTCTCCAATTGTCTTCTAAAATGTCTGGATCTCCACCTGCGGATGCATCAATGATTTCCGTAGTACGTTCTCGGCTAATGTGATCAGGATTGATTGGACATTCCTTGGCTCCATTTGGTGTGAACAGCGCCTTTTGGGGCGTGATGTGCACTGCTTGTTCTTCTTGTCAAGGATCCAATGGTCCTGCTTTTGAGACCCAATGATCTTAGGAGTTGCTAGGTCCTCCTTTGTCTCGGATGATTTTGCTGCACAAACAGTTTCGCTCTTGGTGAGATCCCCGGAGGGAAACTTGATGCTGTTATCATCGTCATAGACAGACGAGTGCATGTCCTGTACCGGATACCGGAACTGCTTGACGGTTCATGCCAAAGGCTTTGCATGTGATCTTGTCACATTGAGTTGAGGTGTGTGCTCGATGGTCATGTAGAGGTTCCGCATCTGGCTGATGCTTAGAAGGATTGGTACAGTTCCTTGTTCAAGGACGTCGATGTTGGTACTGCATGGAGGAGTTGTGTGATATCGAAGATGCAGGGTCCAATTTACCCTGGCGGTCTCTCCGTTTGCAAAAGTGAACTTGGTCTCGGCCGGAATGTACTCATAGGAGATGATGTCCTTCATTGGTTCGATGGCCTGAGTAAAACGCTGGATTGCATGCCAGCTGCCCATAGATCTGGTACATCCATTGTCCAGAATCGCATAGGTCGGGTTGTGCTGAGGGTTGATGACAGGCGCCATCAGCTTTGTTGCCAGAAGGCTGTGATTTGTTGTGACGGACAGATTGTGTTCTGAAACTGTATCTGATTGGATCAGCTTCTCGTGGATGGCCTTTTTCCCAGGATGCTCATATGCATCATGGAATGCCATTAACGCTTGTCCTGTGCTGGATGTCTCATGGGATGAGTACCAGCCATGTTCGTTCCATGTCCATGATTGATCCCAGTCTTGGTCTGTCCAACCGGCATAGGTAGGCTCCATGGATGGTGCAGTCTGCTGGATGGCGGGCTGCTCCTCCGTCTTCTCTGCGGTGGCTGCGAACGTCTTGGATTTTCCTTTCTCCTGTCCGCTCTTTCCTTTGCCACTCTCATAGGATGGATAACCTTTGGTTCCATCATAGGGATATTGGAATTTTGATTTTCCTTTCTTCCCTTCTTTCCTTTGCCTTTTCCCCAATATGCCTGGTCGTAGGGATCATAGTTTTCGTTGGCCATATTGGCCTTTCCGCCAGAACCGCTTTTTCTGAAGGGTTTAAAGCCACCTCGTTGGTGACTGCCCTTTTTGTTTCCTGATTTTCCTTTTCCTTTTCTCTTCTTGAACTTGAAGTTCCGCCCCGACACTCTTCTTGCTATGAACGCATCGTTCTCCTCGAGGACCAAGAACGTCTCTTCATCGTTGTTTGACATGAATCCTTCAAGTCCTTCTTCATCCTCAACCCAGAAGCCTTCTTGTCCTTCGAATTCACCTTGTTCGATGATGAAGAATGTGTTGCTTCGGTTGCCTCCTTGAGGTCGGATGGATGGATCTTGGATTGATGTCCTCGTCGTCATAAAGAGTTCATGGTAGTGCGTCTTCAGCATCTGATAGGAGTAGTTTTCGAGTGAGATGTTTCTCAGTGACATTGCACTTGTCAGTCTCTCTCTTTGCTGATCTGACAGCTCACTCTGTATGATGAAAAACTGTGCAATGAGATTATGCCCGAAGGGAAATGCGTCCCGCTGTCTGTCCTGCATTCCTTGGATATACTGTCTGAGGACTGTTGGATCGTCCTCATTGAGCAGGGCTGGAGGCGGTGCTCGAACACCGGCTGCTTGCTGATGTCGAGCAATTGTTCTTGCATTTGCGTCCTGTACGGACTGTCGAAAGGATGGGGGCTGTGCCGTGAAAACGGGCATCAAGTGCATCCATGCTGCCTTCAATCTCATAAGAAGGATTTCGAATTTTGTGGTAAAAATGAGGAACTCTTGGTTCTGCCTTCGATGATTGAAGAAACTGAGGAGCCTGTACAGATACACGTTGGTCGCACCTTTCAAAAAGTACTTCTTCAGCGTGTTCTTGAAATAGTTGACTCCTTCATCAGGATCTTGCAGAAGGTCGTTTTGGAGGACTGCCTTGTACATATATGCATCTCCCGTCAATCTGCTTTTGAGCAGAGGTCCTCTCTTGGATGCTTCCACTGTTGTGATGGTCACCCAGTCGTCCACGAGTTCTTCATATTCCGTCGTACGATGGCGGCTGCTTGGCGGTCATCGATAAATTTAGTGTTTCCTCCGTATAGCCTGGATTTTTGGCCATACTTGAATAGGCTTCCACGAAGCCATCTTCCCTTGGATCTCTGCGGAGAACCCGCTCCGCTACCACAAATTGAGGCCCACTGCCCAGGTGCCTATCCCAGAAGGGAACTGGTTGGTAGTAGAGGTCGTTGTGTAGGTCCCTGGATCTATTCCGGAGAGAATCCACTATGCCACTGTGGATGATTGGAGGATGGATTGTCCCTGGTGGATTGTCTTGTGGATAATCCTGTAAGCGGCCTGCTAAGGTTCTTTTGCTTCACGCGATCATGAATGATGCAATGATATACAAAAGGGGCCTTGAGCCAAATGTTGCGGGAGATCAATTGGTCTGAGAACCAAACACAGGGGGAGGTTTGGCTTGGGGGGGGCAGACCCATAGATGGTTTTCCGTTTTGTTTTTTTGTGGGGTGGGCGGGGGGGGGGGGGGTGTGTGAGGGGGTTGGTGTTGGGGGGGTGATTTTCCTTTTTTTTTGTTGGTTGGGGTGGGGTGGGGGGAGGTTTGGTTCGGGGGAGCAGACCCATGGATGGTTTTCCGTTTTGTTTTTTTGTGGGGTGGGCGGGGGGGGGGGGGAGGCACTGTTTCAGGTGCCCCAGAAGGGAACTGGTACCCTGTTTGTGGTAGTAGAGGTCGTTGATTTGGTCCCTGAATCTATTCCGGAGAGAGTCCAATCTGCCAATATGGATGATTGGAAGATGGATTGTCCCTGGTGGCTTGACTTGATTAATATTCCTGCTAGCGGTCTCTGCAAGCCTTTGTGCTGCTATCGCATGAATGCAATATGCTATATACAAGAGGGCCTTGAGCCAAATGGTTGCAGGAGATCAATGGTGTAACAAACCAAACACAAAACAGACACACATTTCTTTTGATTTCCAGCACTAGATATGAAATATCGTTGGCTTCATGGCCTTACGTGCCGTAGCCATACTTGAAAGTGTGGGCCGTAGCCATCTATTGTTACAATGATTCATCCAATTGGCGCGGATGATTTTGTCATGTGAGCAAGATGAAAAACGTTTTGTACTGACTCTGCGCGATACCTAAATGTATCCAAAAGTGATGCACAACGCTATGTACATGTGGGACGGATGTGAAACTATTGATCTCTCACAGAATAGTCTTGTTGGCGGTGAGGATCAATCTGGTTGTAGTTCGTAGTGCTGGTCGTGTGAGTCTTCTTGGTCAGTCGGATGAGTGCCAAAGGTGGCTCTTTCATCAAGTGATCAGCGGTACCAAAGGTCGAATCGCCATAGCCCTTCCAGTGCTTTTGATTGCCCCAGTACTGCTGTGTTGTAATCTTTGTACTCCTGCTGAGTCCAGGAGTGCTTCTTCTTGAGGTGCTCCTTGGATCTCTCAAAGTTGCGTTGTCTGGCGGCGGATCTGCTGCGGATATATACCACCAGCGGACTGTGCGAGTCGGAAGATTGTGAGCCGTTCATGAACATATCGTTGTTCACATGCTTGAAGCGTTCCGCGGATCAGACCTGATAGTCGAAAATGGCAGACGTTGGATCGTTCCGCGCGGCTTCCAGTTGTTCATCGCTTTTGGCGTTCATCTCTTCCTTCCGGAAAACCTGCTGGATATTCGTTTTGCCCCACCCAAACACGAATGTCATTATTACATCTGGGAATGTTCGATCATACCCTGATCCAGTCTTCATGTACAAGTGATGACGAACAACGGATTTGATGGTGCATGAGGTCTCCATGGCATACTCCATTCTGTCCACGAGTGGAAGATTCTCCGTCTCATTCCACAAACTCTGATAGGCCTTCATGAGGATATTCATGAGACCATTGGCTGGATTGAAGACGTGCTGGAGTCTGCTGTAGGTATTCGCGGACGAGTGAATTGTTGGATGATTTTGGGAGCATACCACGATACCCATCACTCTGCTCGATGTGGAGAACGACAATCTCTTTGTTCCGTCCGTGTCCTTGGACGATGGTGCCTGCTGGCAATCTTGGTCCGATGTACTTCTTGGACTCAGTAAACATGGATGTTCCCGTAGTTGCCAAACAGTCCGAGGTGGGAATGTCGTATTCAGGATCAATGCAATTTTCCCCGGTTCCGAAGAAACATCTGAACATGCCCGAATGTGGTTCCCCAATACTGACTCTTGGCGGAAATGTGTCTTGCCAATAGTTCCACTCTTGCGGAAGGTCCGCCGCGGACAAAGCATGCAATTGGTCTGGATGACCATTGCTTGATAACGATGCCCTTGTACCCGAATCGGATGAACGGGATTTTTCATCTTGAGGACTGAGGAATGCGTCTGCTTCATTGAGGCATAAGATGTGTGCGCTGTTCCGCATCCGCATCTTCACGATTGGTCGATCCTTCATCGCCATGTTGTGCACCTCCCTGCCATCTAGTTTTGGATTCCTCGTGAGGTTTCCATGGTTCATGGTAAGCATGTTGATCGTCAGGGATGAGGTGTACTCATGCGTCTTGAGATGGTTTACAGGAGGACAGTCAGTCGGCTGCATCAGCAATCCCAAGATATCGGCAAATGCTCGGATGGTTTCCGGGTCGTTGTGTGACCTAAGCTTCTTCAATCCAAGCGGACGCTTAATAGGATATCCGGATGTTGGCTGTGCATTCCTGTACTCGTCCATGGGTTGGACATTCTCCTCGATGGCGGAAGTAAAACTCTTCCTCCCCGAGAATGACATCAGGATCGACGTGTGCCAATGAGGCTCTTTCGCTTGTCAACTGAGGATGAGCTCTCTTTGGATCCTTGTTGTACTTCTCCATGAAACGGAGGAAGTTCCTTTTGGTTTCCGTGAGCTCCTCATCGGCGTCCTTCTTGCTCATTTCTATTTCGAGGTAGATTCCCTTGAGTTCCTTGATGAACTCGTCTAGGTTCTCGGTATTGCGATACTCCATTGTGACCTTTGGTTTGACGGATCTCCCCCCGGAGGGTTCCATGTTCTCCTCTTCAGCCTCGTCTTGATCGGTGGAGTGCCGTCGCTTCTTGGTCTCTGAGGAAGTATCTTTTTCCTTGCTGTACTTATCGGAATTTACATGGCTGAAGAAAGCATCGGCGAATTCCCGAATCTTGGTGTCGTACATTTCAACATCTTCACGACTGAGAAGCTTCTTCATGATCCAGTTGTTGTTCACCATGGAGGTACCGTCAGGTTCATATGCTGCAACAATATTCTTCGCCTCGATGGTCTGATCTGTCAGTGCTGTTCGCTCTTCGGAGAGTCGGATGCCATAGTCCTGGTCCTTGAGGAATGCAAGGATCAACAGTGCATCTCTTCCTGTTGGCACATGTGTGAGTGCTGCTTCTGACTCGTCATCGTCGAGGATAACGTCGTCGATGCATGCCATGTGGACGTGCATTCTCCCCGTAGGGTTTGACTGGGATTTTCCAGGTCTGAGCCCGTTCTCCATGATGCTGATGAGTTGATTTCCATAGGTTGCATGGAACATGAAGGTGATGGGCTTCTTCGCGAGCGGCTTGATCTTTCTTTCTTCTTCAATGGATGGTGGTGCCGGCCTTAGCATTATGTATTTTGCCTGAGCTGTGCCTTCTTCTTCATGGGGCGCATCTGATCTTGACGGATGCGGACTTGGAGGAATGGAAGGTCATAGTCCCTTGGCGAGGCTCACTCTGCTGCTCGTAGTACAGGGGTTGTCCAAAAGATTGGAGATCGACTTGTCGTGTATGACCGCTGTTGCATCTCACATAGAAGTCCATGTTGGGATCATTGAGGAATTCCTTGCCATTAGGCCGGAGTGCATCGTATGCGGATCTCGTAGTGAGTTTGTCGATCCATCGGTTTCTTGGAACAATTTCTCCCCTGACCTTTCGCTCATTGTATGGCCCGTCCACGGATGGATACACGAACGCAATCTCGAAACGTGACTTTCCATAGTTCGGGAACGTAGCCATCAAGAGAAGTCCTGGCTTATTTCCAATGAAGTTCCTGGCATGTGTAATGCAGGACAATGCATCGTATAGCTCAACGGATCCATCAGGACCCACGTCCACTTGTCGTTTGCATTCCTTATGGATGCCATGCTTTGGATCATGTCGAAGACATCCGGAAAACAATCTGCTCATTCTCTCAACTCGCCAGAGGATGAGGTCGGTGATCTGTTTTGCCTTGGATGGATCCATCTGGAAGTACTTGCAAACCTGTTCAACATTCTGGACGGTCTTCTCGAGATCAATGAAGTTGTTGTGACATACCATCGGGATGATGTCGGTTCCGTAAACTTCTGGCTGAGCATTGGTGTAGCAGCAAATGACATAGACCTTCTTGATGAAGTCCATGTATTGTTTCTCTGCGTGATTGCCATCACCCTGAAGCGTTGGCCGCCAATAGTCGTTGAATCTGGCCTTCAGCCAGAATACCTTGCCTCCATGCGGTCGTTCATGCTCAGGAATGAGGTGGAAGTCCGGATTCAAGTCGAGGATGGTTGAGCACTCCAAGTAGTATTCGTACACGAATTTGAGGAATTTAGAATTCCCGAAAGGTCCTGGGTGTACGGATTCCCTCTCAAAACTGATGTCGGTGTCTGATCCATCTGGCACATGCCACCGGTCGTTGGATGTGAGAGTTGGCCGCATCGCTGGTCGCCTTGGAAGTGCAGGTCGGTCACCAGGATGATTGTCGGATTCTGTCTCCTCATCCAAGATGTTCTTCGGTGCTGGCTTGACCTTCGACACAAGCCTCAATGTTGGTGGAGGTGACTTTGGAATCAGTTTTGGATGTGGCATGGCCTTCGACGTCGGCCTTCCTGCGAGAGGTTGCTCTTCCTCATCTGAATTCTGCTATACCGACTCCTGCAAAGGCAACGATGTCGGGTCCGTGCTTCGTACTGTGTGCTAGCCACTCAACCAAAAATGCCTTGTTCTGCAACATAGTACGGAAGGGTGGATGTGCATCAACGTTCAAGAGATTGCCTGTGAGGACGGCCTTGATGAGCTCGTCTGCTTTAGCTGAGTGCTTGGTCAGCGAATCTGCCAGGCAATCTTGACTTCGTACATGTGCAAGGTCATGCATTTGTCCACTGTTGCTTTCCGTTCTCAGCATTTGGATCAAATGCATTGTCTCTTTCTGTTCCGGTTGATGTGTTGTGGATGCTGTGGTGACAAGATTATTCGCATCAGTCCGGATGTGTACATATGCGATTTCGCCTGTTATGTCTGACCAGAGACCGCGAAGAAATAGTGCTGAACCGTAGCAACGCATCAGTCCGTGCAATTCTGCAACAGTTGTGGACATGGTTGTTGCGGTGATCTTGTGCGTCTCATAGTCGACCAATGAGCCTCTCGAGTTTGATGAGCCCTGGCGAAGATCTCTTTGTTCTGCGAGGAATATAACATGCGCACGTTGGGACGTTTTATCTTCATTGTTGCGATAGGATGCATCGGGATGACCAACTATGCGTGTCTTGCCACGAAGGGGCCAGAATCTCATACTAAGCGGAATGCTTTTGATGGTTCTGACTGTCTTATTAATGGCGCGAACGTCCTCAATGGTCGGTGATGATGCCTTGGATGCACACCTGGAGAATTGATAACCAATGTGGAACTGCGTTCGCGATTGTAACCAGTTGATCTGACCTAGGACACTTCTGTATGCAGTATGCATTTGTGGAGTGAGTGGAGTGTCGTATCTCAGGTACTTGTCAAAAGTGATCTCCTGAAGTTCGTCAATGGCAACGTTCTGATGGACATTGATGTACCAACCATGCTTATCGTCTTGCTTCCATTGGATGCGTTGTCCTACGAAGAGGCAATCATTTTTGTCTTCGGAGCCAACCTGAAAATCTTCCGAAGTCGTCCCATGATTTCCTTCTCGAACACATCATCGCCCGTCATAAGAAGATCATCAACATGAAGAGAAAGTGCTCCATGAACTTGTCGATTCTTGGCTTTTTTTACCGGAAACAGGATCCATAAGGTAATCAACTGCTCCTTTGAGATCGAAAGTATTGGATGACTTCTTGTCACTAACCAATGCGGGCTTCGGAAGCTGCTTGCCATAGTATACATATGTACAACGGTCTGCCCTGGTTGGCACCAGTCCGTAAGAACGGAGTGCCGAATCAAGGATGTTCCACCATCTGCGGGGTGCGTCATTTAGCCCGTAGGCAGGCTTCTTCATGCGCGCTCCAATGTGTGGTGGATATCCCATTTCAGGAGGGATCTGACAAATGATGTCACGAGTCTGATCATATGCTTCGCCTTGGAGGAATGCCGTCTTCAAATCTATGTGAAATATATTCCAGCCCTTTTTGCGGCTGCTTGGATTGCTAGGCGGAAGCCACTCCTGGATGCAGCAGGACTGTCTGTCTGCTGATCGTTCTTCCGCGGGGCGCGGAGGACCCAGCGAGCCTTGGTCTTCAGGAAGTTACCATCCTTGTCTCGCTTTGGGGTAAGGAGCCAGCGACCAGTGACCTTTCCCCCCCTTAGAAAGGGAGTACCGTCCCCCCGAGGAGTGCCCGGTACCCCCGAGTCGACGCAACGAAAGTCAAGGCCCCCCCCCGTGTTGGGGTCCCGGCCAGCATCGCAAGGGGTAAGTCACAAGCCGAGGAAACAAGGGAGCCAACGGAAACAGCCCAAAAACCAAAAGGGGGCAGAACAAAAGGCACCTCGGACCAGTCACTTACCCGAAGCGGGGATCCCCCGGAAAAAACCCTTGGCAGGCAGTGCATCATGGCCCACGCGGCCGGACACAAGAGTGCCACATGAAAGGGTTATCACGAAGGAAATGCGTAGCATTGCAAGTTGCCCGGAGGGTCAGAAAGATGCCGTACGGCAGGCATTCCAACCGCCACGGAGCACCTATGCCACTTGCAGTGTGCCAATGAATTCAAGTTCTGAAGAACCTAGTCAAGGATAAAGATTCATCCTGGGCTCACTGACAAGGAAGAAAGCCGCAGGGGCGGCCCCATACAGGCAACACGATACAGGCCCAAGCGGCCAAGCGAAAGCGTGCCCATCCAAGGTTGCAGTGCGCCAAGAAAAATGCGATCCGAACATTCTAACGAAAGTGAGGATATAATACGTGGTAACCCCAAGGAATGCCGAAGGCCATGACATCCACCGGGGAAGGAAGTCCAACGCCTCTGTGCCCAAAGGGTGACACACCTCACCGGATACTTGCACGGAAAATATCAATGGGGACAAAGGCATTGACAAAAGCAAAGCCTCCCCAGCATCAAGTAGTCACCTAAAAAGGTGGCGGTGGCAGGATCCAATCTTTAGAACGGATCCTGCGCTCAAGTTGTCTGTGTTGTGTGAGCGTCGGAATGCTGTCCTCCCCAGGGTGTACGTCAAGGTTAATCAACTAGCAAGGGATGGCACAACGGGTGCGGTGCCCATGCTCTTATGGTCCTTACTAAGAGTTGAGACTGAGGCAATGGCACGAAGTGTCTCTTCGGCACGTGGCATCATCGGCCGAGACTTGAACCCCTGATAAGGAAATCTGTATCCGAAAAGCCGCATAGATCTGGTTTTAGTGGAAATCTCACCTAAAATCACGAACGTCCAAGTAATTTGCTTAAGCCTCAGTTGAGCTGCGGAAAACCTGAAGCTGTGCCCGCATCGTCGGAGTGGCTGCGTAGGCCTCTTGCGAGAAATCGGTCATTTCCATTTTGCCTTGCAAGCTGGGCCGTTTAAGTCAATTTACAGGGACATCGGACTGGGTAACCAGGCGGAAGTTGGTCCACAGTTCGATCCAAGAAATATCCAAAACGATATCCTCAGGGTCAACCAGGCCGGCACTACCTTCTGCCCATCTTAAGAGAGATGCCCAGTCTGGAAAAGTCGGGTCATCGATAGCCGGGATATTGTTGGAGACAGTCAAGAGTTGTCCAGTACAAGAAGTTTTCGCCACCAAGCGACCGGCTCGTTCAAACTGGATGGCCTGCCGGTTCGGTTCCTTCCGGATCCGGATTCAATCTGTGCTAGCAGTCAGGCAGTGCGTGCATCTAATAAGCACGACTAGCGATAGCGATGTGCTGAATGGATGCCTTTGCCCATGACTGGGCATTCACTTAAACAACTTAGCGGTGGCAGCTACATCGCTCAGTCCGGAGGTTTATCTTGTTTCTCAGCTTTGGCTGAGGCGTCGGCAATTTCGTTACCGATCAATGGTAAAGGTCAGTATGATCGATCGCCTGGCAGTAATCCCGATGCGATTTGATTTTATGCAATATTCGCGGAAAGGTGTGACAGTGAATCATGGGTAGTAGAAAGCGATAATGTCGTAATTTGGCGCTGACCAAAGTTTACTTAGTCGCTGCAATCTAGTATCGCCCTGGCCATCGATATGGCGTATTGGCTATCCGAGAAAACAGAAACAGGGCCCGGGTGGGTCAAGCTACAGGAGGGCGATCATTCAGCCCGATTCACCGTTTGGGTACCTGGCACCTTACCCTTGCATCTGACTTTTAAGTTCCGGGTAGAAAGTAATTTTCCAGGAAGCGTCTACCCTGGAATGCCCGCGCCTCGTCAGTTGCAAGTGTATCCACAATCAAGCGAAGGCAGATTCGGCCAAATTACCGCAATGGACATCACAACTGCCGTCAACATACATAGTGCAGGGCACGGGAAGGTCAAGCGTCTCGGTCAAGTTGGCAGGGGTCTGGCGAGTCTCAAGCCGTTATCGGATTTCTTCGGGATTGAAGGGTACGAAAGGGAAGGTAACACACCAAGGATCGGGTGGATTGGAAAAGTGAAGCACACCTTCAGGACAGGTCTCGATTGCAGGCTTGCACGTAGTGAGTCGATGTTCTAGGTGTCTGCGAGTCCACAAATGAGGCAAAGGGGGCTAACATCAACGTTCCAGCGGTGTTGGACGATGTTGGGGTTAACCCCCCCAACCAACCAAACGTGCATGAGGGCCCTGTGGTCGGGCGAGAGATTCTCCAAACAGGCCTGAGTCTCAGCGGAGTCGAATCTGCTCAGGCACAAAGCATCTTGGCGGGATTCTAGCTTCTGAGAATTTTGCAATCCCAGGCGGATCTAAGTCGGCTTAAATGAATTCCCAAGGGGCAGAGCTCAATTCCAAGTTAAGAATCATGGTCCATTACAAGGAATTCTGGCAGCAACTGCCATCTCAGAATGTCAGCATGTGCGGCTAGGCCGCACCTGGTCCACGGACCCGCTTGGTGTTGGCTGGCTGGCAAAGAGCCAGCGACCAGTGACCCAGTTCCTAACCTGAATCTTGTGTGTGTCGACCAAGTCGAACACTTCGTTATCAAGCCAAGATTTGCACTCAAGCTACTTGGCTTCAAGGAATTGTTTCTGATAAGCCCTTATTTCAGTGGCTGTCGCTTCCTTCCGCTTCTTGCCAATGAGTGAGGATGTGGATGAAGCCGTCAAGGATTCTTGCTTGGATGAGTACAAAACTAAGAGTGCACGGTCATCGTCGGTCATGTTCTTGCATAACCGGTCCACATGATGCTGATCTGTGTATTTCTGATGAGAGAATACCGCATCGGGGCGATGGGTTGAAGGTCCCTTTCACACGTCCAGAAGGACAGGGTTGCCTTCGATATCTCTTGGAACCGTAAAGGGTCCAGTGTTCGCACAGATCTTCTGCTCAGCTGTCATGAGTGACCAATGTGCTTCATCAAGAACGAGATCAGCTTGGTGATCATCGTAAGATCTGGTCCTCTGAGAGTCTTCCGATTCTCCATCTTCCTGGTCAGTAAATCTCATGGTTTTTTCTGAACTTCCAGTGCCGGATGAGGTTGGAACATGAGGGGTCAGTTCTTTGGGTCAGTTCTTCCTCACTTTCATATTGTACCGGCAAATTTGCTGGATTGTTCGGATTGTAATTGGATGAAGACGCAGGTTCATTTCTGGGAGAATGCTCAGGTGACTCATCGTTGTCATCTGGCTTCTTCTTCTTCTTCTTCCCAGTCTTCTGCTTCTTGGACGGACTGCCGGGTGTTTCTTCTTGCTCAAGTGTTGGCAGTTCAAGATCTTCATCATGGTCTTCTGCTTCGGGATTTGTGAGAATCGCAGGTGGTGAAGGCACCACGACAGTCGGAAGAATTGGCTGAGATGATTGCGACTGTGACGGCAAAGACACATCGCCCCCCAGGCGATTGAGTCCGCTTGAGGATGAAATGGACTCCGGCGCATCTGAGAATGATTGATGAACGGATGAAAACATCACAATCATAATTCTCCCAATTGCATTTGGATGCAGGCAAGACCCAAATCCTATTCAGCTAATCAGGTTGCCAGAAGGATATGATCGCATCGTCCGGAGGTGACGTAATGGGCATGTTGATGCCGATGGTGTGGACGAATGCCGTGCATGCATCATACTGAGTGGATGAAATGCACAACTGTCTCAACTTCTTGCAACCATTCCACATGTTCTGACATCGCCAGTCATTCGGATCTTGTTTGAAGATATCGATTTCAGTGCCCGGTGGGTACTGCCTCATCGTCTTTTGAAACTTCTGGACTAGCGGATCTTGGATGACCAATGGTTGAACGTCCTTGTTGAACGGCAGGTCTTGAATTCTGACCGTAAGACTAGCTGGTCATGTTGAACTCCTTGTCGATGGCTTCCATCTCCTTCCTCAGAATGTCAACCTGCTTGATGGTGAATGGTTCGAAAAGGTCCTCCAAGAGGTACACCTCGTTGTCAAGCGGTTTCACCTTCAAGTGTCTGAGGAGGATGTGGGCGAGATCCTGGCAGAAGTGGTAAGGATAAACCTGTGCCAGCTTGGCTCTGCTTCCGAAAGTACCAGCGTTTCCCTCGAGGGGTTGGTGTTCATGCTTGACTGAGCTGGTAGAATTTTTACACCTTCTCAAGATCGGTCTCATTACCTCTGGAGGTAAGCAGTGCATGCTGAGCCCGGATTCAGGATCTTTCAGTCCGTATGCGCAGAAATGGAAATCTCCCCAGATCACGGATGGATCTGAAAACAGTTGCTGCATACAATTCAGATACCATATCTTGGATGTCTGAGGATTTTCAATGATGAAATATCTTCCGTGCTTCAGCTGATATCTCGCAATGGATGCCACAAATTCAACCATGGGAAGATAGCGTTTCCGCTTCTCCCAGACTCTTTGTTGGTCTTATTGGATGTTCTGCATGTTTGACCACGGCCCACAGACCGGTGCCATGAGGATTACATCAGGTGCTTGCTCTCTGATGATCTACATGACCATGTGTTGTCCCGGATGTCATTACGTCGAATCCGGTGCGGATGTCTACGGGAGTCCCAACCTTAAGACCTGAGAGTGCACAGCATTGACTGAATCTGGCACTTCCTGCAAAGATCTCGAGAACGTGGATCTTTCCTTTACGTACACAATTCCAGTGCGCTTGTTCAGGAATGGATGTGAGGTCCTCGACGAACATGTTCTCTGCCAGATGAGGTGCTGCAGGTTTGGGAGTTGTTTTTCCCGCGATGCGCTCAAGGATCCAATGGTCCTGCTTCTGAGACCCAACGATTTTAGGAGTTGCTAGGTCCTCCTTCGTCTCGGATGATTTTGCTGCACAAACAGTTTCACTCTTGGAGATATCCCCGGAGGGAAACTTGATGCTGTTATCATCATCATAGACGTAGTTGGTGAGGCCCTTATGAGCAATTTCTCCATGTGCCTTCACTCTTGCAACTCCAGCGAGATCGACGAGTGCATGTCCTGTACCGGATACCGGAACTGCTTGCCAGTTCATGCCTAAAGCCTTGCATGTGATTTTGTCACATTGAGGTGTGTGCTCTATGGTCATGTAGAGGTTCCGCATCTGACTGATGCTGAGGAGGATCGGTACAGTTCCTTGTTCAAGGATGTCGATGTTGGTACTGCATGGAGGAGTTGTGTGATATCGAAGATGCAGGGTCCAATTTACCCTGGCTGTTTCTCCATTTGCAAAAGTGAACTTGGTCTCGGCCGGGATGTGCTGATAGGAGATGATGTCCTTCATTGGTTCGATGGCCTGAGTAAAACGCTGGATTGCATGCCAGCTGCCCATGGATCTGGTACATCCGTTGTCCAGGATCGCATAGGTTGGATTGTGCTGAGGGTTGATGACAGGCGCCATCAGCTTTGTTGCCAAAAGGCTGTGATTTGTTGTGACGGACAAATTGTGTTCTGAAACTGCATTTGGTTGGATCAGCTTCCCGTGGATGGCCTCTTTCTCATGATGCTCATATGCGTCATGGAATGCCATTAGCGCTTGTCCTGTACTGGATGTCTCATGGGATGAGTACCAGCTTTTTTCGTTCCATGTCCATGATTGATCCCAATCTCGGTCTGTCCAACCGAAGGATTCATGTCAAACAACGATGAGGAGACGTTCTGGGTTTTCGAGGAGAACGATGCGTTCATCGCAAGAAAAGTGTCAAGGCGGAATTTCAGATTCAAGAAGAGAAAAGGAAAAGGAAAATCAGGAAACAAAAAGGGCAGTCACCAACGAGGTGGCTTTAAACCCTTCAGCAAAAGCGGTTCTGGCGGGAAGGCCAATATGGCCAATGAGAACTATGATCCCTACGACCAGGCATATTGGGGAAAAGGGAAAGGAAAGAAGGGAAAGAAAGGAAAATCAAAATTCCAATATCCTCATAGAAACAAAGGTTACCCATCTTCTGAGAATGGCAAAGGAAAGGGCGGACATGACAAAGGAAAATCCAAGACGTTCGCAGCCACCGCAGAAAAGACGGAGGAGCAGCCCGCCGTCCAGCAGACTGCACCATCCATAGAGCCTACCTATGCCAAGTCCTTCTTCATCCTCAACCCAAAAGCCTTCTTCTCCTTCATATTCTCCTTGTTCGATGATGAAGAATGTGTTGCTTCGGTTGCCTCCTTGAGGTCGGATGGATGGATCTTGAATGGATGTCCTGGTCGTGATGAAGAGTTCATGGTAGTGTGTCTTCAGCATCTCATAGGAGTAGTTCTCTAGTGAGATGTTTCTCAATGACATTGCACTTGTCAGTCTCTCTCTTTGTTGATCTGACAATTCACTCTGAATGATGAAAAACTGTGCAATGAGACTACCCTCAAAGGGAAATGCGTCCCGCTGTC
Organism: Effrenium voratum; assembly: GCA_963377175.1. Lineage (NCBI taxonomy): Eukaryota > Dinophyceae > Suessiales > Symbiodiniaceae > Effrenium > Effrenium voratum. The sequence continues at coordinate 73,441 of CAUJNA010003575.1, forward strand.
TGTCCTGCATTCCTTGGATATACTGTCTGAGGACTACTGGATCATCCTCATTGAGCAGGGCTGGAGGCGGTGCTTGAACACCGGCTGCTTGCTGATGTCGAGCAATTGTTCTTGCATTTGCGTCCTGTGCGGACTGTCGAAATGATGGGGACTGTGCCGTGAAAACGGGCATCAAGTCCATCCATGCTGCCTTCAATCTCATAAGAAGGATTTCGAATTTTGATGTAAAAATGAGGAACTCTTGGTTCTGCCTTCGATGATTGAAGAAACTGAGGAGCCTGTACAGATACACGTTGGTCGCACCTTTCAAAAAGTACTTCTTCAGCGTGTTCTTGAAATAGTTGACTCCTTCATCAGGATCTTGCAAAAGGTCGTTTTGGAGGACTGCCTTATACATATATGCATCTCCGGTCAATCTGCTCTTGAGCAGAGGTCCTCTCTTGGGTGCTTCCACCGTAGTGATTGTCGCCCAGTCGTCCACGAGTTCTTCATACCTGAACCATTTTCCGTCGTACGATGGCGGCTGCTTGGCGGTCATCGATAAATTGAGTGTTTTCTCCGTATAGCCTTGTGGTTTGGCCATACTTGAATAGGCTTCCATGAAGCCTTCTCCATCGGATGACATCTTCCCTTGGATCTCTGCGGAAAACCCGCTCCGCTACCACAAAGCCTCAGGAGCCTATCCCAGAAGGGAACTGGTACCCTGTGGTAGTCGAGGTCGTTGATTTGGTCCCTGAATCTATTCTGGAGGGAGTCCAATATGCCAATATGGATGATTGGAGGAGGATTGTCCCTGGTGGCTTGACTTGACTAATATTCCTGCCAGCAGTCTCTGCAAGCCTTTGTACTGCTATCGCATGAATGAAATATGCTATATACAAGAGGGCCTTGAGCCAAATGGTTGCAGGAGATCAATGGTGTAACAAACCAAACACAGGGGGGGGTTGGTTTGGGGGGGGTGGTTTTTCGTTTTTTTTTGTTGGTTGGGGTGGGGTGGGGGGAGGTTTGGTTTGGGGGTCTGCAATGGATTTGTGTGCAACTTTTTTGGCTTTTGGATTTTGCCCCTAAGGTTCAGTTTGCGGGGTTTAATTAAGCAAGAGTTTGACCAACTCTGGCTTTTCTGCCTTTTTCGGCGCGCACGTGTGTGTGGGATCACTTGAGAGTCGGAGATCTTGGATTGGTCAAACAGAAGACCTCGCTGCTGCAGTGGTTTTTATTTTCCTGACTGCCTAGATCCTTCTGCACAGACTCATGGCACTTCCGGCTCGTGCAGTGAAAGCAGCTCCAGTGACTCCGGATTTGCTTTTCACTCACGGCATGTCCGACTGGTCCGGACGTATGCTAGCAAGGGAGCGGATCTTCAGAATGTGAAAGATCGTTGGCGACAGCTTTTGTTCCCTCAGAGTGTCGCCACGACACATTCCCGCGACTCAGGATGCTGGGATCAAGCTCGCCGCTTCGAAAGGCGCCGCTGTGTTCGACCTGCGAAGCGTGGGCTGTTGGAACGGCTATGGCCTTTGAGTCGCTGTGCTTTCACTTTCCGGTTTCTGTGATTGATTCTTTTTCTAGGGGTCAAGTTTATTTAGAATTGTCAGGGCTTATGTCTGGGCAGTGGCAGTGATTTGTCTCAGATAACATCCGCTTTGCTGGGTTTGTAGTCTTGAATGTATAACCATGTTTGGTCAAGTCCTTGGTAAACAACTCCTAGCAACCTGGAATACTGCCGATGTGAGGAACCTGTACTGGCTCAGACCGACTTCTATGTGTACTGTGTGAGTTTGACTTCGAACCAAGCCAAGTGAGACAGGCTTTCTGTGGGCTTCATGTGATGGCATGGTTTAATTTCGACTGGACATGTTTGCGGACCTTGGTTGGGAACAAAAGCAAGTATAGTCGATCTAATGCTCTAGTTCCCCAAAACTGCACAAATTTGACCGATGTATTGCAATCAGGATTCAAAATGCAACGTCACACACTACAGACAACAGGAGCAGTTGTGTATCGAACAAGTAAATAGATAGACAAGTTTTTTTTTGTATGTGCCTTTTCTCAGTATTTCAAAGTTTTGCCGTGTCCCACCCCCGTTTATGTGACGCAACGTGGGGGAAGGTGGCTTGCAGACAGGAGCAGCTTGCAATTTGCACCAGTTGCGGTATATGGCTTTGTATTGCAAAGCCTTGCTCACGACTCGTGGCTTGCGAGTCCGCAGGCTGGAGCTGTAAGGAGATGACCCTCAATGTGACGTTGAGGAGGGGAAGGAAGGTCTTGCGTCGACCGCGTTGAGACCATTCGCAATGGGAGTGGGAAACAGAGCCGCTGTTTGGAGCTATTGTACCTAGAACCGCATGCTGCTCGTGGCGAGACAGCTTTGCCACCAATTCCGCCCCACGGACTCCCATCCGAATGTTCAGATCCTCTCCTTTGCCGACACCAAGTGTCCACACCATTTGCACCATGAACCAAGCCAAAAACCACCTCCATTTCCCACAGCTCCGGGCCTTGGGCCCCCCCGAGTCGAGGAATTTGCCCGCCATCCGCTTCTACGAGAGCCAAGGCTTCAAGCCCGGCGGGCCTCCGAAGCGCGTGGCGCCCCAGACCTGAGGGCATGCGCTTGAGAGCGTGCTGTGACCTTTGGGGTTTCGAAGATAGGCAGTCTTTGGAAAAAATGCACCAAAAAAGCGAAGATGTTAGGCAGTCTTTGGACAAAAGGCACCAAGCAGCGCAAAAATCTGCTCAAAAGCGCAAAGCCCTCACTCACAGCCGGAACTGGATTGGCCAGTGTATTGAGGCTTCGCAAGACCGGATCTATTTTTTGCAGCTTTGAGCAACACTGCAGTTTGGCCGGATCAGGATACGTTAAACCTGAAGCAATCTTCATGTGTTAAGTTGTTCTGACACTCGAAACGAGCTTTCCTTCAACAGCTGGCTGGGCTGCTGCTCCATTTGAGCTACGTTTGAATCGCTTGTTTTTCGCATTCTGTTGCACGCGCTTTGCCGTGATTTGTTGGCTGTCCAACTTTTCTTATTTTTCCATTTTGTTTGGCTTTGCTGCCAGCACTTTGATGGTTCCGACCGTTCTGGATTGCGTTTTGATGCTTGTTTGTTCCGTACAGTCTAAACCCTGTTGAGGGTTTAGTGCCAAACAGCTTGATATTTGTCAGGCCGTGTTCATTCTCTGGGTGATCCTTGCCTTGTTTTTCTTTTGTTTTGAATTCTGGTGGTTGTTGATATTGGTTGATCTGCTCGAAGAGCTGGTCTTATGTGTGATTCTCAGGCCTAAAGTCGGCCTTCGCTGAATGGATGTCAATGCGCAAGCCGTTGTAACTTTCAAAGAAACATATCTAAATCAATTATATAAATTGCAATCTCTCAATAATCATATATAGATTTATATTTCTATTAATTTAATGAAATAACACTTACCTAATAACATGTTGATTAAATATAATTTTGACATTTTTTTTCTTTTGGTCCGATTTTTTTTTTGAATTATATTTTTAGTTTTTTTTTTTTTTTTATTATTGATATTTATATATGTTGATTTGTATATATTAATTTATTAGAATTTATAGTACCGGTTAAATTTTCCCGAAGTTTGGGTTAGACTTTGGCGGCTTTTTACAAAAATTACCGGGCCAAATTTTGGGGAAATTTGGGGGGATTTGTCCGAATTGAAATTTCTCGAATATTTTGTGGCCGGTGTTTCCATATCTTTGTTTTTTTTTGTTTTTAGTTTGTTGCCGTGTATTCGTATTTATTTATTTCATAATCTCTGTTTTTCTCTGTTTATTTTTGTGCATCTTTATATATCCTAATTTGTTTCTTTTTGGTGTTTGTGCCTCTCTATTTCTATTTGTTTGTTTGTGTCTTTTTGTTTCTGGGTTGTTTCGGTTTGTCTTTGTTTGTTTTTATGTGTTTTTTTTTTGTGTCTCTTTGTTTATTTCTATGTATCCGTGTCTGTTTATTTGGTAATGTTTTGATAGAGATGATTCTGCATACACACCTGTTTGTTTTCACATTTCGGGGTCCAAAAACCCCCGGACAAACCCCGGACAACACTCCGGACAGCTTTGAGGGCCTAAAATCGTCGGTATAACTCCCCGGACAAATCCCCGGACAGCCCTTCGGACAGCTTTGCGGGCCCAAAAGCCCGGGATAAACCCCCGGACAAACCCCCGGACAAACCCCCGGACAAATTCCCGGACAACCCTCCGGACAGCTTTGAGGACCCAAAAGCCCGGGATCAATCCCCAACCCTCCAGGACAAGCCCCGGATAAGTCTTCGGACAGATTTGGAACACGTCAAAACCACTCAAAAACCATTCGAAAACCATTCGGAAACCACTCGGAACCCGCTCAAAACCGCTCGGAAACCACTCGGCGGGAAATATTCTCGCGGGAGGGGACAACCTCCGGACAACCCTCCGGACAACCCCCCGGACAACTTGCCGGACAATTGTTTGTCCAGCAGTTTGTCCCGCACTTTGTCCGGCACTTTGTCCCGCACTCTGTCCCGCATAGAGGGGGGTGTTTATGCAGAAGGGCATTCGTTAAGTAATGTCTATTTATCTCAGTCTTTGTTTTTATCTTTTTGTCTGGTTGCGTCTGTTTCTATGGGTCGGTTCACAAAGATGGTGTATTTCCACGTTGCCGCATATTGCATCTCTCTTTTTTAAGCTCCGCTTGTTACTTTTCATTTTGATTTGCTTTTCATTTTTGATTGTTTTTAGCATTGTTCTTGTTTATTTACTTTCTTTTTTCTCTTTTTATTGTTTTTTTTTTTCTTTCTTTTTTTTTTTTTTTCCTTTTTCTCTCTCTTCCTTTTTCTTTTTTTGTTTTTGTTTTTACTTTCTTTCTTTTTTTTTTTTTTTCTCTCTCTTTCTTTTTCTTTTTCTTTTCTCTTTATCTCTCTCTTTCCTTTTCTTTTTTCTTTTTCTTTCTCTCTTTTTTTTCTCTCTCTCTTTTGTTTTTCTCTTTTTTTCCTTTTTCTTTTTCTCTTTCTCTATTTCTTTTTTTCTATCTTTTTTTCTTTTTCTTTTTCTTTTTCTTTTTTAAAGAGAGAATGAAAGAATAAATAAATAAATACACATTTCTTTTTTTTCCACCTGGTGCTGCTTTATCGCCCATAGGCTGAGGGATAGCTTGTCTAGGTTTTGTTGGGGCATCGATTGGTGTTTGACGGGGCTAGAGACACTCTTGGGGAACTATTGTTTCCACTTCGGGCATTTTTGCTGGTAGCAATTCCTCTTGTTATGGGTCTGTTTTCCTTTTTTTTTCTTTCCTTTTTTCTCTTTTTTTCTATCTCTTTCTCTTTCTTTTTTTTTCTCTTTCTTTTTTCTTTCTCTTTTTCTCTTTCTTTTTTTTCTTTTTCTCTTTCTTGAGAAGTGTTGTCTTTTTCTTTATTTTGGTTTTTCTCTTTTTGTTCTTATCTTGTTTTTTTTCTTCCTTTTTTTTTCTTTATGTTCTTTCTCTTTTTTTTCCTTTTTGATTTTTTTGTTGGTATTGTTGTTGATGTTTTGTTTATTTGAAGATAATGAATAACAAAAATAAATTCTTTTATGTATTGGTGTGGTTTGTGCTTTGTATATTCTATTGTTATTGTATCGAACTGGCCGAATTGTCGTGTTTGTGGTGAATAAATTATGTTTGTTTTTGTCGATTTGGAAATCCTAAAATTTTGCTATACTTTTGGGGGATTTTATAGATCTTTTCTTCGAATTCATGACATAACCTGACCAAATTTCGGAATTTGTTTTTATTTCGACGATCCGGATCTTAGAGGTTAATTCCGCAAATGTTTATAGAATTTGGTGTTTTTTTCTCTCTTTCTCTCTCTTTCTCTTTTCTCTCTATCTCTCTCTTTCCTTTTCTTTTTTCTTTTTCTTTCTCTCTTTTTTTCTCTCTCTCTTTTGTTCTTCCCTTTTTTCCCTTTTCTTTTTCTCTTTCTCTGTTTCTTTTGCTCTCTCTTTTTCTCTTTCTCTTTTTCTTTTTCTTTTTTAAAGAGAGAATGAAAGAATAAATAAATATACATTTCTTTTTTTTTCCACCTGGTGTTACTTTATCGCCCATAGGCTGAGGGATAGCTTGTCTAGGTTTTGTTGGGGCATCGATTGGTGTTTGACGGGGCCGGAGACACTCTTGGGGAACTATTATTTCCACTTCGGGCATTTTTGCTGGTAGCAATTCCTCTTGTTATGGGTCTGTTTTCCCTTTTTTTTCTTTCCTTTTTTTCTCTCTTTCTCTATCTCTTTCTCTTTCTTTTTTTTTTTCTCTCTCTTTTTTTCTTTCCCTTTTTCTCTTTCTTTTTTTTCTTTTTCTCTTTCTCTTTTTGTTTTGTTGTCTTTTTCTTTTATTTTGGTTTTTCTCTTTTTCTTCTTATTTGTGTTGGTATTGTTGTTGATGTTTTGTTTATTTGAAAGATAATGAATAACAAAAATAATTCTTTTATGTATTGGTGTGGTTTGTGTTTTGTATATTCTATTGTTATTGTATCGAACTGGCCGAATTGTCGTGTTTGTGGTGAATAATTATGTTTGTTTTTGTCGATTTGGAAATCCTAAAATTTTGCTATATTTTTGGGGGATTTTATAGATCTTTTCTTCGAATTTTCATGACATAACCTGACCAAATTTCCCGGAATTTGTTTTTATTTCGACGATCCGGATCTTAGAGGTTAATTCCGCAATTTTTTATAGAATTTGGTGTTTTTTCTTAAATAGCAAATAATGGACTAAATTTCCGGGAAATTCTCTTTTTTTCTTTTGTTCTTCTTTCTCTTTTTTAATGTTGATCTCTGTCTCCGTCTCTATCTCGATTTGAATATGAATCTGAATCTGAATCTGAATTTGAATTTGATTCTGAATTTGAATCTAAATCTGAATTTAAATTTGAATCTCAATCTCGATCTTTATCTCGCAATCCTTTATTTTTTCTTTCTCCTTTTCTCTTTTTATATTGTATTTCTTTTTTTTCCCTCTTAATTTCTTTCTTTTTTTTCTTTTTTTTTCTTTTTTTTTAAATATCTTTTCTTTCTTTCTTTCTTTTTTTCCTCTTTTTTCTCTTTTTTTTTTTTTTTTAGTATGATTATGGAATATATATTTTTATGCCTGATTTTTTTTTAAAAATAATAAACAATATAATAAAACATAAAATAATATAATTAATATTTAAATAATATATATTATATATCTTAAACATATATATATATATAATTATATTTCTAAATTTATTAAAATAATAAAATTAATTATATAAATATATATAAATTATTTTATAAAAATACTTATATACAATTATATATATATATATTATAAGACTTATTGAAATAAATGAGGTTATACTTTTGGAAATTGATTATTTATTTTTGGTAATCGATATTTTAGATAATATTTGGAGATATTATCGGATATATTATTCATAGATATTATTATTACATATTATTTTTATATATATTATTTTGATGAAATATTAAATATAATTGAAAAAAAATAAGCATTATAATTAGATATAGATAATATAATAAATAGGTTTTTTGCTTTAAACTCTATGGAATTGATAATAAACATTTAGATAATATACAGACATTTTAAATGATTATTGTTTTATTAAAATAATATTGATTAATATTAAAGAAAGAAAGGATGATAAATGTAAAATTGAAAAACCATAAATTATATATCTGAAATTTGAACAAAACTATTTTGAATTAGAATAGATGTTAATAACAAATATAATATATATATATATGATATTGTTGTTTTTCATGCATGTATTTTTAAATTGAATTATTTGTATGTATATATATGGTATTTTGTGTTTATGTTTACTTGTGCGTATATATCCATCCATTGAATTGCCTAAATCATTACGATTATTCATTTATTATGTTGCGTCGTATCGCGTCATACTATAGGGATATTGTTTTATCTTGGATATATATATATATATATTTGCTATATTGAATGACGCGGTATATATATTTTGTGGTATATACATTTATGAATATATATTATAATATATTATATTATGGGGGGTCGTGGTGTATGGTTTATGATATGTTATATATGTATGTCGTGTTCGTATTGTCCGTTATGGAGGTTGGCTTGAGTAGATCTTTTTCAAATTATCGAAATAATATAAATCGTGAACATTTCCTTATACTAATTTAGATTTAGAATTCTATTTTGGGATACATTAAGTTTGATTTTTTTTTTTTTTTTTAAAATATATATTTCGAATATATGATTTTATTCTTTATAAATTATAATTTTCTTGATTATATTTAATAGATATTAAATTAATTATTAAATATTTTTGTATTTATTCCATTCTTAAATCTATAAATGCAAATTTATATATATATATATATATGTATATATTCCCGTCGCCCGTCGTCCTTAGCCCCCCCCCCCATGGTATGGATCCATCCAGGGGGGTCCCCCTGGCCTCGGGTATGCGTACGATGTTGCGGGCGCGTTTGTTGCGCTATTCGTGTATGATGCTGCAATACGATTTGCTCATTTTGTAGCACACGACAAGTTGTAACGTTGTCGTAATTGACAATATGCGATGCCACGACGCAATTTGTGGTTTCCAGCGCCATAACCAAATATTTTCTAAGTGCGCTATAACGCGCCAATGGCAATCGCACTCTGCTTGCTATCTAGTATAGACTCTAGCGGGCGGTATGGGGACCATGGTCGCGGGGGGCTTTGCGGTCGCACTATATTATCATTCTCCCCGACTCCCATTCCCATAGGGAACGGGAAATAATTCACACTATATTATTTGGAATATATATATACATATATATAAAATTAGATACATATATATATTTTTCGATTATATTATAGAATAATTTATTTTATATTACAATATTTTGAAATATTTTATATATTCTTAAAATTTCATATTATGATTTTTTTTTGAAACTATTTTAATATAAAGATATATATATATATTAATTTTTAAAAGCGATAATATATTTCATTTTTTTTTTGAGACTTATTATTTTAATTAAGATATTAATTTATATAAACAAACTATATCATACACCGATAAGAAATTTATTTAATATAATAAAATACAATTCTAAAAATCGGTAAATACAAGAAACAACAATTGGTTTTATAAATATATATATATATATATATTATGATTTTTTATTATAGAATAAAATTCATATTTTTTTCCTTAAATTATAATTTTTAAAATTATTTTGTTAATTACTTTATGTACACATATATATTTGGCAGATTCATAATTTATATATTTCTTTATTCTATTTCAATAAACCAATTATTTAAAACAAATCTAATATTTCTTAATTATAATATTTCTCAAAACCAATTTCATATATTCATAATTTATAATATATTCATTTTATGATATATAAATTCATATCGATTATTATATATATATATATATATTGTAGATTTGTATATCCTAAAATTTAATTTTGGTGGCTTTAAGCATATTGCCGTGTTCTAGTGCACTTGCCGGTCCTCCTCAGCCCTCCCTTCCGAATCTCTTCTAACCATTAAGGCCGTGGCTCGGAATTTTCGGACTTGTGTATCCCAAGACTTAGTCTTAATGACTTTAGAAATATTGTCGTGCTCTCCTCGGCCCTCCTTAGTCGCATATAGCCCTTCTGGGGAATTTCTGGCCATGATAACCATAACACGGATTATTTTTTAGGGAGATTTATATATCTTAAATTTTGTTCTTAATAATTTAAAAATATTATCATAAAACCCTCCTCGGCCCTCCATAACCCTTCGAAAACCTTCTAGCCGCGGTGGCCATTACACGGAGCTTTAAGCCCTAAGATTTACACATCCCAAGCCTCAATCTTAGAGGCTTGAGAAAAATTATCAACACATTCCTTTCTTGTCTTTAATCTACCATAATCCTCCTTAATCCCATATCCCTTTCCAAAACCTTCTAAATCATATTCCAAGATTTAATTTTAATTATTTTAAAATCATTATTATAATATTCCTTTTTTACATATTCTAATAAATTTACCAATCTTAATCCTCCTTAATCCTCCTTAAGCCTCCTTAAGCCTCCTTAATCCCCTTCCACAACCCTATTAGCTGTGGTATTATTTTATTCTCCTTAATTCTCCAAAATCCAATAATACTTCCAAAAATCTTTTAACCATAACACAAAACTTTAGCCCTACATTTATATATCCCAAAAATTATTTTTTAGATTACCATATAATATCCTACCAATCCCTATCAATAAAACCTAAATATTAATCCATTCAATTATATTCTTATAACAATTATATATATAAAAATACAACTTAACCAAACCATAATAAATTTGTATATCTATATATAATTTATCCTTTATTTTAATAATTATATTATTTTCACTAAATCATTTTAATATTTTATATTTCATCAACCATAATTTTTCAATATCATCAAATCGAAATTTACATATACAAAATCAAATTACTTCATTTTCAAAATATGTTCACTCTCTTTCTACTCTTTATTCGCCTCATACCAATTAATATCGAACCTAACAAAGGTCCCTTCAAAAGCAACACTATCTTCCAAAACCCCCTAGTAACTTCCGTGATTTAATGAGAGGGTAGCGGGCTAATTCATTTATTCTGTAGATATACATATAAAAAAAGGATCATATTATATTTTATGAAACGTGTGACCTTCATTGCAAAATCGCACAATTTAATCGAATATGTATCAAGCCTGAACAAAACAACCAAACAGGAGCTTCACTTCTCATTGGCAGACACCATCTTTTCCGGATGCCGGCTTGAGCATTGGAGCCATCCGAATGGTAGGCGCCACTCCGCGAAGCCGAGGGCTGGTTCCAGTAACAAACCGATGGGTGTGTTTCTTTTTGAGGCTACCCCTTTTTGTGGTTCTACAGGGAAAATAAAAGGAAAACCCGCATTTTGGGGGTCCCATTAAAAAATAATAAAATAAAATAAAATAAAGAACACAAAAATAGAAACAGCTGTACAAACCAAGGCGCGAAGACAGTCACTGTATGGATCCAGCCGAGGCTTCGGGGCAGCGTGTACGTATATAAATTACGAAGCCAAGCTTCCAGCAACCACACTACTTGGCAAGGTGGGGCGAAACCCGCTGGTTCTCACATGATTGAACGCAGGATTCCCATAGAAAATGCAGCGCCAAGAGGCGGTTGAACCATCCAAGTTTGCCCTGCCCTTTGCGGCACTCTACTTGTGGTATGTCGGGTGTGAGGGCGCATCTGCTGCGGTAACTGGCACCTGGCAGAAACACGGGCATGGTGAATTCGACTAACGCTTTGCCGCGACTCTCTCTTCAACCCTGATGGCTTGCTCCCTCTTGACTGCTTTTGACTGGTAAACCTTGAAGCTATTCATATCAAACATATCATTTGCGCGGGGTTCAAAAGGAGGGAATGCAAAACACCTGCACGCAAACGTGAAGGCAAATCTGATCTCTCGATCTCAGTGATACCAGCATGGATGGTGCTGGTGCTAGGAGCTTAAAACCGAGTCCAGTTGTTCAATTTGACGAGAAGTGGAATATGAAGGGAGCCTTGGCGTGAATATGTCATGTACGGCCCTCTCTAGAGGCCTTGCATCTTGTGGCTTCCTGAATCTTGAGGAACTCCTTATGCATGTTGGTAGTCCCATGGCAGCTTGGCATCAAAGGCTTGCAAAGGCTTGCCACTTTTGCAAGCCTGTCAGTAGCTGCCGAGTTGACCTTCTCCCGAGCTCAACACTTCTCGTCAAACTGGACAACGCACACGCAAGTGCAAAACTCTTCTCGTCAAAGCGTGCAGGAAAGTGTATGATGCATCAATATCGCTCATGCGATTTCCACATGCAAAACACTTGATGATTAGAAGCAGGAATGGGGACAATCTCGTCAAACGAAGGTCGCCGCTTGGCACATCTAAGGGTGGTTGAATGAAAGTGTCCAGCTCCTGACGAAGTGTCTGGTCAGGCGACCCACAGCAGCTGTCACAGGGACAAGGGCTTTTGAGCCTCAAATAAGGTTCTTGTTCGAGTTTTTTGAAGTCTGCGAATATATTCAGCAAACGGGGACCAACCCAGGGACATTGCCGAACGGCAACGTCTTAAACTTTGGTTTTCTTTTGAAATCACTTTCTTTGAATTTGGGTTTTGTCTTCGAACCGCCATGTCACCTAACAAACATATGCCAACATATGCCAACAGAAAGACAAACTGATTCAAAGCAGGATTTCGACCAATGTCTATTCGACGTGCCTAACAAAAGAAAGCGACGCATTCACGGCCAGCCTCGAAATTTAACCTGATATTTGCCAGTCCGGCTTTCTGTGGGTGGACCTTCTCCTTTCTCTGTTGACACCGGGAAAAAAAAACACAAAAAAAAACACCAACAAAACCGACCCCACAAAAGAACAAAGAAAAAACCCGACCAAAACAAAAACCGACAAAAAAACACCGACCGATCCGGCCGACCCAAAACACCGACCCCACGAGAGGCCAAGCCACGCCGCAGAGCTGGCTGAATGCCGCCGCCGCGGCGCGGCAGCTGCTGCCCTGCGTCAGGCGTGGAGAGGGCCAGTGGGGCATCGAGTTTCCATCGGGTTTTTGATGGTTTTTGACTGGTTTGAGAGTTTCCCATCGAGTTTCCATGGGTTTTTGATGGTTTTTGACTGGTTTGAGAGTTTCCCATCGAGTTTCCATGGGTTTTTGATGGTTGTTTTTGACTGGTTTGAGAGTTTCCCATCGAGTTTCCATGGGTTTTTGATGGTTGTTTTTGACTGGTTTGAGAGTTTCCCATCGAGTTTCCATGGGTCTTTTATGGTTTTTGACTGGTTTGAGGGTTTCCCATCGAGTTTCCATGGGTTTTTGATGGTTTTTGACTGGTTTGAGAGTTTCCCATCGAGTTTCCATGGGTTGTTGATGGTTTTTGACTGGTTTGAGAGTTTCCCATCGAGTTTCCATGGGTTTTTGATGGTGTTTGACTGGTTTGAGAGTTTCCCATCGAGTTTCCATTGGTTTTTGCTGGCTTTTAACTGGTGGGTTGAGAGTCTCCCATCGAGTTTCCATGGGTTTTTGATGGTTTTTGACTGGTTTGAGAGTTTCCAATCGAGTTTCCATGATTTTTTGATGTTTTTGACTGGTTTGAGTGTTTCCCATCGAGTTTCCATGGGGTTTTGACTGGTTTGAGAGTGTCCCATCGAGTTTCCATGGGTTTTTGCTGATATTTAACTGGTTTGAGAGTCTCCCATCGAGTTTCCATGGGTTTTTGCTGGTTTTTGACTGGTTTGAGTTTCCCATCGAGTTTCCATGGGTTTTTGCTGGTTTTTAACTGGTGGGTTGAGAGTCTCCCATCGAGCTTCCATGGATTTTTGATGGTTTTTGCCTGGTTTGAGAGTTTCCCATCGAGTTTGCATGGGTTTTTGATGGTTTTTGACTGGTTTGAGAGCTTCCCATCGAGTTTCCATGGGTTTTTGCTGGTTTTTAACTGGTGGGTTGAGAGTGTCCCATTAAGTTTCGATGGGTTTTTGATGGTTTTTGACTGGTTTGAGAGTCTCCCATTCGAGTTTCCATAGGTTTTTGATGGTTTTTAACTGGTGAATTGAGAGTTTCCCATCGGTCTTCCATGGGTTTTTGCGGGTTGAGAGTCTCCCATCGAGTTTCCATGGGTTTTTTTTTATGGTTTTTAACTGGTTTGAGAGCTTCCCATCGAGTTTCCATGGGTTTTTGCTGGTTTCTAACTGGTGGGTTGAGAGTTTCCCATCGTTTTTGATGGTTTTTAACTGGTGGGGTTTGAGAGTTTCCCATCGAGTTTCCATGGTTTTTGATGGTATTTAACTGGTGGAAGGAGAGTTTCCCATCGAGTTTCATGGGTTTTTGATGGCTTTTAACTGGTGGCTTGAGAGTTTCCCATCGAGTTTCCATGGGTTTTTGATGGTTTTGAACTAGTGGAGTTTCCCATTGAGTTTCCACGGGTTTTTGATGGTATTTAACTGGTGGAAGGAGAGTTCCCCATCGAGTTTCCATGGGTGTTTGATGGTTTTTAACTGGTGGAAGGAGAGTTTCCCATCGAGTTTCCATAGGTGTTTGATGGTTTTTAACTGGTGGCTTGAGAGTTTTCCATCGAGTTTCCATGGGTTTTTTGATGGTTTTTAACTGGTGGCTTGAGAGTTTCCCATCGAGTTTCCATGGGTGTTTTGATGGTTTTTAACTGGTGGGTTGAGAGTTCCCCATCGAGTTTCCATGTTTTTTGATGGTTTTTTACTGGTGGCTTGAGAGTTTCCCATTAAGTTTCCATGGGTTTTTGATGGTTTTTAACTGGTGGAGTTTCCCATTGAGTTTCCACGGGTTTTTCATGGTTTTTAACTGGTGGTTTGAGAGTTTCCCATCAAGTTTCCATGTTTTTTGATGGTTTTTTAACTGGTGAATTGAAAGTTCCCATCGAGTTTCCATGGGTTTTTGATGGTTTTTAACTGGTGGGGTTTGAGAGTTTCCCATCGAGTTTCCATGGTTTTTGATGGTATTTAACTGGTGGAAGGAGAGTTTCCCATCGAGTTTCCATAGGTGTTTGATGGTTTTTGGTGGCTTGAGAGTTTTCCATCGAGTTTCCATGGGTTTGAAGATGGTTTTTAACTGGTGAATTGAGAGTTCCCATCGAGTTTCCATGGGTTTTTGATGGTTTTTAACTGGTGGAGTTTCCCATTGAGTTTCCACGGGTTTTTCATGGTTTTTAACTGGTGGTTAGAGAGTTTCCCATCGAGTTTCCATGTTTTTTGATGGTTGTTTAACTGGTGAATTGAGAGTTCCCATCGAGTTTCCATGGGTTTTTGATGGTTTTTGACTGGTTTGAGAGTTTTTAGAGTCTCCCATTGAGTTTCCATGAGTTTTTGATGGTATTTAACTGGTGGAAGGAGAGCTTCCCATGGAGTTTCCATGGGTTTTTGATGGTTTTTAACTGGTGGCTTGAGAGTTTCCCATCGAGTTTCCATGGGTTTTTGATGGTTTTTAACTGGTGGTTTGAGAGTTTCCCATCGATTCCATGGGTGTTTGATGGTTTTTAACTGGTGGCTTGAGAGTTTCCCATCGAGTTTCCACAGGTTTTGGTTGGTTTTTAACTGGTGGTTTGAGAGTTTCCCATCGAGTTTTCATGGGTTTTTGATGGTTGTTTAACTGGTGAATTGAGAGTTTCCCATTGAGTTTCCACGGGTTTTTCATGGTATTTAACTGGTGGAAGGAGAGCTTCCCATCAAGTTTCCATGTTTTTTGATGGTTTTTTAACTGGTGAATTGAAAGTTCCCATCGAGTTTCCATGGGTTTTTGATGGTATTTAACTGGTGGAAGGAGAGTTTCCCATCGAGTTTCCATAGGTTTTTGATGGTTTTTAACGGGTGGCTTGAGAGTTTTCCATCGAGTTTCCATGGGTTTGAAGATGGTTTTTAACTGGTGAATTGAGAGTTCCCATCGAGTTTCCATGGGTTTTTGATGGTTTTTAACTGGTGGAGTTTCCCATTGAGTTTCCACGGGTTTTTCATGGTTTTTAACTGGTGGTTTGAGAGTTTCCCATCGAGTTTCCATGTTTTTTGATGGTTGTTTAACTGGTGAATTGAGAGTTCCCATCGAGTTTCCATGGGTTTTTGATGGTTTTTGACTGGTTTGAGAGTTTTTAGAGTCTCCCATCGAGTTTCCATGGGTTTTTGATGGTATTTAACTGGTGGAAGGAGAGCTTCCCATGGAGTTTCCATGGGTTTTTGATGGTTTTTACCTTGTGGTTTGAGAGTGTCCCATCGAGTTCCCATGCGTTTTTGATGGTTTTAAACATCTCAGAATGATTTTGGAGAGGGTTTGCCGAGCTTGATGGGATCGCGAGGCTTCAACAGGGACACCTTCCTGAGGTGATCCACAGTGAACACGGGATCCGCATTGGGTCCCACAACCATAAACAAATATCTCTGCATGCATGCGAGCAGGCGTGCGTGCGTAGGTAGGTAGGTGGGTGGGTGGGTGGGTAGGTAGGTAGGTAGTATGATGTGATGTGATACGATATGATGTGATGTACTGGAATGTGCTGTAATGTATAGATACACAACACAAATCCAGGAATGTTTCCAACACCTGCCCCCCCTCCCCCCAACCACCCTGAGCCCAAACCTAACCGCATCCCACCCTGGACCATCTCTGGAGCAACCACCCTCTTCGTCGGCTCTCAAACAAGCCCAGCTAGCTTTCCTTAAACGGCGAGCAAAAGCACGAGTACCCTCACACATCAACAAAGAAGACATCTCATGATAAGCCTGCGCAGCTGCATCCCCCAACAAATTCTGCACAAAGGGCAACGCTGGTTTCCCTGAAAGAGAATCGTAGCAACTGTTCAAACATGGCTTTTGGCTGGATTTTGTTAGCTATCAAATTTGCATGACTCGGAGTAGGTTTTGCACCTGGTTCCTATTCCTGTTCTCCAATGCATTTCCAAACTTTCTGGGTATGCGGAGCCGCTTTCGGCATATGTTTCAAGGCAACTAAAGAACATCCACCGATTAAGGTGTCATCTATTTTGGAATCCATTTTCCCTCCAAAGACTTATTGCTCATGAAAAAGACAGGCACACACACACACAGCTTAAGTAGTTGATGCGCAGCCAATTGTCGTCATCCTCAAGTAAGCAGGGATACTCAAGTGGCCAGCCTTGCAAAGTTCCAAATCTAGCTATTGCAAACTCATAGAGTATAGCAGCCCCAGCAGATCAAACACAGGGTTGAAGTTGATATTCGAGCAAACCGTCCTGAGGCAAGACAAAGGTAAAGTGGTCAAGTCTGGAATGAGTAGACGCCAGGCTGGCCCAATGAAGTTTCTCTGGGTGCATTTCGTGCACAACGTTCCCTCTCGCGTTTGCTCTTTGCGCCTCCTCAAACATTGCGCACATGTAGCGCGCCTGACAGCAGCCAAGCACGACCGAAACCAAATGATAAGCACGCACAGAAGAGACGGAGTGGAGGGAGTAGAGTGTGAAGAGGAGAAAGGTAGTAGCTGGGGCGAACAGGTGCAATGAAAAGACTGGATGGGCAATCAGAGGAAGGAGTGCAGGGTGGTGTGGAGAGGAGGTGGAGACAATTGGGGGAGCACATGTGGCTGTTGTTCACGTCGTGCTCAGGCACAGCAGCAAATGCTTACGGACCGGTGCCTGCATTTGCGTTCAGGTAATTGGAAGTGATAACAAGCAGGGCTTGGCGACTTTTGGCAAAAAAAACAAAGAGTCAGTCACTTGGAGGTGCGCGCATGGACAAGTGGCAAGCTGATTTGGGAACAGCATCCACAAGTTCTGCCACTGCAGTCTCCCTGCTACTCTCTCATGCATGGTGGGGAGTTTCGACAATCCAGCAATCAATCATTGTCTGGCTGAATGACTGGCCACATGGCAGGTTTGACGACTCCCAAGCAGTGATCCAAACTGATAGCTCTTGTTCGAGCACACATTTAGGACTAGATGATATTGATCTGGGTAAATTATACTATTTCGCCAACCTGAAATTAGGTGGTTGGGGGGCTATTCCCCACATAAACTACCATTTGGGGTGAGGTCGTGTGCGGTCGTTATAATTCACCCAGATTTATCCAGGCATCCATGAGCCAAATAGTTTCCGATTGGATCGCCGAGGGGACCCCAGTGTGTGCTCCATTCATCCTAACTGGATTCACGGAAGCCATTCCTTCAGCAAGCGTGCTGAACACACATCTCATTCAATTACGGGCCTCCAAAGGCACCAGACCAAAGTGACGCAGGTCACACTGGCGATTCAAAGTGACGCAGGTCGCCTCGTTGCCATACTTCTGAAATTGGAAGCGGAAGGACAGCCTGGCGGGCGCCCACTTCGGGCGGTTGAGTACCCAAAGACCGGGGAGAAGGACTCGTAGGACGCGGCTAGATGCCATTCACATGCCCGGATGTCAGAGCTCATGGCTCACTGCCACAAAGCCTTCACTATTCAGCTTGGTAGATTTAAACTCTCTCGCTCCCGCCCGCCAAACTGCGGATGACAAAACCCGCGGTTTGTGTCCTTTTCCCTGCCGTTGCCAGCCTCCGCACCCGAAGTGTTTTAATATGCATGGCAAATGTCAAACACATGTGCATGCTTAACATGCCGACCGCGTCAGGAGTCGCAGTGTGGGAAGTAGACCCATTGTTCATTCCAAAAAGGGCCACCGAATTCATCTAGCCAGTAGGGAAGAGATGCTGTTCAAGCGCTACCTGGACCACACCAAAACAACGAGCAATCAGCATCCTAATTGCAAAACGGTTGTATTGATTTTCTTGGCCCGACACAAACAAAGCACTGTGCACTGCCACAGTGGTGTCCACTCTCTGCGTTCACGTGAACCCTTCCTCCATCTGACCCTTTTTCCACCCATCTCTCATCCCCCCCTGCGTCTTCTCCGCTGGCGGTGGCTTTGGCAAAATGTTGGAGGCGATGCCCTGTCACGGCGTAGCTGATTGAGCTTTCGAGCTCAGCAAAACCAGAGCTAGGTGATACATGAGTTCAAGAAAGAGACAACCAGCAAGGCCACTCCAAATCGCCAACTGGAAAAACAAAACGTGAGGCTGAGCAAAGGTTTGGGAGGATTCTCATCTTGGAGTTTACATTTCAGTGCCATGGACAAAAGGCCATGAAGAGGTCTCCACGTGCATGGCCATGCTCATGCGGAAATGGATCAGAGATTGGTGGGTTTGGTGGATTGCTTGGCGATCTGAATCTGGCAAGTGGAGCCATGGGCCAGTCCAAGCGCCGAAACCGCCAACCTGCCCAGTCTCTTCAGGCAAACGGTCTCACAGGGAAATGAGGGCTCCAAATGGCCGAAACCATCTCCCAAGTGAACCCTTGTGTTACCGAAGGCAAACTCAGGGATATCCGAATCACACCGCCTGTTCCACTCCCGAAGCTGTGCTGAAGCGAATCTGTGCAGGAGATTCATCAAGGTCCGGGAGCACATCCCCTGATATTCTTCCAGTTTTGACGACCAGAGAGTATCTCAGAGACCCAGATTTCCACCAACCCTTGCGACCAAGGCCCAGGCGAACGAGATGCACTGGAGGTGGTCAATGTCCCAAGAATCCTCACAAGCGCCTCAGAGAAGCCACCCGAGCGAGCTTTTTGCTGCTCATGTGACTTTTTTGCACACCGGTGCACGCTTGAGCTTGCGATTTGACCCCAACTCCACCAGTCACACATGAAGCCCACACATTGTGACATGGGGTCCAACTCCACAGCTTCGCCGGTGCCAAACTCGCTGGTAGCTTCTTTCACAATTGTCACTATATCAAGAAGAGGAATGAATGGCAATTCACCAAACTTGACTAAGGGATTGCGAGGACCTTTCTCCCAAGTGAGGTGGCCATCACGTGTCCAAGCAGAACAATTCCTAGTTCGAGGTACTAGTAGAGATGGGAATCCCGGGCGTCACTGAAAACCTGAAAACCAAATGGAAGTCTCTGGGTCAAAGGCTCAGATGCCCAGTGGCCACGGGGGAAAAGGGCATTCTTTTTTGGTTGGTTGACTTTAAAGGGCAACCCTTCCCAAAAGTCAGGAAAAAAAGGGCGGAATCCACTGGGCAACTGAGAAGGGGTTGCTCTGGTTCTGAACAGAGCCATGGGTGCCCCTTCGCAAAACTGGTTGAACCAACCTCCGAGAAAATGCATCCTCAGGTTTCTCGCAACACGAGCCTGGGCTTGCGGACCGTCTGTCCTCAAAATGGACATCCGCTTGCCTGCAGGGTTCAGCCCCAGCCTGGCAAGTGGGGCTGGCACTGACTTGCAATCGGGGAGCGCAAGGACGTTTTCAAGAAAGGATCGTGCCTTCGGTCCACCTGGTTCACCCACTGTTCCACTAGTAACTACTACAAGAGACCTTGGATCTGCTTCGCTAAAGGCTCTCGTAAAGCCAAAAACAACACACTGCGCTTGCGAGTTCAGCGAGACTGAAGCCTGGAGCCCTCAAGGCTGCATGTGATTCTGTGCATCGCACTGTTTGGCCCGGGAAACAACCAAAAATCGTCGAATGCTCTGGCGACTCTTGTTGTGAGCTAACACTCAGTATCCCTGGTGCACGCGAAAAATAACTGCTTGTCAAGGGAATTGAACATGCAAGCAACCCCTTTACTAGCTTGGTGGTTACTCTTTCATTGTGCACTGATCAGCTCAGGATTGATGGCTTGGAGTTTTGGCGCCATCCTACTGCCTTCTTCTGTGTCGAGCTGCGGCTGGACAGCACGAATCCAAATCCCCAAGGCAAACCACAAAACCGCCACAAGATAATGGCCGGGTTTACCACAGAGCAATATTGTACAAGCCTGCAGATCGACTCAGGAATCCAACATGCCCACTTAAACTTTTAATCAGGCAAAAGCAAATAAATGGCCAATAGATGGTCAGTAAACGGATAGTGAAACCAATAGCACATGGTTCACATGGCCAGCAAGCAGTCACTCATCGCCCTTTGGCCAGTTGTGCCTTGAGCCTCTTAAAAGAGGCAGCACCCTCCCTTGACGCTTGCTGAATACAAATGGCACAAGAACTGCACCCACTGGAAGCCTCAGAAAGGCTCATTGGGCCACTTGGCATCGTGACAATTATCAGATGTAATGTGGACCCCGAACTCAAACCAACCCCCGGCTTGATAATGCGGAGATCCTTCATTCTTGTTGGTGACACCCCCGTATTAAGAGGACAGGTATATTTCTCTGGATATATATGTTTGTGCATCATCAACAAATGCGACAGCATGTGTGACAGGGGCCTTGGCTGCTCACGGCTGGTCACGAGCGTATTGTCAAACGCGTGTATTATCTGTCATTCGTGCCACGCGATGGCTATCTTGCTATGTTGCTGCCAGAGAACATCTACCCGCATCACTACTTGTATGCGGGGCATGTGCTGTTCATGCTACGCGGTATGGCTTCTTGGCAAGGGGTACGCGGGAACCCATACCAAACCCATGTAGTTTTTTGTTTTGTTGTTTTCCCCGTTGCGGATTATTGGTATGCATCGTACCTCCATCCCCGAACCAAACACACCAACCAATTGGGAACTATACCTGAACCTGAACATCCAGGTCTCACCAGCACCCCCCTACAGCATGCTCTTGAATATATACAAGCACGCAGCACAATTCACGAACCAAACAAGAGGAGCCCGGGAACCCAAAAGCAAACCAGCCTCACTCCCCATGGCATGTGGATCCCGTTGTTTTTCGGCTCAAGGGTCCGAAGGCAAACCAAGATTTAAGTTGTTCACAGTTGGGAAATCAACCCCAAAACAGATGAAGAAGGGGAGCAACCGCGACTCAAGCCGGATTGGCAGCCAGCAGCCTGTGCTCTGACCAAGCACAGAGAAAAAGGCAAAGGCACGGGTGAAACATGACAGGCCCCGCACTACATGGAAGGCACGTAGTCATCCGATTCATCATGAAGAACCAATCGAACCAGTGGATCCGTGCACACCAATACTCCAACAGCAAAGGTATGCCTGCTCTATACCCATCTGTCAAAGTCTACATTGCAGCAAATGATCTGAGACATCAAATGTTGTCTGGATGCTCCATGCGCCTTTTGTTTGGGCCGGCGTGCTCTGGCATATCCATGCCACCCGTTTCCAGGCTGCTTCCAAATAAGTAGGGCGAACCCCAAGAGGCCACAGACTCTGAAGAGAGGGTTCGTCCTAGAAACACATTGGCGCCACTTGTTCGGGTCAGGTGTGCGGCAAAAAGGACAATCTTGGCGCACCTGGAACGCCGGGCTGTTCACATGGAGCCGTGCACGTGGCCTTCACAAACTTGCTTCGTAAGCTTGCTTGGATTCGTTAGTTTCTCCACCTATGTTCCCATTCGCAACCAATTGCAACTGGTGACTTTGTGGAAAGGGCCGCGCACGTTGTCAATTGGATGCGTGTGGATGGCAAGTCGGGTGGGTTCGCCGCAGGTGTGTGGAGATGGGGCTGGCGCTGCGCTTTTGCGGGGGGCTCGGTGTGGACAAGCCTCGGTCACTTGGTGGGTCTGACGACTGTCTGAAGCAAGTCTGAGACACAGTGTTACCACGATCTGCGTAGACCGGGGTCAGCTGTTCGGATGTTCATGCGCCCTTTTGTTTGGGCCGAGTGTGCTCCGCATATTCATGTCAACGTACTTCCAGGCTGCTAACCCCAAGATGCTACAGCTTCTGAAGAGAGGGTTCGTCCTAGAAACACATTGGCACCATTTGTTCAGGTCAGGTGTGCGGCAAAAATGACAATTTTGGCGCACCTGGAACATGGAGCCGCGCACGGGGCCGGCGCTGCGCTTTTTCGGGGGGCTGGTGTGGACAAGCCTCGGTCACTTGGCTTGTCTGACGCCTGTCCGTCTGAGACACAGTGTTACCACGATCTGCGTAGACCGGGGTCAGCTGTTCGGATGTTCATGCGCCCTTTTGTTTGGGCCGAGTGTGCTCAGCATATTCATGTCAACGCAGCTCTGCTGCTTTCCAAATGCGAAAAAGGTCCCAACAGGCTACAAGTTTCTGTTATGGTCCGCTGAGAACACGTACTGGCACTGTTTGTCTGGCTGTAGTGTCCACAAAAAGGACAAACATGGCGTAATCTGGCGCCAGACAAGCTGCATGAGGCATGCACCGGTTGGCGCATGCCGCGAGCGCACCTTCACGCAGGGGCGCCAGCTGATCGGGCGTGTCACTTGCCGCCCGCCGCTACTTCGTCTCGCTGCGGGCGGTTTGCGACAAACACAGCGTCCATCAGCGGTTGGCTCCGGACGCGCTTGTCCTGCTCGCGGGCGGTTTCCGTGATGTCACGGCGTCCACCGCGCCAGTCTCGCCCCCGGGCGGTTTCCGAATGTCACGAGCGTCCACCGCGCCAGTCTCGCTCGCGGGCGGTTTCCGCATGTCACGAGCGTCCACCACGCCAGTCTCACTTGCGGGCGGCTTCCGCATGTCACAAGCGTCCACCGCGCCAGTCCTGCTCGCGGGCGGTTTCCGCATGTCACGAGCGTCCACCGCGCCAGTCTCGCTCGCGGGCGGTTTCCGCATGTCACGAGCCTCCACCGCGCCAGTCTCGCTCACGGGCGGTTTCCGCATGTCACAAGCGTCCACCGCGCCAGTCTCGCTCGCGAACGGTTTCCGGATGTCACGAGCGTCCACCGCGCCAGTCTCGCTCGCGGGCGGTTTCCGCATGTCACGAGCGTCCACCGCGCCAGTCTCGCTCGCGGGCGGTTTCCGCATGTCACGAGCGTCCACCGCGCCAGTCTTGCTCGCGGGCGGTTTCCGCATGTCACGAGCGTCCACCGCGCCAGTCTCGCTCGCGGGCGGTTTCCGCATGTCACGAGCATCCACCGCGCCAGTCTCGCTCCCGGGCGGTTTCCGCATGTCACGAGCGTCCACCGCGCCAGTCTCGCTCGCGGGCGGTTTCCGCATGTCACGAGCGTCCACCGCGCCAGTCTCGCTCGCGGGCCTCGCGGGCGGTTTCCGCATGTCACGAGCGTCCACCGCGCCAGTCTCGCTCGCGGGCGGTTTCCGCATGTCACGAGCGTCCACCGCGCCAGTCTCGCTCGCGGGCGGTTTCCGCATTTCACGAGCGTCCCCCGCGCCAGTCTCGCTCGCGGGCGGTTTCCGCATGTCACGAGCGTCCACCGCGCTAAACTTGCCTACGGGCTAACGAGAGCGCCCACTGCGCCAGTCTCGCTCGCGGGCGGTTTCCGCATGTCACTTGGCGGATATCATAACAGCTTCCGCCTCTCTACTTGGCCGTTTTCCGCATGCCACGAGCGCCCACCGCGCCAGTCTCTTTCGCGGGCGGTTTCCGCGATGTCGCTTACGGTCCATCGACACTTGCCTGGGTTTCGCGGGCGCGTTTTCCGCAGATGTCATGTCCATCGCGCAGTCTTGCTTGCGGGCGGTTTCCGCATGTGACGAGCGTCCGCCGCGCCAGTCTCGCTCGCGGGCGGTTTCCGCATGCCACGAACGTCCGCCGCGCCAGTCTCGCTTGCGGGTGTTTTCCGCATGTCACAAGCGTCCACCGCGCCAGTCTCGCTCGCGGGCGGTTTCCGCATGTCACGAGCGTCCACGGCGCCAGTCTCGCTCGCGGGCGGTTTCCGCATGTCACGAGCGTCCACCGCGCCAGTCTCGCTCGCGGGCGGTTTCCGCCATGTCACGAGCGTCCACCGCGCCAGTCTCGCTCGCGGGCGGTTTCCGCCTGTCACAAGCGTCCACCGCGCCGGCTCACGGCGGTTTTCGCCTGTCACGAGCGTCCGCCGCGCCAGTCTCGCTCGGGCGGTTTCCGCCTGTCACGAGCGTCCGCCGCGCCAGTCTCGCTCGCGGGCGGTTTCCGCATGTCACGAGCGTCCACCGCGCCAGTCTCGCTCGCGGGCGGTTTCCGCATGTCACGAGCGTCCACCGCGCCAGTCTCGCTCGCGGGCGGTTTCCGCCTGTCACGAGCCGCCCGCCAGTCTCGCTCGCGGGCGGTTTCCGCCTGTCACGAGCGCGCGCCAGTCTCGCTCGCGGGCGGTTTCCGCATGTCACGAGCGTCCCCGCGGCAGTCTCGCTCGCGGGCGGTTTCCGAATGTCACCAGCGTCCACCGCGCCAGTCTCGCTCACCCGCGGTTTCTGCATGAAACGAGAGTCCACCGCGCCAGTCTCGCTCCCGCGGCTTCCGCATGTCACGAACGTCCACCGGGCCAGTGAGCGAGCGGGTTCCGCATGTCACGAGCGTCCACCGCGCCAGTCTCGCTCGCGGGCGGTATCCCCATGTCACGAGCGTCCACCACGCCAGTCTCGCTCGCGGGCGGTTTCCGCATGTCACGAGCGTCCATCTCGCTCGCGGGCGGTTTCCGCATGTCACGAGCGTCCACCGCGCCAGTCTCGCTCGCGGGCGGTTTCCGCATGTCACGAGCGTCCACCGCGCCAGTCTCGCTCGCGGGTGGTTTGCGCATGTCGCGAGCGTCCACCGCGCCAGTCTCGCTCGCAGGCGGTTTCCGCATGTCACAAGCGTCCACCGCGCCAGTCCCGCTCGCGGGCGGTTTTCGCGTGTCACGAGCGTCCACCGCGCCAGGCTCGTTCGCGGGTCCACCGCGCCAGTCTCGCTCGCGGGCGGTTTCCGCATGTCACGAGCGTCCATCGCGCCAGTCTCGCTCGCGGGCGGTTTCCGCATGTCACGAGCGTCCACCGCGCCAGTCTCGCTCGCGGGAAGGTTTCCAGCCAGCCTCGCGCGCCCAGTCTGCACCACACCGCCGTCCCCGCAGCCAGCCAGTCTCGCTTGCGGGCGGTTTCCAGCCACGCCCAGTCTGCGTCCCCCTCTCGCTCGCGGGCAGTTTCCAGCCAGCCTCGCGCACCCAGTCTGCACCACACCGCCGTCCCCCCAGCCAGCCCCACACCGCCGTCCCCCCAGCCAGCCTCGTACGCCCGGTCTGCACCCCCTGCCGGCATTGCACGCCGGGTCTGCAGCACAACGAAATGGAAATCCCTTCTTATCTCCGTCGTCACAGCTTGTGTCGCTCCCAGGCACCTTAAGAGAAAACCTAAAGCAGAACCCAAGCATCAGAGATGCTTTTGGGAAAAAAAAGCGGCCTGCCTTCCCCATATGATATCTCTAGCACATACTTAGTTCGGAGCCTGCGCGGCTCGGGCTGCAGGCGCTTGTTGAACACCATCACCTGGGCTTTCAACATTGGGAATGAGCTCCCAACATTGGGCATTAACATCAGTCTCCCCGTTGCAGTCCTGTCTGACAGAACCACACCACAAGATGCAAACAGTAGGCTTCCGCGTCACGCTCGAGCAAAACAGAAAGCAGCTTTGCACGAGCGCGGTGCTTAGCTATTGCCGAAAGTCCGAGCGAAACCCATGAGCATTGACCTGGGAGCTTCCCCTCTCCGCTCCAGCCCTGACTGCCCCCATATGGCAGATCAAAATTCAGGTGCCGGCATTCTGCCAATTGCATGATTGTCGGGAAAGGCTTGCGACTCTCGTGGGGCAGCCCTCACAAACGTAACCGTTCTCGCAGGAACCGACATAACCACTTTGGAGCGAAAGCTTTTGCCACGTGATCCAAGTACCCTTCCTCTAGATCAAAGTTCATAGGCTTCTCACTCAAGCGTAGTACACGAAGTATGCTTTCGAAGCTCCAGCTGCAATACCGCAACTTTTTGGTACAAGCTTAGCAAAGTACGTTTCGGCAGCTCCAGGCCTGGGTATTGCAACTTTCCGTACAAGCGCGAGAAAAAGGCTTCTGCTGAAGCATCACATAGTCTAAACATTGTGCACCAGCTGACAGGCCTTCCACGAGATCATATCCCCAGGTCTGACTTCTGCGATGCGCAAATTGGCCGAGTGCTTGTGGCTAACATGGTGTTCCGTGGAAGCCTCGGGGTAGTCAAGGGCAGCCTTTTGTGGGCCCGGACGCCCAGCGAATGCAAATTGCAGCGTCAAAACACCTACGCTTGAAATAGCTACTGGATCACCAAATCCATGAAAGAAACCACGTGCGGCCGTGCAAGTATGTTCAGAAAAAAGTATTCGAAAAGGGTCAGGAAGGTTTGCATGGATATCATGGTAATTATTCTTGTGTATATGCTTAAACAATGACACACACACACACCCACACCCACACATACATACATGCTTGACCACACGTAGCTAGTACTGACAAACCTTGCTTTCATCAAATTTGGAACAACGACAAGAAGGGCGGAGCTGGGCTCTACGCTTCTTTATGTGCCGAGCTGTGAACTCCCCCGATTCGTCGCATGTTTCATGCTTTGAGATACCGCATTGGAACACCAATCAGATTCTTGCAAACTGCCACACCGGACAAGTTGACAGCAACGCACTTCAGTCACTTCAGTGCTCCGCCCATCATTGGGCTACAGGCTCCGTCCAATGCCACTGATGGATGGCTAGCAAGTCCAACAAAAAGGAACATCTAGTCTAGACAGTTCATCTGCAATCGATTACATGCATCAAATCCTTCAGCGGTCATGAATGCGCTGGCTGGCAAGGGAAACATGTCGGGACTGAAAAAAGCAGACTGTGTTGGTGGAGGCAGAAGGCAAAAACCGCAATGCTACAAGCCCTTGTCAATCAAGTTGAACTGCCATCGTGATGACAGCTGGAAGCTGAAATAAGCGGCCACATTCGCCTATCTTCTCCAGGTGAAAAACATCTAGTGAAAGCATCCTTTCATCATTGCTCCGGTGTGCAAAGGCGCGAAGAATCAATTCAAACACAACATGAGCATGCAAGAACGACCAATCAAAAGATACATCTAGAGGCACTCAACACACACACACACAAAGTGTACAATGTCAGCTTCAAGGGGCAGACTCCGGAAAGTGTGCAACACTCCGAAGTTTGTACTGAAGAGCCATAAAGCACATGCGAAGAACATCCGTTGGGGCGCAGCCGCTTTGGGAATGCGCCAAACCTATGAATCCTTCCAACTGGATTTCTTTCCTGCCTTGAAATATGGAGCACGTGGAATCCCCAGTTGCGACACCTCCGGATTGGTTCTTACCACCTGCTTCCTCCGCCTGGGTGTCCCGCCTCCAGCTCGCCCCGGAGAATGGTGCTCCGCATCTCGGCGACCTGGCGATCCCTTCCGCCCGAAGGCGTCGAAGGAAGAGAGAGAGAGAGAGAGAGACAAGGACCGGCTTCCCACTGGCGAACTTGCAGGAAGCTTTTTGAGAGTGGGAAAGGTCTTCAACTCGTGGTGATATCTAGGAGTGATTGGCTGAAAGTGGCCACAATGGGATGCAAAAACTCAAAATAGAGCCTATTGCGGCAGGTAGAAATTACGACTGGTAGAATGGCAGTCCGACCAATGTCATGTTCTTGGCAGGACTTTCAGCCTTACACACGGCAGAGCCTCTGCACAAGTGCCTGGGCGAAACGAAAGGGAGCTCATTTGGGTTTCTGTTGTTTGAATTCCGGCTGGTGAAGCTAAAGGAAAGCCAAAGGAGAAACCGCCATGCTTTAGTTTTCCCCTTTGCACCCCATTTTCTGGCCTTCGGCCGATCACGTTTTGGCAGGTTTCATTGTCATCTGGCGCGGAGCAACTCTCCAGCTATGCTTCTGCCCAGGGATTCACGGCTTGGTGGTTGGCTGGTGCATGCATTTTTTTTTTTGTAAACTGATGGGACTTATTGACAGTGGTAGTAAAGCTGGGCAATGGTGTATTGGACGGTTACTGGTTGAAGCTCGTTTGCGGAATCGCATTCCATGTCTCATATGCATCAGTCAGCCTTGGACATCATCTAATCCGACTCTCCAGGCTTCAGCATTGCGAAACCTGACTGCTCACTGTCTTCATTGGCTCAAGTGCTGCGTGGAGTGGCCAACACAAGCTCATTTCTTTGGTGCTTGCCACTCCAATGGTCTTCTGAAACTCAGGAGGCTCGTCGGTGTGCATCGTTCGCGCTGGTCTCAAACCAAACCTGAAATGTAATCATCCCTTGCTTCCTGCTCCTGGAGCCCAGCTGATGAAAGCCTTCCATTTTACAGCAGCCCTGGAATCATGCTCAGCCGATCTTGCACCCGGCTGCTGTCTGCGCCAAAGTGTGCATTACCCCAGGTCACAACAGTCCCAGATTCAAGAACGGCAGCAAAAGCACTGCCACTTGCTTGGATGTGCTGGACGTTCCTCAGCTGCTCTTGCACCTGCCTGCTGTCTCCACCGTTTTCTGGAGAACCCCAGGTCACAACAGCCCCAGATTTAAGAATGGCAGCAAAAGCTCCCTGAGTTGCTTGGACGTGCCGGACGTCCCTCAGCTGCTCTTGCACCTGGTTACTGTCTCCACCGTCTTGGCTGCTGTCTCCATCATTTTCTGGAGAACCCCAGATCACAACAGTCCCAGATTCAAGAATGGCAGCAAAAGCAATGCCACTTGCTTGGATGTGCTGGACGTTTCTCAGCTGCTCTTGCACCTGGCTGCTGTCTCCGCCCTTCTCTGGAGAACCCCAGGTCACAACAGTTCCAGATTCGAGAACGGCAGCAAGAGCACCGTAAGTTGCTTGGATGTGCTGGACGTTCCTTAGCTGAACTTGCACCCGGCTGCTGTCTCCGCCAAAGAGTGCATCACCCCAGGTTACAACAGTCCCAGATTCAAGAATAGCAGCGAAAGCACCCTGGCGGCTTGCTTGGATGTGCTGGACGTTCCTCAACTGCTCTTGCACCTGGCCGCTGTCTCCGCCGTTTTCTGGAGAACCCCAGGTCACAACGGCCCCAGATTCAAGAATGGCAGCAAAAGCACTGCCACTTGCTTGGACGTGCTGGACGTCCCTCAGCTGCTCTTGCACCTGGCCGCTGTCTCCGCCGTTTTCTGGAGAACCCCAGGTCACAACAGAGCCAGATTCAAGAATGGCAGCAAAAGCACTGCCCGTGCTGGACGTCCCTCAGCTGCTCTTGCACCTGGCCGCTGTCTCCACCGTTTGCTGGAGAACCCCAGGTCACAACAGAGCCAGATTCAAGAATGGCAGCAAAAGCAATGCCACTTGCTTGGACGTGCTGGACGTCCCTCAGCTGCTCTTGCACCTGGCCGCTGTCTCCACCGTTTTCTGGAGAACCCCAGGTCACAACAGAGCCAGATTCAAGAATGGCAGCAAAAGCACTGCCACTTGCTTGGACGTGCTGGACGTCCCTCAGCTGCTGTCTCCGCCGTTTTCTGGAGAACCCCAGGTCACAACGGCCCCAGATTCAGGAATGGCAGCAAAAGCACTGCCACTTGCTTGGACGTGCTGGACGTCCCTCAGCTGCTCTTGCACCTGCCTGCTGTCTCCACCGTTTTCTGGAGAACCCCAGGTCACAACAGCCCCAGATTTAAGAATGGCAGCAAAGGCTCCCTGAGTTGCTTGGACGTGCCGGACGTCCCTCAGCTGCTCTTGCACCTGGTTACTGTCTCCACCGTCCTGGCTGCTGTCTCCATCATTTTCTGGAGAACCCCAGATCACAACAGTCCCAGATTCAAGAATGGCAGCAAAAGCAATGCCACTTGCTTGGATGTGCTGGACGTTTCTCAGCTGCTCTTGCACCTGGCTGCTGTCTCCGCCCTTCTCTGGAGAACCCCAGGTCACAACAGTTCCAGATTCGAGAACGGCAGCAAAAGCACCGTAAGTTGCTTGGATGTGCTGGACGTTCCTTAGCTGAACTTGCACCCGGCTGCTGTCTCCGCCAAAGAGTGCATCACCCCAGGTTACAACAGTCCCAGATTCAAGAATAGCAGCGAAAGCACCCTGGCGGCTTGCTTGGATGTGCTGGACGTTCCTCAACTGCTCTTGCACCTGGCCGCTGTCTCCGCCGTTTTCTGGAGAACCCCAGGTCACAACAGAGCCAGATTCAAGAATGGCAGCAAAAGCACTGCCACTTGCTTGGACGTGCTGGACGTCCCTCAGCTGCTCTTGCACCTGGCCGCTGTCTCCACCGTTTTCTGGAGAACCCCAGGTCACAACAGAGCCAGATTCAAGAATGGCAGCAAAAGCACTGCCACTTGCTTGGACGTGCTGGACGTCCCTCAGCTGCTCTTGCACCTGGCCGCTGTCTCCACCGTTTTCTGGAGAACCCCAGGTCACAACAGGCCCCAGATTCAAGAATGGCAGCAAAAGCACTGCCACTTGCTTGGACGTGCTGGACGTCCCTCAGCTGCTCTTGCACCTGGCCGCTGTCTCCACCGTTTTCTGGAGAACCCCAGGTCACAACAGAGGCAGATTCAAGAATGGCAGCAAAAGCACTGCCACTTGCTTGGACGTGCTGGACGTCCCTCAGCTGCTCTTGCACCTGGCCGCTGTCTCCACCGTTTTCTGGAGCACCCCAGGTCACAACGGCCCCAGATTCAAGAATGGCAGCAAAAGCACTGCCACTTGCTTGGACGTGCTGGATGTTCTTCAGCTGGTCTTGCACCTGGCCGCTGTCTCCACCGTTTTCTGGAGCACCCCAGGTCACAACAGTCCCAGATTCAAGAATGGTAGCAAAAGCACTGCCACTTGCTTGGACGTGCTGGACGTCCCTCAGCTGCTCTTGCACCTGGCTGCTGTCTCCGCTGTTTTCTGGAGCACCCCAGGTCTCAACAGAGCCAGATTCAAGAATGGCAGCAAAACCACTGCCACTTGCTTGGATGTTCTTCAGCTGCTCTTGCACCTGGCTGCTGTCTCCGCCGTTTTCTGGAGAACCCCAGGTCACAACAGAGCCAGATTCAAGAATGGCAGCAAAAGCAATGCCACTTGCTTGGACGTGCCGGATGTTCTTCAGCTGCTCTTGCACCTGGCCGCTGTCTCCACCGTTTTCTGGAGCACCCCAGGTCACAACAGTCCCAGATTCAAGAATGGCAGCAAAAGCAATGCCACTTGCTTGGACGTGCCGGATGTTCTTCAGCTGCTCTTGCACCTGGCCGCTGTCTCCACCGTTTTCTGGAGCACCCCAGGTCACAACAGTCCCAGATTCAAGAATGGCAGCAAAAGCAATGCCACTTGCTTGGACGTGCCGGATGTTCTTCAGCTGCTCTTGCACCTGGCCGCTGTCTCCACCGTTTTCTGGAGCACCCCAGGTCACAACAGTCCCAGATTCAAGAATGGCAGCAAAAGCAATGCCACTTGCTTGGACGTGCCGGATGTTCTTCAGCTGCTCTTGCACCTGGCCGCTGTCTCCACCGTTTTCTGGAGCACCCCAGGTCACAACAGTCCCAGATTCAAGAATGGCAGCAAAAGCAATGCCACTTGCTTGGACGTGCCGGATGTTCTTCAGCTGCTCTTGCACCTGGCCGCTGTCTGTTTTCTGGAGCACCCCAGGTCACAACAGTCCCAGATTCAAGAATGGCAGCAAAAGCAATGCCACTTGCTTGGACGTGCCGGATGTTCTTCAGCTGCTCTTGCACCTGGCTGCTGTCTCCGCCAAAGAGTGCATGACCCCAGGTCACAGCCTTGTCCCCGTGGCCATGCCAAGCAAACGCCCAAATGGTAGCAGCCAGCAAACGCCCAGCTGCACAACTGCAGTCACCACGTCATGTCGCAACCCGGCCTCGCTGAGCGTGGCCGTGGAAGTGAGCTGCCGGCCTTTGGCAATGAGCTTCAAGCGCTGGAAATGCTGCTGTGCTGCAGCCTTGAGCTCGCCGGCAAGCATCGCCGGCGAGACTTCCATGGAGCAACCATCTCCACTGGGAAAGAGAACATCCACCTTCATGGCACGGAACAGTTGCACAACACAATGTCGGGACACAAACATGTAAAACTTCGAGGCTCTAGCATTTGCAAGAGCTCAATTCCTATGATACAACCATGAAAGTCCCAGGCCTATGCGGATTTCGGTCTTTGCTTTCATTTACCAATGTGCCATTTTGGGTACCAATCTTTTGAGCCGCAGCCATCCATCCAGCCAGACCGCAATTTTGGTGAGAGAGACGTTCAGCGGGAGATCGATCGCGGCAACCGGCTATGGGCCTGACAGGCGGATTGCGTTCCAGGTGAATCAGACCCAAAGGAGACCCAAAACCCGAGGATTTCGAACACATCTTGACTTCGGACTTCAACACAAACCGTAGCCTTTGGGTGCTAGCAAAGCAACGGTCCATTTCAGGGGGTGTCTCCGGTAACCGACCCGTGGCCGGTAACCCAGCCCACTTGTACTGGTCGTGTTTTTGCTACCTGTCTGAGCTTCAGCGACGGGTCTAAGAGCAATCGCCAAAACCTGCCGCAGCAAATGCCCACAGCGCAGCGATGGCAGGCCCATGAGTTCACTGGCTGCAAGTGAGGCAAGCAACAGGCTCACAAAACGCTTTAGGAGTCGCCTAGCAGTCAACCAGCCCTTTGCTAACTTTGGCAAACAGTATCCCATTTGTTTCTGACATGCCGCCAAAAAGGCACAGAGCTCACTGCCACGAATGCCATCGTTGACTGCAGAGCCACCATTGATGAGCTACACACTTGAAGCGTGAGTACTCTAAACAGGTACCTGGAGTCTCCATGACCCTGAAAACATGGGGTCATCCCCCAAAATTAAAAGGGGTTGTGACCCCATTTTTAACGGGTCAGGGAGCCTCCAGGCACACTCATCCATTTGCTCTCTTTTCCAACATCCACGCTCCCACCTGTGCGGTGTCCCGCATCCGCCGTTGGACAGAAGCCTGGAACGGAAGGCCACAGCCTCCGCATAGGGTTGATGTGGCCATGGGTCAAAATCCAAATTCCGTACCCCCAGTGAACATCCCAATCCAACCACTAAAATCTTGACTAAAATGGATGGTGAATTCACCTACCCCAAAATGGGATCCCGTTGGTTTTGACCCACAGCCACGTATTCGCTTCACCCAGCTGTCTACATGCCTAGGTCGCTTTCTGAGAAAGCCATATCACCGCATAGCTCTTTTTATGACAGGACTGGACTTAAAGCTGCAAATCAGGTTTCGATTGGATTGCGACCATCTTTGGGATGACCGTTCCCTTCAGTTGGTCAAGTCCATTGCTTCATAGTGAACTCAAACACGTCTGCAAATACTGGAGCATTTGCCAGCCTGCGACCAAGTCAAATGCATGGGATTAAGATGAGGCTGAGCAATCTCTTGTCTGCTAGTTGTTCATGACACAATGAACCACTTCATTGATTTGTAGCAAACAGCATTCTCCGGCTCCAACACCAAATGCATCACCAACCTTCCCTGGCCATTCACAAGTTGCTTCGGCTGAGATATGTCCAATGATTGCAAAGCCTGACGGAACCTCGTAAAAGCATTCTTCATCCCGAGTCGAGCGAGCCTTTTTCCTAGAGGTCAGCCACGGATGGCTGACCCTGAACATTGGCCCGCGACACACACGCACACATTAGCACGTGCTGATTCTCATGTAGATGGCTGTGTGTCAAAAATCGTTACCCCAAATGGAACCCTAGTAAGTGGAAACATGGACCGCAGGTGTCTTAATTTTGACCCATACCCATATGTTGGAAGGCACATAGTTCTGGGCCCCTTTGAAAGCTGCCCTGTTCCACCCCGAAACAAAGAGCAGAGTTGGCCTCTGATGTCAGGGATGCGCGGCTTCCCAAAACGCTGTCCTGCGCAAACCGAGCCCAAGGCCAACCCAGGGAGAAAAAAAAACAGGACGGGCATTTCCAAACCCATGCACACCTGCAAAGGTCTGGGCCCCAAATGAACGCGCCAACTGTGGCCTCAACCTGGGACTGAACTAGGCGTTAGGAAGAAGCAGACACGGCGGGATTCCCCGTTAAAAGCCCTCTTGTCTGAGTGCGTGCTTATGCTTGCCTCAGGATCGGGCGGCCTTTTACTGTTTTTTTTCTCCTTTTTTTTTTTTCTTCTTTTTTCACCCCCTTTCTTTCTTCTTTTTTCCCCTGGAGCACAACAACTCCTTGCTCCTTATTACGCCCCGTCTCAGCTCCTCAGGTCAACCATGATATGGCCGTGGGTCAAAGTCCGAATTTCGTAGCCCCAGTGAACATCAACCAATCCAACCACTAACATCTCGACTAAAATGACTAAAATGGGTGGTGAATTCACCTACCCCAAAATGGTACCATTGGTTTTGACCCACACTCATATGTCAGATCCAAACACATCCCTTGGCATGGCCTCCTGTGATCCAGTACATGCTGTAAGCAGAACATACCGGCTGCATGTCAACACATTCGGGACCTTTGCATGGCATTGCTTGCGTTTCCGCTGCAATCGTCCCAAGCCATTCCGTGGGGACACGCAGGGAATTCGGAGTTTCCCAGGGCGAGTCATCCATAGGTGGAAACAGGGTTGTACCTTGCCATGAGGATAATTCTCGTGAACTACCTAAGCAGGGGACCGATGTGGGTTTGGGGGTTCCCTCCAACATTTGGCCATGAAGCCATGGGCCCAACATAAAGCGAAATCTGAGTATGGTGGTCCTCCATGGTGAGCTGGACATGATCCTGTTGAAACTGTAGCTCCTGTGTTTGGGGCTTCCTGGAGAAAATAGAAAACTACCCAGTTGGCTTTCTCAGCCAATGGAAGTGTTGAAACCTGAATGCAGATTGACCACCAGCCAGCCTCCTCCCCCTTCCCTGGCTTGCGAATTCTCCGGCCTCCGGCGAAGGTCGTGGCCTGGCGATAGCCAAACGAAGCCAAGGATCCGAAGTGGGCAACCCTCCCAGCTTCCATACCTCGAAAGGGAAGACTTGGCTCCACAGATTTCGGGAAGCTTTCGTGTTTGTCTGAGGGAACCTGTTGAGTTAGTCTGAGTTGGGTGCATCTTTCCCTCTTGGGGTCTTCACCGACCTGGCGACAAACAAAATCTGAGCTTAGTGTAAGATGTGCCTCATTCCTGGTCACATTCGCAGAATCCCCTTCCAAGGTCGCACAACCCTTCTTTGGACAACAAGCAAGCAAGCAAGCAACGGGAGGAGCAAGGACAGGGAAGCAATTCCTGGAACACTCAGCCGTCTTGTCTCTTCCCCGATCCCCAATCTCCGACTGCCTGCCTGGGCCCCTGCCTGTTTGCCTCTCCGACCTGCTCTACATGCCTTTTTCTTCCAACGTTTTGGCAGACTTTTTTACCACGGTTTTTCCCCAATCTCCGATTGATGCCTTCAAATACCGCCTGGCACGCCAAAAAAGCACCGAGGCCCCCCGCGATTTCAGCACATAGGACACCTGACCCAAGGAGTGTTGGCCTGAAGGGCGCAACGAGTTTTCCGTTGCTCGATGCCCAAAGGGCCCCTGAACGAAGTCTTGCCGTTTGACCCTCTGGCCAGGGGATTCCCACTCAACAATACAATTCCAGGCTTCGTTTTCCTTTCCAGTCTTTTTTCCCAGCTGAAAGCTTTGGGGTCGCTCCGGCGGCCCTGAGGTAAGGTTCGAGCTTCCACCAGGGTTCCACCAGGAATTCACGAGGTTCTGCGAGGGCGAGCGCTAAAAAGAGCACAGCATGCTGTTAGGAATATCGCCTGAGCCTTTTTTGTTTTGTTGTGGGGGGGGGGGGGAATGGATGGGTGGGGGGGGGGGGTGATTGTGTTTGTTTCCCACCACCGTGCTTGTTGAGTTGCGGCATCCCTCGCCATTGCGAACTCGGGACACCACATTGCTCTGAGTCCTCTGCCAGTCGGACCCAAGTGCTGTACTCCATAAGTTGTAAGGTCATCTTCATAAAGCCCAGGGTAATTATTATCTTACCTGTATGATTCATTTTAGTAATATGTGCATTAATCGATTTTATTCATGTCTGTCCATCACCTCTAATAAAATGGCTTGAAGAATAGATAGCCTCTGGAGGTGAATCATAGGAAAGAGATGGTTCCCTTGCATGCCATGGCTTCTCCATGCTTTCCCAAGCGCATGCAAACCAATACCACATGCTGAGTCTTTAACATGCTGTCATTCCTTCCCATCTTTTCGTTTGTTAGGTAATTCCCAACTCTCAATGCTGGCTTTTGGACCTTCCTTGACTTGCGGTTGAACTCAGATAATGACTATTCGCTTCTCCCGTCCATTCACCACCTAATAATTTCTGCTGAAGGACGCCCTTGAAAGGCAGTCAGGAATACAGGGATGGGAGATCTGTGACAGAGAGACTTCCCGTGGCGTGACATGAGATAGAAAGATAAGTCACTTGACCGCGGGCCAACATCTTGGACGAGTTTGTTGACTTTCTGTATGTCAAGTTGACAGATCGTAGAACTTTAATGTGGTATCTTATTTTGAAGTGATGACAATGATAGCGCTCTCAAGATAGACCATTAAAATCATGAGGGACCCAGGAACTAACGAGACTAGCCACGAAGACGAGCCGAGGCACCGCTCCACAAATTCTTGTTTCAATGATTGCGGCACTGCAAACTCGCCGAGGCACTTTGGAAGGCACTCCCAGCAACATCGTCCTGGCAGGCTGTACACATCTCAAAGTCGGACGTTGAGTGTCGCACTAGGCGACGTGAATAATCCATGCAATGCTTGTTCCTTTCACACGAAAGGTGCACACATTTGATGAGAAATGCGGCGAGACCAACACGGCCCATGCCCATTCGTGGCCATTGCGTACTTTGTGGGTGTGATGTCGAGCCAGCGTGTTGAGAAGCCAGGTTCCCAGGGACTCAATGAAGAAGGACAGTCGTTCTGGCCATTGCATAGTAAAAACACTGCTGAGGACAACACTCGTGCGCATCGCTGCCTCTTGACAGCGCCATGATCATCATCTGAAAACCGATTGATGCCATGCTCAAACATCCAACGCGAGGCATAGCAAGATCAGCAACTCTTGGGCCTGGTTGTTTTTAATAGGCTCCGATGGAACCATTTTTGTAATTTGGGCATCAATCAGCAATCGATCAGCTTTCCCATCAAATTCCCAATCAATCAACCAACCAATCAACCAACCAACCAACCAATCAATCAGTCAATCAATCAATCAGCAATCAATCAAATTACCCATCAATCAGCCTGGTTGAACTGTTGGTTGAACTGTCCCCTCTTTGCCTGGCAATTTGCTTTCCCCTCCGCCGCCGGTCCGACCGCTTTGGACTGTTTCTCGCCTCTGATCTCGCCGGGCTCGCGCTCACAAGGCGCTGGCCTGCCCGCGCTGTTCGCCCGCAGCCGGAAGAAACACCGGACCCCAGTGCCGCCGATTTTTGGGGCGCGCCTTTTCTGTGACTGTAAAGGGGACACCAAGAGGAAAACCATTTGTTTTTTTGTTGGGGGGGGTTCCCCTGAAAAAGGACCACCCCTTGGCAGTTTTATATATGTGATACGCGTTTATAACCATTGGCATGATCGGCATTGGGCCAAGGGAGCTGACACGAGAAACTTTCGAACACTCGTCTTGGACCCGGGAGTTGCATTCTGAATGGAGACAGAGCAATCATGTTGAGCAGACTTGAACATAGGGCGGGCACTGGAATCCAATAGCACACCGCAATGACATCGGGTTCTTTTGCATCTTTGGCGCCAACATGAGCCACCTTGTCAGCGGAGGATGCATCGAGCCAAGCTTTGAGGCCCTCTGATAGCCTAGGGGCACGACAACGTGAGACAAGATAGGTGTGGTTCTGTGGGACTCCAACATCGGCTTTTGGGGAGACAACATGGAAGTAACGACCCGGCTGCTGATTTGGAGTTGGCGCTGAAAAATGCAATGCTGCCAATAACATGACAGCCAGCGATCAGCACGTTCGCGTAAGAGACAACTAGCTTCCCAAATGCGTCCAAGTCCTATGGAACAAACAGCACAAGCAGTGACTGGGCGGCTTCTTCAAAAACACTTGTGAATGGCACTGTATGCCCCATCGAAGCTGCAATCACTTGCTGACCCAATCAAAAACCCTACGATACTCCCCTCGCTTGCTTTCTGCTAAGCCCTGCCAGTGAAACTTTCAGTGGTTTAATACGGAAAAAGGCCATTAGCGGGCAAAAAGCTAAAGTCCTAACATCCAAGCAAAAACCCTGCACTCCTGACTGCTGCAGCCTCGTTTGGCTTCCTCTTTTGGCCCCAAGCCCTCGGCACCTGCAGGCTGCAAACAGCCATCGGCACCTGCGGGAGGCAGCGCCTGGGCAGGCACTGGCTTCTTTGGGTAAAGGGTTTGGGGTTTGGCGTGCAGCTTCTCGTTTTGCTTTTTCCCCCCCCCCCAACAGCTGAAAGCTTTGGGGTCTCAGCCCAGATAGGCTCCGGGGTGGTCCGGGGCCCTGAGGTAAGGTTCCAAGAGGGTTCCACCAGAGTTCCACGCGGTTCTGCGAGGGCTGCGGGGTGGTGCGAGCACTAAAAAGAGCACCGCATCTCAGCCGCGGCATTTTGCTGCGCCGGCTGTGTCTCGCTGCCCGATCTGCCGATTTGTTGGCCCTTCGCGTCGCCGTCCGCCAGAGTCTATTTTGCAAACATGATTGCCAAAACTCTCACACGCTGGCCCTAGTAACAGAACTCAACATCTCTGAAACCTGATCGCCAGCTGACCCTGCAAACAAAAGCCAGGACAAAACAACTTTTCACAAAACACGCACCACAAAGCCTGGAAGCATAGAAACACATTTTGGGTGACACGGGCAATCCAATTGGTCGATGACTTACTTAGAGATTGCGTGATTGGTTACTTGCGCATGTCACTTTTATACTCCAAAGTCGCCATGTTCCAGAAAGAGCTGGCGGAGCGTAGTTCACATCCTACTTCTACACTGACTGAAACGTTGCGATTTGCAAGCTGGAGCTGGAGACTACTTCGAGTACTACATTTGTCACTACAGCCTGCGGTTTCCAAGTTCGATATTCGAGCTGCAGCAGGCATACTTCGCGTACAGCTGTCGGTGCTCGCAAGTTACACTTTCCAAGCTCCAGCTGCGGGAACAGGGATGTTGCTTACGGGGTGAATCGCGACTTTTCTCTCTCAAATTCTTTGGACAGCAACCGAGGTTCAACATGTTGACCCCCACCTTCACAGCTCATGAGTTGAGCAGCTCCCGTACTCCCGTCCCTTGGCCTGACGCAGGGCCGACGTCTGCAGGGGCGGCAATCTGCGAGCGCCACAAAAGCAAACAGAAGCTGGCCCGGGAAGCCCATTGTGGATCTGACAATGTCAAATGAGCCCCATTGACTGTGATTTGGGCCGAAGCTCATGAGCAAACACACCGAATGTGAAAGGTTGCAGCCAAACAAAGCGGAACACACTCTGGGAGCCTTTAGCTCCCAGAATCACACGGGACCAACCCCGAAGAAGAGCCTTAAGGCTAGACGCACCCAGCCAAGTACGATTCTTCAGCACCTCAGCCCCAGACGTGGTTTCAACACATTTAGGAGGAACACGACCTTCCCTAAGATACCAGTTTCGGAGTTCCGGAGCAGCTCCGAATTCAATTCTGAGAGGCGTAAGAACTAGAAACATCTCAGGGATCCTAAACCTGACACTATGCAAGGCATGGAGTTGCACCCTGCCCGACATCCTGGGAGTCGCCGTGCAATTTGGCCCTGCCGTGTGCGAAACTGGGGATCACTTGGTTGGAAGACTGTCATCTCTCTTTGTCGATCCATGACTTCAAATCTTTGAGGTTCAGTTGCAAGCGCAACCAGGAGCTCCAAGGTCTGAGTGGGCCATGGTGGTTTCAATGCTACGGCTCTTGACAAAAGTGGTCTAAAACCAGCTGCGTCAGTGTAATGTTTAGGTTGGCTTCTAGACCATGGGATCGTGGGACCTGGCAAGCAAACGGTGGACAATTTTGAGCACGGCCAGTCAGCCCATCGGACCAATTGCAACACCACGCTCCCGTTGCCTGGAGCTCTCGCTTGGCAAATCCTCAGCTTGTGACGGATTGCTTCGCCTGGGATGGTGCTAAAGTGCGACCCATGACCCAACGGCCGTGACCGACCTGCCGACAAAAAGTAGATGCCATTCTTCTCGGCAAAGGGCCAGCGAGCCGCGGCAAAGGCCCTTGTGGTTTCCCACTAAGGGCAGTTCTTTTCTTTCATTTTTTTTACATCCAAGGTGGTAAAAAAACGACAGCAACCTTCTTTGCACCTCAAACCGGGTGGGGGACTGATTCATGCTAACTTTGTGATGATTCGTGAACCCCACCCTCCCGGAATCGGTGGGCACAAACATTCTTGAGCACGCCGAGGCTCGCCAGAGCGAGGGGAGATTTGCAGGGGCTCCTTGGACAGCTCCTCCTCCTGAAAGACGCAGCTGTTAAAGGATCCGCGCAACTTGCTCAGTGGGTTTCTCCTTTGGAGCCATATCCAGCAAGTGGACTTCTGACGGATTTTGATGGCATGCTGCAAGCCGAAAAAAACATCCAAGACGAGAGGTCAGGCTGCGTGGCATCCTCGCACAAAGTTATATAACTTGTCGAGAAGGATGCCCAATGGCCCCTTTTTCTGATTCTTCCGTGGTCTTTAACTCAGATGCCCAGTGGCCATGGAAAAAAAGGGCACCCTTTTCTTGGTTGGTTGAGTTGAAAGGAAAACCCTTACCCAAAAAAAGGAAAACACACACCACTGGGCAGCAAGATTAAGGGCCAGCGCCTTGCAACGGAGAACTGAGGCACCGAAACAAGGGTTCGCACAGTCTCGTAGAGCACCCTCCAACCTACATGGTGGGCATTTGCAGCCCCAAAAGGCGGCGAGCGTGCAGGTCGCAACTAGTCCACCAAGCTGGAGTCTTGGATTCATACGCCCTTGGCACGTTTCTTTTGAGACGCAATCGTGGATACCTCCCCTGCTTGGAAAGGACTGGGTTGTCTAGTCAACATAAGCAAAGAGAGGATACTGAGGTGGTAGCAAAACCATTGTACTATGCCAGTTTCTTTGTCGTTTATTGGTCGGCCAGATGTCGGTTCATCTCTTTTGACACTATATAAGCTGTCCCTTCGGTTGTCAACTGTTGGACTCATTTAGACCATCCGCACCCTCGAAACACACCCAAAATGGACTTCACCGGAGCCAATTGAATGGGGCAACGACCAAGCAAAAAGTTGACACCGCAAACACCTCGGCTTTACAGGTGACTGGGGGGAGCTGGGGGCTGCAATCCATCATAGCGTTCCGCTCAATGGACTGGCCTCATGGATGAAAAGCTTGCTAGGACAACCACTCCTTGAACCCCAAGCCACCGCCCATGCCATTCAATACGAGAAAATGGTCGGAACATCGGTATTTCCTCGTTCAGATTTGGCACACCTGTTAACCCTCCCACCAACTAATATGGAAGTGAAAAACGGCCCTTTCCAAGAGGAAAGTAGTCTGTCTCCCATGTTAGCTGGTGGGAGGGTAGATCTCCCCATTTTGCACCTGCGCTAGCGTCCAGAATCCCAAAGTCCCAACGTCCTTGCCCAGGAGGTCGGCGAACCAGTCCAAGTGCGTGTTGGCTGGAATGGGTGGTGCGTCGCCGCCAAACTTTTCCTCGGGTCGAGCGCACTGAGCCGCGTTGAGGCACTGGTCTTTTGCATCAAACGAGCATTTGGAGCATGGAAAGCATTCTACGTGGTGAGGAAGACAGGCAGCAACACATCACGTGAGCATGCTACCAAACTGACACAACTTGAAGCGTGTTGGGTGGGAAGTCACATCCTTTCTCCAACCCTTGACATGAGAAACTCTCAGGGCCTCTTTCCCAGATGAGCTCGCAGTGTCACAAAAGAGAGCTCATAAACGGCACAATCAACCCAGATGCCCAGTGGCCATGGGAAAAAGGGCATCCTTTCTTGGTTGGTTGACTTTAAAGGGACACCCTTCCCCCAATAAAAGGAAACACGGGCACCACTGGGCAACTTGGAAGGACTAAAGCACGGGAGGCCGAGGTGCTTTGAGCTTGGCAATGCGCTGGCGCAGGTCTTGCTCAGCAAGCGTCAGCGCCAGGCGATTGAATTCTACGAAAGTGGCCTGCCGATTCGTGCCCGTGGGCTGGTGGCTCTCGCCCGCTTCGCGAGACATGCCCAAACAAACATTATTTTTGTTTGTTTGTTCAAGACATCCCGTCTGGTCCACTGTTCAGCCGAACTGTGACATGGGCTGCAAGGTTTGGCGGAAAAGCACCTGATCAATGCCGTTCTAGTCCAAAAGCCATTGGCACGAATAAAAGGCTCGACAAGCCTTACACAGAGTACACTCCTTCAAGGCCGGGTCAGCGTGATACCATCACCACTTGAATAGCGCATACTTAGCAACTCCATCAATGGAACGGAACACCTGGCCAGTCAGAAAACTCCTTCCTGCAGGAGCATAGGATCATTGACACATTTACTCTGCACCCCCAGAAACAGCCCCTCTGGTTCCAAACCCCATACCAGCGCAAGCAGTGGGCGAGGGCGGATGTTGTTGCTTGTGATTAGTTCCATGTTCCTCCAGGGTTAATCTAACATTCAATGCTCAAAAGCCACACCCTGCTTGCAATGCTCATTGCCAATTAAATTCAGGGCTGCAACCGCGTTTGCCTGTTGAGGGGTGACATCGTCGCCCAAAAGATGCCACCCAGAATACATCCATCCGCCTCGTCAAAACCGCAAGGACAACATACGGGCCACGTTGGATCCATCTTGAGGGTGCATCCAAACAAAGGAACATCCCGAACATGCACAAATTCCCTAAGAGTCATTTGCAGGGGTTCATCAATGCAAGGTTCACATTGCGTGGTACGCATCTTTGACTCTTCTGAGCTCTGATACGGGGTGGCCAACAATATATCTATACATCATGTATATCGGCTTGATGTTGCCAAAACGACGACGTGTTGGGCATAACGTCTTCAATCAGCCGCCGGATTCAAGTATACCCTCTTTTTGATATATCCCACTGTTTCCACTTCCACTGTATTGACCGAAGGAACTGCGCAACCGCGAAGCTGGAACTCCCGTACCAGTGAGATAGGAGACGTGGCAAGGCAAAGTGCTCTGGCTCTCTGGAAGGCCACACTTTTTGCTGAAACACACACCCAATTGACATGAACATTCCCTTCTTCCATTTGCTTAATTCCCTAGAAAAACAACAACATGTGCAGTAGTGACAGATTCCCTTTAAAACCAACAAGGGAGAAACATTTTTTTCTTAAGCAAATGGACGTATTTTAGGAATGCCCGGGTCTTGAGTCTCACTCGCCTCGTTCACCGCTCGTTCCGGAGGCCCTGGGTACACCTCCTGGACCGCCGCGAAGATCCGCTGCTGGGTGCCCACGTCTTTGCAGGAGACCCGCTGGATGAAGGGGAGGCAAACCTTGGGAAACAAACCCCACTGGTCATTGATTTTTTGAGGTGCTGGTGTTTTGCAAATGTAGTCCTCAATTTCATAAAGGTGCATCCCCAAAAATCATCAAATTGCAACGTTTGCAGCTTCGCTCCGACCGAACCGGACGGAAGCGGAAGTCGTTTAAGCAACCACAAAAAAGCACAGCTGAAAAAGTGCAGCCAATGATGTGCTGTGGTGTTTACTGCCTATATTCACACACACACAAATTGAAGTTGTTTTCATTCAAAAAGAAAGGATATCACAGATTTTCGCCTCACTCATTACATTGAAACGGTCGTTTTTTATCCCCAGTTGCTGAACGTCCAGTTGAGCTTGAAGTTGGCCACAGATGTTTGACCCCAAATGGGGCCTGCCCTTTTGACTGAGACAACAAAAGCTTGCCACACAATACTTAGCATTCTTCTAGGCATGCACAGATGCAGCCGTGTCTCAACACACACACACACAAACATATATACATATATATATATATAAATCTACATACATATATTGTACGCATAAACCCATCTGTCCCTTTCCGTCCCTGTCTCACTCGCTTTCATTGAACACACACACACATGCATTGTACATGTGCAAACGCATGCTTGCTTGACACGCATGTAACAGGGCTGTGTGATCACGCAAACAGCAGTACCCTGCAGGCACCTGACAGCAAGTCGGAATTGCCACGGCTGAGAAGTGGCTCTGCAAAACCGCTTTGAGCCCATCGCTCTCCACACACACAGCACACCAGTACAGGGTGGAGCTAAAACCCAAAAGCTGACAGCTTGCAGACACCCCCAAAACACTGACCCAATGCGAATCCACGGACACATAGCAGCGACCTGAAGCAAAAAGCAACAGCCCAGTTGAATGAGAACTCGGGAATCAAACCCTGCAAATTATTGACTTCAAGGGCAACTGTGCTACGAGTACCACTGAGCTATAGAATTGTGGCTTTTCCACGATGATCGCAACCAGCCAAAAAGCAGATGCAAACTTCCGCAAAGCCCAGAAGCGCCCTCGTGCCGCGAGAAGCAACATGCACTCCAAGACACTCAACATTTCGTTTTCCGTTGCCGTTCTTTGAGCTGCGTGCGTAACTCTACTGCCTGTAAGCTGCTTCATCACAAGACAGGCAAACACCTTTACCCAAGGAATT
This sequence comes from Effrenium voratum, assembly GCA_963377175.1. Lineage (NCBI taxonomy): Eukaryota > Dinophyceae > Suessiales > Symbiodiniaceae > Effrenium > Effrenium voratum. Next base: position 118,278 of record CAUJNA010003575.1, read on the forward strand.
GGTCGACTACGAAGGCCAACAATCTCTTTTGCGGAAACCACACAGGGACGAGGATCTTATGGGCTAAACGAACAAAGTAGGCCAAATTTGCCTTCGCCCATTTCGATGGCCCAAAACCCAAGCCACAGTTCAGAGCACTGGCCTGTCGGCCTATCGGCCCATCGGCCCAGGCAGGTTGCAAGCGAGTGGCCTCTTCCCAATCGGATTTGGACAGAGCAGGCACACGCCTTCTGCAGCACTCCTAGCACGCATCCGTTCGAGGCGTCAGAAAGTGACATGTGCATTCTGTGTGGCACCCTCAAACATGGTTTCCTATGAATACCCTTCGAGCATAGGGAAACTCAAAATCTGATGGCAAGCGCATAAGCGCATCGCCGAAGGACATGATCTCGCGTGGATTTCACTCGGACATGCGCACCATGTAATTTGAGTCAGGGACCTTCTTGAACGAGGGCAGCAATCCCAGGCCGCGGAATGTCTCCGCGCCCTGATGAACAGCCCCAGTTGCCCTACTGATCGCATCAAACCTACGAGATGCGCCTGAACTGGCACTGTTGGGTTGGACGGCATCGCTGCACTGCTAGATGCACGGGCCACAGTACTAAACATGCTGTCGCTGTGGATGCAAACTTGCCTGTCAAGAAGCGTGGATGAGGTTTGATACTCGCACAGCCTTGCGAGACCTGCTTGCAACACGCAAAGGCAGGGGCATGTGTAGCAAAACACATGTCAAATATACGCACATGCTGTGCAACCTCAGGGTTGAAAAGCAAGTTGCCACAGTTTATGCTGGACTTTGTGGCGGTCGGCAACCTCGGCAATCTGCTGACAAATCCTATTCCACCACACACTTCCAGCTAAACTTTCATCGGAGCGTTTTGATACAAGATCGCTCGGTAAAATTTCCCGCCCCAAGCACTTTCATAAGTCTCTTGCATTGGAGATTATGTAGATTTCCTGGGTATTGCGCATCTGCATGCTGGCTGCACTTGCAATTGCTGGTTGCTACTCTCACTTCCTGAGTGGATTGGCCAAAAAAGTTTCTACCACTAGAAAAGGTCTTCCCAAAAAAGTGACCGAAGTCCAACTCGTGAGGTGACTCATTTGGTATCTGCCCCTCGCTTCTTCTCCCTGTCTCCCTGGCCTCCTTGTAGAGGCTCCTGCACTCCTTCTGCAAGTCATCTCCCAGCTTCGAGAGGATCTGCTGCCGGAGGAAGGTGTAGTGCTCGTACTGCCTGCGCGACCTGTCGCAAACTTGAGCGGCGCATTGGGCCGTGTTTCCATTCGGAACCAATGAACACCGGACGGTAAAATGAAAGCTTGAGCAGCTGGGAGAAATCTAGTTGACGACGTTGTTACTTCGTGGAGTTTCATGTGCATTCCCTGAGCAAGATCCAGATTGGGTCAACACGTCATTTTCAGATTGCCAATTTCCCACTCACCCGCCGGATAGGTCGTGCTGAACTGGCAGGTCCATCTTTTTGGGAATGACGCATGGACCAAAGGGTACTGATCAAATCAGGCAGCCGATCCAGGGTGGTTGCCGCGTCACCAACACAAACATGTTTTTTTCCCTGGCTGGGCCACAGTTTTTCCCCCTGGCAGCTGATTTGCCGTGTTTCTTTCCAGGAACTCCGTTTCTTTGTTGGATCCAGCATGTCTGGGAAGGATCCGCTCCAAACATCTGTCACTTTCCAGGCACCCGGCTCTTGCAGATCCTCCCGGGAGCTGCAGAAGTTCCCCATACCCGGCCCAGGACCCAATGAGGAGGGGTTTAGTTTGGTGCATTGGGGCTTGTCGCCTAAGCATTCAACCCGAAACCTATGATTTTGAATTGTCCACCCTTATCATCTTTGTACAGGGCGAAAACAAACGATGTTTTCACACATTTACACAGATTATACACATCTAATGCTGCAGCTTCCTCTTTTGTGGGCGTGATTAAGTTGGAGAAGCTTGAACACATGCACAATCTTTCACGAAATCATCATGGCTGCGCAGGTAAGGAGGACTTACTTGTCGTACTTCACCTGTCATTTTCTTCTGCGGCCATGCCGGTATGTGTAGTTTGTCTTCGGTTTTTGCTCTATCCTGGAACTGTTGCTTTTGGTAAGGTAAGGCTTATGTTCCTGAACGGGAAAGGTCTCGATTGAAGCTCCAACAAGCAACGCTGCTGGAGTGCCGTCTGAGTCACCAAGCTTGAGCCGAATCGGGGGGTGAACCGGCCAAAACTGAGCTTGTGTCATGGTGAGCCAGGGATCTTCTCTAACAGCTAGCCCTGTGGTAGGAGAATCGCTGGAATCTCCCGAGCAAAACATGGCCCTATCCTGAACCAGAAGCAACTCTAGCGTCCATCGACGAAGGTCACGCATGAACGGTTTGACAGGTGAATGCTCCGACACCTTATTTCGAAGACTCCGTATACGTGCGAACTTGAACTTTCAAGATCTCCTTCAAGATGGCTCATGATGCAAACGACGACAACTCTCCTGCTCCAGCCTGACTCACTAAGATAATCACATGAATGCGTCAGGGAAGCTCCCTTGTATACCCAAGCTTTCTGTATTTTCTTCTAAGTGTCGTTTCGTGAAGTGAGCCGCGGTCATTGTGTTCCCAATTGACATGGGAATTTGATGAGCTTGGCGGGCCCCAGCCAGTTTTTCACACAAAGGCATGTGGGATGTTCCCTTGGCATTTCCCGCCCCCCAAAACCAGTCAGATGAGCCCGAAATCTTGCTGGACCTGCGCTCCGCGGCTTTTGGTCTCCAAGCCGGGGACTTTGCCCCGTTCGGCTCCGTACAGGTGAGGCCAGGGACGCGGTGGGTAGAAATTTGAGAAGCACCCCTCGAAACAGACTGCTTCAGTAGGGGAAAACTAAAAACCCATCTTGAAATAAACCAGGCCTGCTCAAGTAGCTTCTTGCCACTTTGGTCCATGTTTCAATCAGCAGAACTTCCTTTCTTTCTCGCTTTCGACATATTTTTTTATGGCTTCGCACTGCTTTGTATTGGCTCAGTACTGTGTAGTATTGGGCGAGACGCTCACGTTTTCCCGCCAGAAGCCGGACTTTTCTTATTTCCTTACCCTTTCTTCTTTTCAGGGGAATGAATTTGGGAACACTTTCCTGTAACCCCTCCTCATTCCCTAGTTGACAATATTGCCAATATCAACATTTCTTTCCTACGCCCAAATGAGGATGGAAAGCCGACCCAAACCAAACCTCCCTATTTGACATATACCCATATTTCTTGTATGGCTATGGCATCTTCCCCTTCTATGCTCTGGAGCGGTTTGGAGCGGATTGGAGGGATCCGGTTCAGTGCGGGATGGGGATGCTGGACGTTTTGCGAAATCTGCAACAGGGCAGGCACGTTCTGAGCTTGAATTTCCGGAGGAAGACACCAGCTTCACCAGTGCTGAGAGGACAAACCATTTCCCCGGCCTCAAGACTAGCCTCACGCCTTGCGCATTGACCATGGGACACCCCTGGGATATAGAGCCTTCAGGAGCAAAACCTCCCGAAGACCAAGAGAGGTACCCGTGCCTGAGTGGTTCCCGTGGTTTGTGGGATGACACCTTCCACTTGGGGCTCCCATACACGCTGCATGCTACGCGCCATGCAGAAAGCGACAACTGGACGCGCGGTACATCACCCAATTTCAGGGTGGGGGCGCGCTCCTGAAAAAACTTGACTTGCATATGCAGAGACTCACGGAGAGAGACTTGACCCAAAGCCAACTCACCAAAGGCTCAAGAAGTGGGACGAAAACCACAAAGCTTACGCCTGGCACCATTTTGACTAAGTTAGACTGAGCTAAGTTGCTCGGTGGGGCCCGCGACGCGATCAACCAGATTCATCTTCGGTGCTTTGATACTGACCCTCTTGGTACCTTTGGGTTTGGCGATAGCATTCCGCTCTGGCATGCTTTCGACCTTAGGCAAGCTGTTGCCTTTGATTGATACGACGGAGCCCAATGTGCAACAAGGTATAGCCTCAACACATACAGCAGAATAGCGAATCACTGGAACCAAACGTTACTGGGCATGGGTCATGCCATGCTGAGTGCCCAAAGCTGGTTCGCGTCTTGTGGCCATTCAGGGGTTGGGGAAAAAGCAATGGTCAAGGTTGCTTTAAGCATTGCGATTGACATTAGCTCCAATTGCATCTCAGAGGTAGAATAAGTTTTGGACTCTCCTTCCAAACCTCCACAAACAATACCTCCTTTGACTGTCGGTCTATAGAACTATGCATACATTTCCGTATATGATATGATATTATATATATATATATATGGTACCCCCCCCCCCCCCCAAAACCCAGGTTTTGTGAGAAAACACTGTAAATACCAGTGTCTTCTCACAAAAACCTGCATCTGCCAGAGCACACACTTTTCAGGCCCACTTTCTCCATCTGTCTCATTTGGCAGCCAATGCTGCAGCCAAGCACTATGATTGCGTAAGGGCATCTCTTCAACTCTCTGGAAACTGAAAAAACGGAAAAACTGAAAAAGGATTCAGGGGAACATGGGGGCTGCCCCCCCCCCCAGGCATGTCCCCCTGAATCCTTGGTTTTTCTGCATTTTCAGTTTTTTTTCATTTTTTCAGTTTTCTCCTAGCATTCACCTTTATTCTTCCCCTAGTATTGTCTGAGCAACCAAGCACTATGATTGCGTAAGGGCATCTCTTCAAGGAAGCTCTCTGGAAACTGAACAAACTGAAAAAAAACTGAAAAAATGAAAAACCAAGGATTCAGGGGGACATGGGGGCTGCCCCCCCCCCAGGCATGTCCCCCTGAATCCTTGGTTTTTCAGTTTTTTTCAGTTTTTTCAGTTTTTTTTTCAGTTTTTTTCAGTTTTTTTAGTTTTCTCCTAGTAATCACCTTTATGATTCCCCTAGTATTGTCTGAGCAACCAAGCACTACGATTGCGTAAGGGCATCTCTTCAAAGAAGCTCTCTGGAAGCTGAAAAAATGAAAAACAAATATAATAACAACAAAAACAGAAAAACCAAGGATTCAGGTGGACATGGGGGCTGCCCCCCCCAGGCATGTCCCCCTGAATCCTTGGTTTTCATGTTTTTCAGTTTTTTCAGTGTTCTCCTAGTATTCACCTTATTACTCACCTAGTATTTTCTGAGTATTCCCCTAGTATTGCCCTTGTATTCCCTTAGAATTCTCTTGGTATGCACCTAGTATTTCCTAGTAAGGGAAGGGGAATACTAGGGGAATACCTTCAGTATTGCCCTCGTATATTCCTTAAATATTCTCTTGGTACCCCTAGTATTCTCTCAGTATTCTCCTAGAATTCTTCCAGTATTCACCTTTAGTATTCCCCTAGTACTTCCCTAGTAGTGCCCTAGTATTGCCCTAGTCAGGAAGCCTGAGAAAAGTCACACATATTGAGCTTGAGAGTATACCCCTACTATTCCCTCAGTATTCACTAGTATTCTCCTTTAGTATTCCCCTAGTATTCCCTACTTAGTATTGCCCTAGTATTGCCCTAGTATTCCCCTAGTATTGCCCTAGTGTTCCTTTAGTATTCTCTTGGTATACCCCCAGTGTTTCCTCACCACCCCCTTAGTGTTCCCCAAATAGTTCACTAGCAAAGGAAGGGAATGCTAGGGGAATATCTTCAGTATTATCTAACTAACTAGGCAGCTAAATAGATAACTAACTGATTAGCCAATTAACTAGCTAACTTGGTTTAGAGCTAATTCATTACAACCAGTTACTAGTTAACTGACTAATTAGTTGACTTGCTGACTGTCTATTTTCTAACTAATTGAACTTGCCAATTTTTACAGCTTGAACTTGAAAAATATGCGTTTCGCAGAGGCGAAAATACACATGTTTCTCAAAAGTAGCATTTTTCCAGTGATTTTGGCAATTGTCCAGGTTCAAAACCTGGGTTTTGGGAGGGGGGGTAGCATATATATATATATATATGTATTCCCCACATGTTATACATGTAGCTACATACATGTACGCATATATGCACGACGGGCAATATTTCTGGCGTATCGGTTGTGAGGCCCCTAATCGGCTTGCTGCCATATTGTCGGGTATTCACCTATACACATAGAGGGTCGTGCCCAAAGCTGGGCTCTCAGCACAAGTGGCCCCTTAAAGAGGACCAAGCGGAAGCTAGCTACTTTTTGTGGCTTTCTCAATTCGACACAGTGCCACATGTTCAATAGGAGCTGCACTTTTTTTGACAACGACAAGTGGGGGAAGAGCTGCAACTGGGCTCTCAGCAGATCCCCTGCAAGTTTAATTCTTAATGGGTTAAATGGAAACTCAACCACTAAACCAACTAACAAGCTGAAAAGCTAAAAAGCTCAGGAACCGGATGACCAAGGCAAGTTTCAGGGTGCGAACACGTTAGCACAGCCTCTCTGCGCGAACACGCCCGCCCTGCCATCTGCTCCAAAGTGATTCCCTGGAGCTGACAGTCGCCGCCCGAGCAGCATCCTAACCCCTGGTTGAAGGCTCATTTGCCGGTCCCATGCTACTCATCCCACATGAAACCTATGGCATCCTATCCTCCGTGAAGCCGGAGTGCTCCGCTACTTTTTAGATGCCATCGACAGCAACACCTCTGCTGGAAACGCAAAAGAAGAGAAAAAGTCTCGACCGGAGAGTCCTTCCCTGGGGTTTGGAGCGCTGCTTCGATGGCCTACAGTCACGGCTGGCTTGTCACCGGCCTTCGCATAAAGAGATTACAGCTGGACGTGTGCCAAAAAACAAGAAAATTCTATAAAGAACAAAACACATGTCAGCCATTTGGAGGTTACCTCGAACTTGGTCGCACTCGGCCAAAGAAACCAAAGGAAGCAAGCTAGAGCACTATGTTCAGATTCCCAAGGGCCGGTAAGTTGTACGCAACATGCCAACCGCGGATATGAATTTGTAAGGTTTAATGCAGTAACAATTGTCTACATTGCAGTGCCTGTCACACCTTTCTTGCAACGCTCAATTTCACAGACCATCTTATTACGTAGCTCTTGCAGTAATTATGTCGAACTGTGTGCATAAGTCACACACACACACACACGCGTCGTTGTTTGTACGAATGCCTTGAGAGGGAGTCAAATCTGTAAACCATCCGCGACCCCATTCTGAACAAACCAAGACAAACAACAATTTGGCTGGACAAGGTTTAGCCTTCTTGATGAAGGCTCAGTCAAATCGATTGGGGACGGGAAACCTGTATAACATCTAGCTATTTGACTTCACACGGGTTGTCACATACCTTGACAGAGCCATTTCCGTGAACCCATTGAAACTCGATCACACCCCAAATCCGTTGAGAAGCCTTCAAACCAAAAACACTCCTCAGAGAATATATGCTGGCAGGGAGCTTATCAGTGGCTGACATGGCTCCAATCTGGATGAAAAGGGGTGCCAACCATGCTTTGCACAGGGTTTCTGTTTGCGCAGCTCAGCGCTCACAACAAGGCTTCTGTTGGGAGGAAGCAAGATTCCTGAAGAAGCCAACGCAAAGAAACAGCTCTGGGCCTCTTCCCATTCGAGCCGTCAATCTTTAGCTCTTCGCCTACGCATCGGCCAACAAAGCACATGGCAGCCCTGGGCCTCTCGCGAGGCCTTGGGAATTGATAGAGTAGTAGCCTGCCAGTGGGCATCTGGTGAGTCCACTGAGCTTACCGCACTGGTCCCAAGTTGCCCGTATCTAGCACCAGCAATACGGTCTAGTCATTTTGAGACATCTTTTTCTTTCAATCCGACGCTTCTATCTTCAAAGCGGTGCTTTGGTCATCAAGCAAGACCTCTGCGCCACATTGTTGACTCATTCATTTCATGAAGAAGCTGCGTTTCCGTAACACAACTTGGTCTTGCAGCACCTTTTGCTTCAAAAGGTGTTGGTGAACCGGCAAGGGCGGGCTGTTGGCAATATCCAATCATTTGTAAAGCGGCCCGAGCTCACTCGGGCCGTTTTACCCTTCAGCCTCCCACCCGAACTCGCGAACCCGGAACCCGATCGTTGTGGACACCTCTCGACATGGTGCAGCAGCATGGTGTGACTTTGGGCGTTTCCAAAACTTAGAGACTTAGCTTTGCAGGTGGCTAGAACGGGTTCATGGGAAACATCGGTCCCTTAGCTTTGGTGGCTAGAACTGCTTATACATGGGAAAAAACAGAGTTGCCCGAAAATCTCACAGGAAACATCCATTTGCCCAGTGGCCCTTCCGCAACCCCCGTTGACAAGCGGCGGAATTATGAATTTCTCGCGTAGGTCCAGTCCGTCTCCTGCCGCAGGGCGGCATATGCTTCCCTTCCCTAACCTCCTCAAGATTCGATTCGGAAGCTCAGTTCCTTTTCATCAGCCAAGGGGCTCGAAACCAATTTCAGGAATCACATCCAAGCAAGAACCAGACTCTGGGGAGCATTCAACCGCAGAAAACTGCAGCTTCTTGTAGGTGCCTCGGCAGACTTGACGGGCAAGGCTTTGCATGGTCGCTCGAGCAAACCACAGTGGCAAGCAGCACGCGGAAGGGTAGGTGCAAGAACGAGAACCACAGTGAGAAACAACATTCCCCGAAACATGCATTCACTGTATTTGTGGTGAGTCCCTTAAACGTTTTCGAGGTGTTTGTAGTATTCTGCAGGGGTATGGCGCAACGGCATTGGTTTTCGCGATCCCCCAACACTTGCCATTGCACATTGCAAGGCTGACTGTAAGTATGCGACAATGACTTTGAGCCCACCTCGTTTGGATTAGATATGGTGACCCATGGAATGTACTTCATCGGCTTGGCGGTAGTGCTAGCACATCGACGTTTCCTCTGTGCAGGGCCCAGTACCATACCGGGGAATCCATCTTGCCACTGTCGTTACACATATTCATTTACCTCTCTGTGACGCATTTTCAGCATTGGTTGTTGGGTTTGCGAGGCATGTAAGTGGGGCCCCTTTTGCGTGTCGGCTTGCAGCCCTGGAATCCGATGACGGCTTCCAGGGACAGGTTACTAATACGTGGTTCAGCTAGTATGGGCAATATGCCATCTGCATGACTTACAGCTGACGATCATATTTAGTTCTCGGTGTGACATATCAAGTGGCACAGGGCCGTACACTTCACGTTGTACCCGTCTCTTGGTCCTGAATCAAGTGAGACCTCTTGAACTACAAACACGTTGTCAAATTTGGAATGAATTGGGATTGGCTTAACATACTCGTCATTCAAACTCTGTTTAATCCGTGTTGCCCCTCGGCCGGCCAAGGGACTGCTCTGTGTTCGAGCTTTAATGGGATACCTTAGAATTCTCTGAGTCTCTGAGGATGCAAAATGCTGAGTGAAGCTGTCAAATGCTATCACTCATTGCGCCTCATTCTTGGCGAGTTGATGAAGTCAGCAACCCTAGGAAGTGACTCCAAGAAGTAGCTTCCCCGCTTTGGAGCAAGTCTGTGCCAGAAGAGACCTTACCCCAAGTACAAACATCAGCATTCATCTTCACCTGCAGGCTAGCTTTGTTCTTTGCACCACTTGCCAATGTCTCGGGTGTCCGCTTGGCAAGTAAACATAGGCAATTCCGCTCCCGAAAGTTCATTGAGTGCTGCCTTGCAGCAGGGCAATAGGCCCATGAAGGGTGCAGTCGATTCTTGAGGGTTTGCAGCCCGCATCATATACCCATATACCCTGCTTTGAGAACGACAGTACCTTTTCTTCCCCGGTCGTGCTCAAGTTCTGACTGGCCTCAGTGATTGGTCCTGCAATGCCATGATATGAACACGATGACCAGCAAGCCGGCACCAGTCATCTATTAACCTGCCAGCTGCATCTTTTCCATCCAGACCCGTCTTTCTTTTTGTGGCAGTACCGTTTTTGGGGCAATCAATGCCAACACATTTTTGGACGCTGCAAGGTGACACGCCCCGGAGCGATCAAATGTGTCGCAGTCCTGCGGCGCCCGCTTTTTGAAGCAGAAGCAGCAAGGCCTTGAGATCGGGGCCGCTGGACTCACGTTGAGTCGCCTTGTGAAGGAACCATGGGGTTTTGGTGTCCTTTTAGAAAAATAGATGGCCCTGGTAAATGAATAAAGCCAGAAGAATAGATGGCCCGGGTAAATGAAACAAAGCCAATCATGCCAATCTAAACCAGTGCCGTCTATTTCTATGCAAACTAACCTAAAAAGGACACCTATGGCCATGGGAGGTTCGCACAAAGTCGCGATGAAAACCCCACGGGGCGCCATACCCAAATCGGATATCCAAATCCGGAGCCCAGCTGAGACAAGCAATTCGGCCTGGGCCATGGCCAATGTGATGGACATGTTGAACCACCGCCCCTTCTGGAAAGTTGCCGGCACCAAGACAGGGCATGTCCGATCTCCAACTGGTACAAACCACACATGCACAGATTTATGTATGTATGTATGCATATACACATGTACACTTCTATATACGCATACATAATACATGTATGTACATTCTCTGTTTATACATATTATATAAATATAGACATACAAAAGAGTTCCTGTAAGGAATTACAAGGGCGCCCGATTCCATTTACGGTTGCGATTCTCTCCTAACCCTCAAAATTGTCGATCAGGAATTTGGCATTCCAAGACATGCCTGGGGCGGCAGCGACGAGGGCTGCCATGAAGCGCAGTATGGAGGCTGGCAAGTTAGGGTAGAGGAGATGTGTGTAAACCACCACGACTTAAATGTACGGGCACTCAGCAACTCCAATTTTGTTCTCCTTGGTCATGCGGCACAATTGCGAACCCTTGCCGGGTTGACAAGCAACGGAAAGCATACCAGAATCTTCGGACGGCTAGAACCCCTGAAGTTCCATCCAAACGCCAGCCGGCGTGAAGAAGGCGAGAGCTACCTCGCAAGGACACCATCCAGGGCAGCGCGCGAGACTTGCCATACCTGGTCTCTGTCGAGCACAGCATTATCACTGGATATCTGGACTATGAACGAAGGCAACAAGTTTGGCATGCTACCTTTGCATCATTTCTCCCATGCCTGACCGCTTGCTACATCTTGCACGAGACTGGGGTGTGATTCCCTGATTTGTTGGCTTCCCGACTTCTTTGCAAACTACTGAGGTTGTACCGCGTGCCAAAGCTCGCATTAAACAATCAGGGTAAAGTGGCATACTTGACAGCCTTCTATCCCATGGTTGATTAGATGATTGGTGGTTTGTCGCTTGTTTGTGGGCTCAACTACTTCTGAGGGATTGCAACTGCTCACGAATAATAGCAACAAATGATGCGGGCTTTCCCTAGTTCTACAAACAAATTCTTCCCAATACTCAACCTTTTTCATGTGGCACCCCTTCCGGTCGATACACAAATTGCTCCACAGCACCAGGAGCTATCCCAGCCCTCTGGGGATCCGACTGCTCCACCTCCGTATCTGTCTGTCCCTGGCGACAGATTGGCCAATCGGCATGGCTTGATTCGCTCCAGTTGGTTACGAGACGGTGGCAGTGTCTCGCAATGGACTCTTCCAAATTGGTTCCTTTCCTTGCCACTCGTCTACCAAAGCCCTGATGTCTATCACTTGGGTATTTGAGTCAAAACTAGGGATCCCAATCAGTTCTCCGTTTCTATCGGACATCATGCAACCAACCAATGTTGGGCATTGTCATATCGAGTATTGGCTCCTCCGTGCGAAAATCCGGTCTCCCTGACCATGGAAGCACTGGCCAAACCTAGCATGCTGTGCTTGGCAAAAATGTCGAAGACCCAGGCATCCCAGGGCCATTGAACCAGGCCAAGCCGGCAAAATGTTGGTGCACTGTGTCGTCTTGTTGCTGTTTTAACACACTATCGTGACGTCGACAAGTACCCATGACAAGAGTTTGAAAGGGCATTTCTGTCAGGAAGCCTTTGATTCCGGAACCTTGTTGTCACGCCCTCACATCCATCAATTTCGGGATAGTAACCAGCCATGTCATGTCTGCCAGAGCCGTGTGGGAGCCTGACAAACGGGTGACAAAATCAAGGACCCTTTTTGGGAACACCTTTTGAAGGTGACGCTACATGTCGGCAGGCTATTAAAGGGGTATGCATGAGCCATCGGGTGAATCGAAAAGGTCCGCTTTCTTTGCTATTGCGCCAGTCACTGTCTATGAATTGCCGAAAAAGGCAGCTGCCTTGCTAGGCTACCATTCACCCGAGGTCAACATGAGCGCCCCTTTGGCGACTCCGGAAGCTTGCGAACCGAAGCCGTGGACCGTTTTCCTTAACATTTAGCATGTTGTCCGAATTCGTGCTTGATCTCTCGAGTTGACCATAATCAACCACGCCCAGGCACACAATCTAATGCTGTTGCTATTTGCAACCATGCGCTGTGCCAATAGTACGTATCAGCATGCGGCTAGCTCCTTGGCCAACAGCAAACTCGGATCTGCGAGTGCCAGTCGCCTGTACGGTCAAACGCATCACGCATCCCAACCCGGGGGATTTGTTGTCCAACGGTCCAAACTTACAAAACCATGCTTCTCCCCATAGCAATGGACAAAGAGCGCAGCATAGCATTCAGCATAGTCAATGGGATGACATCCCGACTCGACAAAACAGGTGGACCTGAGCAGCTGGGAAGAGGCCTGTGGCCAGGAGTGGAAATGGCACAATGGTTTTGCAACTTGAACGCTCGGATGCACAAATAGCATGAACAAAACAACACACAAATGACTGGCATTGAGACAACTGCTGCATCCCTTCGAACAAGGCAAGCACAGAAACAACTGCACGTGCTCGCAAAGAGGCGGGGATAATGGCTGATACCTGGATTTCCCCGCCCACTGCACCCCACCTGCAGCATGCGTTCTCGCTCCGGGTCGCTGTATGGCTGGGTCAGCTTTCCTCAGCCATGGAACACAATTGGCCGAGCGTGGATGTACGCAGAGATGCTGTCAAAATCCGGCCTACTTGTCTTTGCAAAGGATATTTCAATGCTTCTTCTACTCAACTCTGCAAATCTTCAAAGCAATGACCCGGGCTTGAAAGAGCAAAGGACGGTATCGGGAGATCGCCCCGAGCTAAAGAATACACCCTGCAAAGCTCACAAGGGAGCTGAATCAATCTAATTAAGCTATATCATAAAGGCTGCCGAATATGCTCAAACCCTTCTCAACTGCGAAGAAGCAGATGTTTCAAGGCTGAATGCCCGTCTCCTTTCAACCGTGAACAAGCAAGGGCCATACGGACGCTGAAGCCAGGCCGAAGATTAAGACCAGGAAAGTAGCCAAGGGCTGCTCCAAGAACCCGGGAAGGGGAGGAATCCTGAGTCTGCAAGTTTTTTTTGTTTTTTACAAAACAAAAAGCCTCCAAGTTTCTGTCCTTGCTTCATTTACTGCTCCTCATCCCTTCTCCGGCCAAAGGCTTATCTTGAATCAATCACTAAATTTCCTGAAACCAAACAAAGACCACCAATCAACCAACGGCTTCTTGCAGAAAGGGTCGCCTCCAACACTGCGCCTTGGGGAGACAACCCTCCCCGGAGCTTTTGGTGAACCGCGGCCCCCGGCGGTCGTCTTTGAGCTCCGGCGGCTTCCCCTGAGTGGTAAACCAGGCAAAGACCACGGACAGCGCCACCTCGGTTTCTCCGTGGGTTTTGGGTGTCGGGTGAATCACCGAACCCGCCGTTTCACCGAAACCCGTTCCATGGATTCCGGCGTTCTCTTTGTGGTGCAGTCCGAGGATGGGAATGCGTTGGCAAACGAAATAAGAAACCAAGCAATTGGAGATGATGATTCCCTAAATGCATGATTTGGAGTGCTGTGTCACCATACCGCATTGGGCGATTGCTTGTTCCAGGAGATCTTCCAAAGCACCCAAAGAAAACATCCAAAGACCCCTGGTCCTGAAAGCGGGCCAAAACTCCTTGGCGATAGACACATCGCATTTGCCAGGATCTGTTTCGCCCATGCCAAGGTCTGTTCAGCATCCACCGGCCAAATCCCTGTCCTGGTAGCCTACTTTCTATCATACATCTTGTACAACTCAACCAAAAACAAACAGCTACACCCACTCCCCTGCACCTCTTACTTCCTTCACCCCACAAATTCCGAACAAACAATTCCCAGCCCCTTACTTCGTTTCACGTCGCCCGCGCTCGTCCGCGCCAGGCAGCCAAGACGTTGCACACCGCGTGCTCCGTCATCACCCCCGGGAGACTAGCAAAGGACGCCAGGCCTGACGAGTCAAAAAGGGGACTTTGGCTGGATACTACTTGCCCAGTTCGCTTTTGTCACCTTTACTAAGAATGGACCAACAGGCGAACTACTTACCCAAAGGACTCAGAAATTAAACATTGACCTTTGAGTAGCTTTACTATCACTGGACTAACACAGGAAAACCCAAAGGTCAAAAGGTCGGCTTGAACGTTGACATCCATTTGCGGGCCTTTTTTGTCCCCTGGGGAAAAAACGAGAACATATGTCCAGTGATAGATTGCCTTAAGCAACTGGAAGTTGACCTTTGGGCAGCTTTACTAGGAATGGACCAACATGGGAAAGCAATGGTCAAAAGGTTGGCTTGCGACTGAGACTGTCAAGGAGTCTTGCATCTGTTGCTGTTCTTTTTGCCTTGGAAAGCCATTGCAAGGGGTTATTGGAATATCCAATATCGTAGAGGCTGTCTGACCAAAAACACACATCAAGCTCACACATGCTTCAGCGCCGCATTCCCATCGTGCCGAAGTCGGGGTGCCCCGACTCTCAAAAATTAGACCTGTTTAGGGCAGGCGATCTTCCACGCCCCGACCAGCCCTTCAAGAGTTCAGAATAGTTCAGGGCTAAAGTACAATTTAATTCATTTGAGGCTTCGAATAGGGCAGAATCCCTGGTGCTCAGCAAGGAATGAGGGAATGAACCCAGGAAACACATCAGTTGGATGGTTGATAAGGGACCCCCATAAACCATCCAACTGGCGGATTTCCTCTTTTTGCGGGAATCCCAAAACGGTTCATTTCATCATTCCCTACCTCTAGCAAGTCATGCATGGCGCCACTTTTCGGGCCTCCAGCTAGGTACAAGCCCGCGCTCAGCATCGCCGCCAGCGTCACTTGCTGCAAATCCTGCCCGAGTCATCCCCAGTCCCGACTCATTTTGGAGCCACAAGCCTTGAGACACAGCAAGGGGACCTTTTTGAGACCTCTGGACCGTTTGGTCTTGCCAAAAAAGGTGGGTCAACCATTTGGCTCCTTTGACCTACCTACCAAAGGCTCACGTCAAACGGACTGGCTGGGACTAGTCACTGGTCTCTGCCTCATGGACCTTGAAGCCAACGTCACGCTTGGATATCGATTCGAGTTCACTTTGTCTCCTGGCACACTGAGGGATCTTCTGGATCGTGCATGCCAAAAGTGCCTAAACAGGCCTTCGTTGCCTTGCGAACTTGTCTGGCTTCGGGTCATGGATTCATCCTGGGGAATTAATTCGTGGCCAAATGGGCCACTCTCGCCCTCACCAACATCAGTAGCTAGGAATGTGAGGTCTGAAGGGTCCTTTTGCCGATGCTCTTCATCACGCATTCCCGTGGGCACGGGCCAAAACCACTGCCCGAGTTTCCCATTCTCTCCAGGCTCTCAGAATAGGACCTTTCTTGGATGGCTTGCGCCAGTTGCCCCCTGGAGCCCACCCGCCCTTCGCTCTTGGGCGGCTTGTCTTTATCAAAGTACTGACTGCTTCGCATGGCCACCGGCAAACTGGCAAACCGCACTCATGTCTTGGGCTTCCCAACTTTGATTGGATTGAAAGCTTCACAGCCATCGCCTGCGTCAAGGGCACCACCAAGGCGACCAGCAGCGCCACCCCCATGAAGGACAACGGGTACACCTGAGCTGTTCGGTACACCCAAACGACTTGACAAAACACATATATCTTTCCATGAGGCAGTGAAGGACTGAAAATTTCTGGAGGTACCAACTGATTCAGACCTTGTTTGCTGGCATGCCAGTGAAAGCCACTTCTCCAAGCTTTGTTGGGGGCTCGTCCACTTCTGACCTCCCCTCCTCTCTCCTCCCCGCCCCTCCCCTCCCCTCCCCTCCCCACAAGCAGTGCGCAGTGCTGATGGGGCGACTCAGCCGGGGTGTATCCCATTTGGCCGGCCCGTGTGCAGTGAATACTTGATCCACGCTCCTTGGGAATGCAGTCCCAGAAAAGCAAGCCCCCTTTGAAAGCTGATCAACATGGCTTGCGACTTGCCCAATCGCGTGGAGAAGCACCTATTGCAGGGCATCGCCTTGCTGCAATTTCTCACATCCAAACTGCATTGATATCTCCCCCAGGTGAATTGTGAGCCATGCTGCTGCTGTGACGGTGTTCAGCGTCACAAACCTTGGCTTGCGGGCACGTGCATGTAAACGTGATATCCGCCGACCCCATGCCTGGTCCAGAATGGACCATGCTTTCGGCATGGGGGCGGTGTGTTCTGTGTTGCTTTTGTTGATATGCTTTCTATAAGTTTAATGTGAATATGATTATGTATATATATATATATAACCTATATGTCCCTTGGGGCGGCCCTTGGGGCTGGTTTCTACGTCGGCTGGATTTCTGGATTTCTGGATTTCTGGATTTCTGGATCTCTGGATTTCTGGATCTCTTTCTGGATCTCTGGATTTCTGGAATTCTGGATTTCCCCCCCTCCCCCCCCCCTCCCCCCCCCCCCCTCCCCCCCCCCCTCCCCCCCCCCCCCCTCCACCCCCCCCCCCCTCCCCCCCCCCCCCCCCCCCCCCCCCCCCCCTCCCCCCCCACCCCCCCCCCAAAAAATGGTAAAAGTAGGGGGCCTGGGGGGTGGCCTGTTGAGGGTTGCCTGTTCTGGTTTTTATGTTCATCTCAAATCTGTGTTCCCCCTTGTTCGTTTTGAAAAGAGGGTTTTTAGGGAGCTTATTTATCGTTTTCGTTAAGGTAATCATTTTGGTAATTGCCCCCCTTGTTCATTGTTGGGCTGGGGGCAAACATTTTTTTCATTTGAAAGAGTTAGCCCTTTTAGTAGTTATCAAGTTCTGGGGTGTTGGCGGTGGATTTGTTTTGTTAGTTTTTTCTCACTAATTTTCATTTATAGGTTAAAAGTTCAGTATAATTATAACATATAAGATTTTACATGTTATTATTATATTATGATTATAATTTCAGTTCAGGATAATAATCTAATTGGTTTGTCTTACTTCTTTCATACATCATTTTAAAAATAATATTAACATCTCTCACTGTATTCTGAACATTAAACTTTTTACTTTCAATAAATAATTTGATATTTTCTTTAACATCTTCTCCTTTCTCTTGACTATAACCCAACATCCATAATATATCGTAAATCGTGTCATATTTTTTCTTACTGATTTTAAGAAACTGTTTAACATAATCATAAGGTGGTATTTTATTTACAGTTAGAAATATTAAAATATCATCTTCTACATTTCTATTATGTATTCTTTTTATTCCCAACAGACATTTGATTAAAAATTGATTATCTCTCCAAGTTTTACAATTTTTACATATGTCTTCTTCACCATCCATTGAATAATTAATAATATTATTCACAATTTCATTAGGTAAACTCAATTTATACAATTCCATATTTTCTTTTTTGAAGTGACAACAATCATAGCATTTTTTATCGATATAATTATTGATTCCATCACCGTTCATTTTTCTCTTAATATATAAGGTAATATTTCTTTAAGTAGTTTTGGCTAGGGGGTTGCTGGTCGACTGGTCTGGGTTTCAGGTTTAATTTAAATGTCTTAACCTTCTTGTTAGATTATAAAACAATGTTTAATCATATTATAAGAAAATAATATTAATAAACAAAAGTTAATTTGACCCGTATTCAATCTCACCAGCGATACAACCACTATAACAACTCATACTATACTCACAAAAATAATGCTCGTATCCTTTTATTAATTGGTCTGTGTAAATTTCAATTAATTCGCTAAGAATATGTCTCAAATAATAATTGTTATTTCTATATGACCACCAACTGTTTAGGTTTGGAAAGCAAAATCCATTTTGTTTCCAATATTTTAATTCTTCAACTTTAAGACAATGTTTTAAAACTACACAAACTTCATATTCATTATTCTTACAGTATGATTTTAATGCTTGATAATACATTTTTCTATTTTTAAACCGTTCTTTAACTTCTTGTATATCAAATACTCTGTCAATGTTTTTTCTGTAATGTTTTAAACTAAAATGGTATCCTGTTAGTTGTGTAATATCATTATTTTGTATTTGTTGAATAATGTTTAACTGAAGCTCTGCTTTTTCTAGTCCTTCTTCAGGAATGTTTTTATCACTCATAAAATGCTCTTCTTCTTCTCTCAAATACCGACAATCAAAACATGTTGGTTTAATACAACCACCTATAAGATTACAAACATCAACAGGTAAAATATTAGCTAGTCCCACGACAGAGTTACATTTTTTATTTTTACAAGGACAATTATCATAATTAAACAGTGTCATTTTTTTTTCTCTTACTATATTATACCCATTTTTCTTTAAGTAGTTTTTATTTTATGTTGAGGGGTGGTGGTTTATATTGAAAAAATATTTTCTAACAATTTAATATAATGGCGAGATTAACAAAAGACCAAATAATCAGCAACATCTATTACGACTTAGACGAGGGTTTCGGAAGCACACAAGCGACACACAAGAAGGCAAAGGAAGAAGACCCAACAATAACAATAGACGATGTAAAGTCTTTCTTAAAGAAACAACCAAATAAACAAATCAAAAATTATAGAGGTACTAATTCCTATACCGCTCCATTCGCACGATATGAATATCAAATAGACATAATGCATATGTCACCTTTAGCAAAAGACAAGAACGTTCCACAGTATGCTTTAGTCGTGATTGACATCTTCAGTAAATTAGCAGATGTAATACCGATGGAGGAAAGAGACGGAGAGCACGTTTTGAAGGCGTTGAGAACAAGCTTTAAAAAGATGGGTTATCCGATGTCCGTGTATTCTGATGACGACGGAGCGTTTGCAACTAAAAATCAAGTTCAGGATTTCTTCAACAGTGAAGGAATAAACCACATCGTCACGAAGACCCACGCAAATGTGGCCGAGCGTTTTATTAGAACGATGAAAAACAAAATTCACGATAGAGTTAGGTTTAACAACATGAAATGGACCGACGCCCTAACGCCGGCATTGAAACAGTATAACAGCACATCACACTCATCAACAAGGATGACACCGACCGATGCACACAAGGACGACAATGAAATAAATGTAAAGGTCAATCTTAAACTACGAGAAAAAAACAAAAGAAAGTATCCCAGAATAGTGGAGAACGACAAGGTAAAAGTGTTTCAAAAGAAAAGGGGTAATTACACCGACAGAAAGGAGTATAACTCTAAATGGTCTAATAAAATATTCAATATCGATAAAATTGAATATGATATTATGGGTAATAAAACTTACAAAGTAGCAGGAATAAACAAACCGCTTTTGAGACACGAAATTTTGTTAGTTAATGATTAAACATAAAGTTTCAGTTCCTTGTCATATTCTATTTTGTCATAATCCATTGTTGATTGCTTCGGTTCTGTAATTTCTTTGTTATTAAGTTCGTTTAAATAATTTTGGTGTTTCAAAGTTTTTTCGTGTCTTGCTTTTGCCCTCCAAGACACACAACAATTACAAATCAAACATGTATGTGTGCGGTCTTTTATTTTCTCAATATATCGTTATATTATGAATAAACCCCTGTATCTTCATCATAGTCAATTTGATAAAATGCCATAGTGGAGGACTTCGGCTCTTTTATCTCTTTGTTGTTGAGTTTGTTTAAATACACTTGTTTCTTATTTTTAAATTCGCCACTGGTTCTATCTACTTCTTTACTTTGATAACTGTTTGTGAATGGTTTCTTCTTTTCCATTTCTTGTAAGATTTCCAAAATATTATTATTCTGTTCTAAAACCTTTTTTAGTTGTTTAACAATCTTATCTAATCCTTCAGCCATGTAAAATATATACTAAATTATAAAACTAAACTTTTAAAACTAAATGTTGCAATTATGTTAAATCTACTCTTTAAATACTAATTTTTCATTATTTGTTTAACAGTTTCCTGAGTTTCCTTTCACCATTATCTGACGGAGTAACCCCCCTCCCAAATCGTATAGCTATATTATGAACATCTGTTTCTAAGTTTATACTGTCTTTAGTTTTATCAATATTCATTTTCTTATCATTTCTACTTATTTTGAAACTTGTTGGAATACACGAACATTTACAGTTTCCTTTCTTTTGTATTTCTAATTCATTTTTCATTTCTAAGATTTTTTTACACATTGGACAAGCAAACTCAATAACTGATGTTTCTTTAAAAATTTCTTCTTTTTCTTCATCGGTTGAAGAAACAACTGATTCTGTCTTATTCTTTTTCTTTCTTCCCATCTATATTAATATTTATATTTTTAATATATTGTATCACAAACTTAATTAATTCTAAAACAAAATAGCATACTTTTTTAAATCTATTATCAGTTAGTATTACTTGTTCTATATTTTCTACTTTATCTATTATATCAATATAATCCGAATAACTTCTATTCATATAAAATAATAAATATAAAATATTTTCTAAATAACTTTAATATTATTTTATTATGTCTGATGTTCCAATAATAAAACCAATAAATATAACTGATTACGATTTCAAACAATCTAAATATGAACATGTACCAAAACTACCTTTTCGCTCAATTGTTGTTGCTTCATCAACGGGTGGCAAAACAGTTTTAATTCAAAACCTTATCCTAAATGTTTATAGGGACTGCTTCGCCCGTATATTCATTTTTAGCCCGTCGGTTCATAATGACCCTACCTTCGTTGAAGTCAAGAAATATCAAAAAGATAATATGAAGGTTGATGACGAAAAAGAAAAGTTATATTATGACACCTACCAACCTGAAGAACTGGAAGAAATAATTAACACACAAAGAAAGATAATTCATTATATGAAAGAACAGAAGATGAAGAAACTACATTCAATTTTAATCATTGTTGATGATTTTGCAGACGACCCTAAATTTGTTAGATATAGTAAGTTATTCATGGACTGGCAACGAGAGGCAGACACGACGCCATTAGTTTTTGCTTAAGTGTTCAAAAATATCGTGTCCTTGCTCCAATCATTAGGTTGAATTCTAGTTCGTTGTATATCTTCAAGTTAAAGAATGTATCAGAGTTAATGTCATTCATTGAGGAAAACTCCGCCATCGTTGATAAAGAGCAACTGTTAAATATGTATCATAAAGCGGTAGATGATAAGCCCTACTCCTTCTTTTATGTTAATATGAATTCCAAAGATGTTAATAATATGTTTTATGTTAGATTTGAAAAAGCATTTAAAATAAAATAAAGATTTAAATATATTATGATATTTTATGATTTACCATTAGACATTAAAAACCTTGTATTATCTTATAATTTAGGTGATGTTAGATTATTAAAAATAAAAAATAATAATATTATTAAAAATTATATTAGTAAATTTAAACCAGTGTATAAGTCTTACAAATTAAAGAATTCACAGTATTTTGAAATTGATAATATCAATATGAAAAATATTATCAATAACGGCATATCATATATTTTTAACTTAAGTGAGTTAGATAAATTACATCAAAAACATAAACCATTAAAATTATTAATTGAATATGATATATTTGCTACATCTACCTCATTTACTTGTTTGAATCATGTTCGTAATCGTACTTTAACATCGAATAATTTATTTGATATTTATTATTTTCTTAATAAAGACCTTTATGAAACTAATTTAACGTATAGCCGTAATATGGTTAATTTTATTTCATTACAAGTTAAAAAAATAACTATTAAAGTCATCAATGAAGATGACCAAATTATTATTGATGACTTTTATTTTTATCTTTAAAATTAATAGCATTAAGATTATGGCTTAATGTCATTAATTCAAAATAATGAATAACTACAAATTTGAACCGGTAATCTATATATTAATTTGTCACTTTTTAAATACATAACTAATTAAACAAATAAAAATAAATATACTATATGATATTTTATGATTTACCCGGAGACATTAAACTTTATATAGCGTCATATATTTTAGGTCATTCTAAAATAATAAAACTAAAAAATAATCAAGTGTTTAGAACATATATTAATAGATTTAAACCTATAATACATTTTGAGAATAAAGATAATGTATATAACTTTTGCATTTATAAATTTAATTTAAAATCAGTGGCACCATCATCATATTTAAAATATTACATTAATGATAAGGAATTAAAATATTTGATTGAAAAATATGATAAAATTAAATACGAAACAACAATTGATTTTTATATAAAAATGAATGATGATACTGAAAATTCCAATGGTGTATATGTTACTGGTAATACCTCTTGTGAAGTGTGTAAAACATTTGAAGAATTAAATTATCATATTAATAATTGTACTAGTGTAAATACATTTCATTCTAATAATCCTGATACATTAGTAGATTTTAAATATGTAAGATATAAAGTTAAAATAAGTGGATTTAATGAAACACATTTAAGAAAGTTATATAATAGATTTGTTGAAGCATTCAATTAATAGCATTAACTTAATGTTATTAATTCATAATAATGACTGACCAATTAATAATATTAATACATTTTAATATTATTAATTTAGAATAATGAATAATTACATAATTGAACAGGAAACCTATATAATAATTTTGTTTGTTTTTCTTCTTCTAACTTATTTATTTTTTCATTTAGTGTTTTTACACTTTTAATCAATAATCTTTCTCGTGTTTCTTCATCATCAATTTCGTTTAATCTATCAAGAGGTGTATTATCAATATCAGTTTTCTTTTTGAAAAACCACATTATATATTATTATTTAGATTGTTTTTTCAATTCCTTAATTTCTTTTTCTAATTTTTCAACTTTATCTATTACTTCAAGTAAAGCTTTATGTAATAATATTGGTACTTTTGTATATTCAATACCTAAATATTCGCGACTGCTATGAACTACATTACTAATTTCTTTTGGAACTGCTTTTAACAAATCATCAGCAATATAACCTATGTGGATTGCATCCTTATCGTCTCTATCTTTTCTTTTGAATTTTTTAGGTTTGAATTTCTTAATCATACTAATACAATTACTTTTAAGTAAATCTACATCATATTTTAATCTTGCATCAGAATTATCTATTAGACTTCCATTTATAGTTACAGTTCCAGCAGTAATATCAATAGCATCACCTGAAGCATCTTGAATATCATTAACAAATAATGTTTTTGTATTAACAACTGTTACATTTTCATTAAAAGTCGATGGAGCATTATTTGTAAAACTTTCAGTATTTACTGTAGTTCCAAATGTCTTATCAATAGATAATAAAACTGAAGGTGTACTTGAAGCATCTGAAACTCTAAACGCAGTGTTTGATGTTCTGAATATTACATCAATTGTAGATAAATTAGTTCCATCATGATAAGTTGATATTTCCGATGTTCCCATTTTAATATCAGTTCCAGTAGTCATTGAAATATTATTCAAAAATGAAACCGTTGTTAAATCAAATGATTGAATGGTATTAGTTGCTAAATATGCATTTTGAACTGCTAAGTTAGTATCAACAGTTACTAATGTTCCACCATTAGGCGCTATATGATTGCTTCTTAATGCTCCATTAGTTTTAACATAAATATCATCAGCAAATAAATTACCCATAAAATCAGCAGTAGCAGTATTAAAAGTCCATCCAGTAGTAATATTAACTGCTCCAACTATATTAGATTGAATAGCAGGGTCTCCACAAATAAACCTAATTGACGAATTAGCATCACTATTCCTCATATCAAAAGATGAAAAAGCACTAACATATCTATATAATTCACAATTTGTATCAATTGTTAATTTACCATCAGTAGCAATATTAACATTATCACAATTGACAGAAGCATTTGTATAAATATTTCCTAACACATCTATAGGTTTACTAAAAATTGTTTTATTAACTAATCCATCACACATCATATATTGATTGCTGGCATTAGTAATATCTCCAACAGAAAGAGCAACAAAATTAGGATGATGCATATAAAAACCTTCTATTGCATCTGGTGTATATGTTTCTAAATATGGTTCTAATCCATTTATTGAAGTATTGATATTATCTATTTTTGTTTTAATATCTGTTGAAAAATCATTATTTGTAAATAAATTTCCTTTCATATAAACAGCACCTTCGAAATATGATGTTCCGTGCATCTGCGCAAAATTATATGAAGTATGAACATTACCATTAATTGTAATTCTTGAAGCATTATTAGGTCTTCCAATAATAACATCTCCTGTGTTCCATCCTAGCCATAATCGATAAGGGGTTGCCCCTTGTAACCCTTGGTAAGAGTCCAATTGACATCCGCGTTTAAACTCGAGTCTTTGGTTACTAACTGCGTCCTGGATTCTAAATATTGGATTAGTATTATCTGTTAAACTAAGTATTAATGGAGAGTTTACTGTTTGCGCAGTTGTATTAACTTTGTCTAATTTTTGACTTATTACTGTATCTTGTGCGCTATCATTTGTAATTATTGAGTTGATTGTGTTTGTATTTCCTGTTATTAATGAATTTAATCCATCTGATTGTAAAACATATCTAGCATCAGAACCTGCTATATTTAAAATAGACGAACAAGAAAATAAACCAGATACTTGTAAATTAGATAATATTGTTGTATTATGATTTAATATTATTTTATCATTTTGAAAAGTTGAAGAATTATTTATTTCTACATCTCCAAAACCTCTTTGATTTAAAAACATAGTTGCCCCACTTAAATTTCCATAAATATAACTATCAAAATAATTATTATACATTTCATAAAAATTATTATAATTTCCAAAATTTGCTATTTTAAAAGTCGATGTTGTTGTTATATTATGTATTAATGTATTATTTAATATTGATGTATTTAATTTATCTGATAATAAATTATTAGTTGTTATTTTATTGTAATATAAATTACTATCAAATGAACCTGATTGTAATTGAGATATTAAATGAGAATTTGATGAAATATTATTAAAATTAGTTGATACCGTAGAATTTAAATTATTTATTAAATTTGTATTAGAAGAAATATTATTAAAATTAGATGTTATAGTAGAATTCAAATTATCTATTAAATGAGTATTAGATGAAATATTATTAAAATTTGTATTAATTAAATTAGTATTAGATGAAATATTATTAAAATTAGTTGATACAGTAGAATTTAAATTATTTATTAAATGTGTATTGGAACTAATATCATTAAAATTACTTGTCGTAGTAGAATTTACATTGCTTATTAAATGTGTATTGGAACTGATGCTATTAAAATTTGTATTTGAAGTTATTGTCAGATTACCTATTAAAAATGTATTTGAACTAATATTATTTGATAATACATTAACTTCCGTCTTATTGTATGATTGATTTATATCATAAAAATTAGCGTCAATCTGTGCTTTTGTGTAAGTATCTACTTGGTCTGCTTTATTGTTGAGTAAATCAATTATATCTGATTGATTAGCGTATATGTTTCTAATGTTTGTTACCCCGCTTGTAGAATTGATTTCGCTAATTGTGTGCGCTACAACATTCTCAAAGTTTGTTAAATTTATTGAAGGCATTATATATTAATAGTAGAAAATGATAATATTTATTTATTTTTAATATTATCATTTTTACTTATTTTTAATCGAGTATCTGCACTCCGGCATCGCGTATGGATAATATTTGTTCACTCACTAACGTTATATATATTGTGTCTGGCATATTTGCTGTTACCATATTTCCAACAGGTTTCACACGAATTAAAAGCTGTTGCCCTGCTTTCGTGTTGATTCCAGTATATGAACTATCGGGAACCTTTTCGAAATCCATAGCAAAGATAAACTTATCAACACGATAAGCAGAATATTCAATCGATAAATGATGTTGATGGAACAATGGTAAATTTAATGCTTTTCGTAAATAATAGAATGCTTGTGTTAATGAACGGCATGGATACTCAGGATATAGTTTTGAACCTAATTGAAGTTGAAATTCTAAATCAAGGTCGGAATTGTAGTATCCACTTTCTTGATAATTCAAATAATACATAGGATGATAGAAATTGTTGTATTCTTTCATAACGTGAGTATCGCCTACTGCGCTTTTACTGAAAGAGATGAACGCGGCAGCGAGTTTTGACACTGAACGAACAACAGTAGTGTTAATTGACGACGAACCATCGGGAACTTGATTAGATTGACAAATATAAGTATTATAAGTAATAGGTAATTCTTTCCCATCAAGTAGGTGTGCAACATATTTATTATGAAGGTCGTTGTCCAAGCTTACCAAATCAGTTTGAAGGAATGCGTTACTAATTGAGAACTGCTCATTTGTATGAAGGCTTGTGTCTGTGTTGCCACTCGCTGGAAACCTCGACCCACCCGCTGTAACAACACAATCGGTAAAATTTGAAACTAATTCAAGTTCTAAAACAAGAGGACACGCTTTTAACGGGATATACTTAAATTGATTGAATAAACCAAGCATCGGTTTAAATCCTACAACCATTTTTCTTCTAAAGCCTGGAATTGTGTAAGCGTCATATGCAGGACCAATATGACCCGATGCAGGAACTGCACGACGTGTGTTTAAATCATCATCATATCTATAACCAAAACTCTGGGCGTCTTCATTGTCTCTTGCTCCTTTTGACATCATGCAACTCATCATGTGATGATTTCGGTTGTAATAATCAATGTCTTCAACAAGTTGATTACCAGCAATTAGTCTTGCTCTTCTAAAAAAGGAATAAGCAGGAGACAGAGGACGTAAGCGTTTATTGTCTGACGGGTCAGTGTTTTCAACGGTGAAATAAACCATTACACTCTGCGGGTCAAGCCAAGTATTATCTTCAGCATTTAAAGCTATTTTCAACACACGTTGACCAGATGAAGGGGTGTAGATATTACTTCCAGAAGGGAAAAACGAGACTGAACGACGGTCGTTGATATAACTAGCACCTTTATTTAACTTGAATGAGAGGTTGTCAATTAGAATATCTTCAGCACTAAAAGTTTCCATTGCTATATATAATTTAATTTAGAAATAATTTAAACTAAACTAAATTGATAAATTTATACATTTATTAATTTCTAAAACATAATTAATAATTATGTTTTACAAATTGAATAATTTAGTGTAATCCTTTTGATTAGAATTAATATTTTTAAATATTTTCATTTTCTTTTTCTTAATCTTATCTTCAACTGGATTATTCCCTTTTTCTTTCTCCATTACTAATTCTCTAATTTCTTCATATGTACTTTTCTTATACTTTTTATTTTCATTCTTAATCATATCATCCGTTGTTTCATTGTCATATTTCTTATGTTGTATCATTAATATAATTTAGATTATTTATAATATCTCCTTTACCGGTTCATTGCTTCTTGAAACATCTTTACCTTGGTCTCCGTATCCAGTTATGTAATCGTGGTTAGTATATGGGTTTAATGAACCAGTATAAACAGTTATAGCACCACGGTCAGCAATACTGACAGGGTCTAAGATACTTCTAAAATTAATGTAATCATCGGTAATTTTAGACCTTCGTGATATAAACGGCGCTCCATAAGTGGTTAAAGTTAATTCTCTTTCAGGGTAATCTTTTGTTATCTGTGCCCCTACACTTGAACCGAGACTATGTGTTATAAGATGTTTAACTTCATTGTTTTCATCCAATGCTGTTGATGTGTCTTTATATCGTTGTGAATATTTAGTCATTTTAAAGGGAAGTCCTACATCTGCCAGAATGTCATTAATAGCACCTCCAAAAGTTCCTTTTCCAAATGTTCCGCTTACATACATTTTATCACCATCAATATAAAAACCTTTACCATTGCTATATGCTCTACTCAACCCTTGTGCATCAGTTAAATTTGAATTAGGATAATAACTATTTAATATTTTGTCAGTTTGTTTCATAACATTAGTTATTTTAGTTGTTTTCTTATAAGGTTGATAATGTTTAATTTTCCCATGCTTCATTTCATAAATTAACTTTTTATTATTAATCATATATTTAAAGTTATAAATTAATTTCTCAATTAATTAATAATGCTTACATATAAAAAAGTTTATATTGACAGCGCTCATAGAATTAGTGGTACATCATCGAATTTCAAAGTGGAATTGCCGGAAACATTACAAACAGACAACGGAGTTCATTGCTACATTCACGAAGTAACATTACCTAACTCGTGGTATTCAATTCAGTCAGGATTAAATAATATATTATACTTTTATTCTTCTCCACTAGTTCCAGATGAAGATAACACAAATGTCCATTATTTAGCGTTACAATTGGACGAAGGAGTATATACTGGCACAGAACTAGCGACAGAATTAAAGTCAAAAATAAATGGTGTTGTAGATAATACTAATTTCTCAAATACTTATGAAGTTATTTACAGTGTGAAAACTAATAAAATAACAATTTATTCAAACTATGCCGATAGAAAGTTCGCTGTGTTAACTGATGAACAAATGAAACTAACATATGCAGATTATATATGGAATGGAACTTTTGATGCTAATAACTTACAATCTGCTAATGAAGTTTTAGGAAATTATCAAATGGTAGTTTATCAATATAATAATCCTTATGTTTCTGGTTTCGTTAATCTTCAACCCATTAGAAATATTTATATTCATTCTTCTCAATTGTCTAATTATAATCAAGTAAATTTAAGAACCGGCGATAGCACAGTTGTTAAGAAAGTACCAGTCACAGCACCACACGCGGGAATTGTCTTTGATTCGGAATTAAACCCTCTTGATTACTTGGATGTATCAAATAGAAGCTTTAAACAATTAGATTTTTGGATTAGTAATTCATTAGGAAATGAAATTAATTTAAATGGGGTAAATGTATCCCTGTCATTATTATTTGTAAAAAGCGATATTATTTAAATAATATATAGATTTTCCATATGAAAATCTATATATATTATATGTCAAGTATTGAGGTAGTAGATGTTAATAATGAAACTAAAACAGAAGAAGCACCTGTTAATAATGAAGTCGTTGAACAAAATGAAACAGTTAATGAAGAACCAACGCCAGAAGAAGTTAAACCTGAAGAAGTCATTCCCGAACCAAAAGCGAAAGCAAAAGCATTACCAAGAACTAAAAAAGAAGTTGAATTAGTAGAATGTGAACAATGCTCTAAAAAGATGACATTGAAAAGTTTGAGACACTCACATCCCAAAAATTGTAAGGGAGCACCTACTGAGTTATTACCAGTCAATCCACAAAAGAATATTAGAAAGATAAAACCTGAAGTAAAAGAAGAAATTAAGAATGAGATTAAACAAGAAGTGATTAAAGAAACTATTAAGAAACCCACGGCAACAGAACTATTAAACCAACATTATGAAGAACTTAAACAGAAGAAAAAACAAGATAAACAAGAAAAAATAAACAAATTATCTTCATCAATGTTTTAAATAATAATCTAATTATAATATATATTAATCATGCTTATGAGAAGTCATAGAAATGTAGAATTTAAAAGGGCGCCACAAGTAGAACGTCATTATAATGTTTCAGATTTATGGGGAGTTGCTTCAAGAATGAATTATTTTAAGCAGTTGAAGGAAACGCTGGAAGCGAGACAATCACAGGGAGCATTAATAAAATATAGAAATGATTTAGCTGAAAGCAACAGAACCGAAAGTTACAGAAAGGAATTAGACAGAATAAGAAAAATATTAGACAACACACGGTCACCAGACGGAATACAAACAAAGGAACAACTAACTGTAAGAAAGAAGCATTTAGAAGAAATGATTAAGAATATCTCTGATTAATTTATTTTTCTAAATAATTAATATACTATGATTAAATCAATTAGTAGATTGAATACAGTAGGACCGGTAAAAGTAGGGTCATTGAAATCACAATTACATTTGAGACCTTCTTATGATGAATTATTGAAAGAAACGTTAGTAGGAGATGAGAACCGTCCATCAATTGAAAATGTGATAGACAGAAAAGCGACAAGATACAGATTAAACCAATACGGTAGTCAGTTTGATAATAAGGACGTCTTAGACATTCAAAAGAAACAAGAACTAGACCGGAGAGGAGAAGTTATGAAAGGAGCAATGTCGGACGATGGTAGTGTAAGAGCTAAACTTAATGATGAATTGAAACTTGCTGACACACTGAAACAACACCAGTCTTTCATTCAAGAAGGACTAACGGAAGCACAGAAACAGAAAGAAGAACTTGCAGAAAAAATGAGACTTTGGAGAGAACAACACGAAGAAATGGCAAGCGCTGTTTCAAAGAGTTCATATCCTGCCGGTGTAGAAGTTCATTCAATGGTGTCCGCTGATGAAATGCCAGAATTAGAACCATTAGAGGAAGGCGAAGAAGAAGATGAACGAGAAGACGACCCAGTTGTTGAAGTAGAATCAAAAGCAGAAGACGCTTATGGTTACAACGAGTTTAAGAAAAGAGCGTCTGAACTAACACCCGCTTATCTTGCAAGCAGACCAGAAGAGATGAAAACAGTCATGGACAAACTGAAAGGATTTAGAAAGATTAAAGACAGTGTTCATGAAGAATTCACTGAGTTATATAATGCTTTAATTAATAGCGATGGTGATTTTATCAAGAAGGAACACAGATTGAAATTAGTAAGGTTTTACAATGATAAAGTGTATTACTCAGTTTTCCACCCACGACCTAAGGAAAAAGAAGATAGTCCAACCGTGATGGATGGTTCAGTTAAAGAAATACCTGCGGAAGTTTAATAAAATATATAATATTTAATATGACTGATAAATATTATGGATTACGCCGACGCCCTACTTTTGAAGAAATGCTAAAGGAAGCGATGACGCACAGATTAAAAATTGAAATCATCCCCGAAAGACAGGTAATTGACTTGTCAATCAACAATATAGATTTTGACGATTTTGACCTTTCAAAATACGATAGGAGACTACGGTTGAATGCTAGGGTTCAAACTGATGAACAAGTTCTTCAACACGAATTGTTCCCTGATATGTTTGATGAAGTAGCGCCAACATCACAGTTTTATGAAAACAACGAGGCAGACGCACAAACAACACGATATATAGCAAAAGATTTTACTGATGAAATTTATAGTAATGCAACTTCAGGACCAAAAGATGAACCAAAAGATGAACCAAAAGATGAACCAAAAGATGAACCAAGATGAAAAGCAGGAAGATTTACAAAGTCTTCATTTAACATCATCATCGTCATCAGCATCAACCGAAAAAGATAAGAAAGAGGAAAGCCGAGAAATAAATCGTTAAGAAACATATTTTTAGGTGGAGAAGACAAGAGCGTATTTGAACTATTCAAACGTGACAAGAAGACATCCACACCATCAGAACAATCAAGGGAACAGGAAGAAGAACAACCAGGGCATCATTCTGGTCAAGACGACAGGTAGAAGCAAGAAGCAGAAGCCACTCACCAGAAGAAAGAGCAAGAGATAATCAAATGAACAGAAGACAATTAGAAACAAGAAGCAGGAGCAACTCACCCCAAGAAATAGCTAGAGGTAGTGAATGGACGAGGGAACAAATGGAAACAAGAAGCAGGAGTAGAAGCCCAGAAAGCACAAATACAAAAAGTAGCCGAGGCAAGAAGAAAAAATAAAAACTACTTAAAGACAAAACGCCCTAATATAGTAAAATGACAGGAATTTTTATTAACGGTAATAGTAAACAGAGAATAACGAATGATGAATTTGATATGATGGTTGAACTGATGAAAGCAGAAAACGACTTAGTCTTACAGATGATAAGCGAACAGAACCAGACTTCGAGCGATGGCAATGAGCAACCCGTGAGATGGAGGGACGACCAGAAGAACTACCACCAGAATTACTACAACAATAACCTAAAACAGTCTTACACTTGTGAGGACTGCGGAAGGACGATATCAAGCAAATCAAATTTATCTAAACACAAGAAATCTAAAATTTGTTCGCAAGCTTCGCGACAATGCACATTATGAAAAAATAATAATCATTCATCTTATTAAAAACACTTAATGAGATTAATGCGTTCATTCTCAACCCGAAACCCATTTTCTCCAACAGTCAACCCCAGCCCGAAAAACTACTTAAAGAGAAAATACCTTATATTATATAGAGTATAGTATTATGGTTACCATGTCAGAAAATAAAATCATAGATTTCATTTTAAACAGCCAACAAGGCGAACTAATACAAAAAGAAGGGAGGCAAACACAAAAACTCAAAATAGGTGATAAGACCTACAGATATGATAAGAACAAACCAGTTTCAAACGTATTGAACACGAAACTAAAGGAAGTGGCAAGGAGTGACGGATATAGAAAGCATGGCCTTTTAATGAAAGGTGCTAATTATCTAAAACTAACGAGAGGTAGACCCTTACAGGATTATGTCAAGCGATTCAAGTCCAAAATCACAGACGAGCAACAAGCGTTCAAGGGATACGCCAACACCTACTCGGTAAGTGATATAAGATTAAAGGGAATGAAAGGTTTATCCTACTTAAAATACCAGAAGCAACGACTGGCCGAATTCCTGAACAGAAACCCGAACATGAAAATAATCGTGGAAACCGATTTATCATTCAAAAATCCCGCCAACGAACTTATTCAAAGGCGGTTAAGAAGCAGAAGATACAATATTCATAATCCCGACGAGTTGAACACCGTCTTAAACAACATTGGGCACGACATTGAGACACAAATTGAAATAACCGAATACATTCAGTCGGGATTGGTTCTTGGTCAAGTTGAAAAGTTAGTCATCAGTTATGATAGGTACAATCCTACCCGTGGTTCATCCTTTATTCCATTGCCCGACTGGGTGGCAAACAAAAAGGCTTGTATTAACATTAAAAACGAGGATGACTTATGTTTTAAATATTCCGTTCAATGTGGATTTTATGAGTTATACAAAAAAGACCATCCCTGCGACATGTATCATTATAAGAAATATGTAGATGACAAATTTATCAAATGGGACGGAATAGACTTTCCAGTAGGTAATGATGAGATTGAACTATTTGAAGAACAGAACAAACACATATCGGTCAATGTTTATTACATAAACCCCGATACGAATAGTAAAACTATTTTATTATACAAAAGAAGCAACAACCCACAAGCACAACACAAAATCGATTTGATTAAATTGACTGATGATGTTAAATCCCATTACGCTTATATCAAAAATTATGATAAGTTAATGAGTAGTCAGACTAACAAGATGAAGGCGAAGAAGTATCACTGTAGAACCTGCTCACATGGTTTCAAGACCGAAGAACTTTTAAAGAAACACGAAGAACAAGGATGTCTAGCAGTTGAGGGTCAAAAAATAGAAATGCCAGAAGCAGGTGAAACAATAGTATTCAAAAACCATTTCAAGAAACTTAAAGCTCCATTCGTAATCTATGCCGACTTTGAATGTTTAACTGTGCCAATTGATGTTAAAAGCAAATCGACAAAAGCTAAAACTACATCATATCAAAATCATCGTCCGTGTGGTTTTATGATTAATGTAGTCAATGCTATAACCGGAAGTAGTGAGCCTTACTTATACAGAGGTGAAGATTGTATGGATAAGTTTGTTGAAAAAATCAATGAAGTCAGAGAAGATATTATTAGTAGGATGAAGGAAGTAAAAGAGATAATCATGACTGAAAAGGACAAGGAAGATTTTGAAAATGCTACTACTTGCTTTATCTGTGGAAATGATTTTAAACCTGAGGACAAGAAGGTTCGAGACCATTGTCACTTTACTGGAGCTTACAGAGGATGCGCCCACGATGATTGTAATCTTGGTTTTAGTATGAGATATTATAAAATCCCTGTGTTTCTTCATAACCTTAAAAACTATGATGCCCACTTAATCATCAACAAGGCTCACGAACTGAACAAGAATTCTAAAATAGAATGTATCGCTCAGAACAGCGAAAAGTTTATAACCTTTGGTTTTAAAAATCTTTGTTTCAAGGACAGTTTCAGTTTCTTATCGTCTTCGTTGGATAAGTTGGTGAAGTTGAGTAAATATGAGGATGATAAAAAGCGTGAGAATTGGAAGAACAATTTCAGATACAGCGTTAGAAACCCGTATGTTAAAACCGATGAAGATTTGGATTTATTGACTGATAAGGGTATTTATCCCTATGACTACTTTGATGATTTTGAAAGATTTAAGGAAAGGGCTTTACCACCGAAAGAAGCGTTTTACAGTAAATTGAGTGAAGAACATGTAAGTGATAAAGATTATGAAAGGGCACTGAAAGTATGGAAGCACTTCGGGATTAGAACACTCGGGCAGTATCACGACTTGTATTTAAGAACTGATGTTTTACTACTGACCGATGTATTTGAAAACTTTAGAGACTTGTGTATGGAATACTACGGTTTAGACCCCGCTCATTATTACACATTGCCAAATTTCGCATGGGACGCGATGCTTCTAAAAACTGGCGTTGAAATAGAACAATTGCATGACCAAGAAATGTTTGAGATGGTTGAAAAGGGAATGAGAGGTGGTATGTGTCAGGTCAGTCATAAATTAGCGGTGGCAAATAATAAGTATATGGGGGAAGCATATGATGAGAACAAGCCATCAAATTATATTAGCTACTTGGATGCTAATAACTTGTATGGTTTAGCAATGTCCCAGAAATTACCGCTAAAAAATATCAAGTGGGCAAAGAAAACTCCCATTGTTGAAAAATGGAATGAAAACGATGAGTTCGGTTATATTATGGAAGTTGATTTGGAATATCCCGAAACATTGCACGACTTCCACTCTGACTATCCACTAGCGCCTGAAATAATGAATGTAAATGTTAGTATGCTTTCCGACTATCAAAAGCAAGTCTTCAAAATATATTATGATGGTAAAAGTCCCAAGGACGAGAAAACAAGTAAGTTAATATTAAATCTAAAGGATAAAGAAAAATATGTGGTTCATATTAAGACTTTACAGTATTATTTGAAAATGGGAATGAAAATGGGTAAAGTCCATAGGATAATAAAGTTTCAACAGAGGGCTTGGTTGAAACCGTGGATTGACTTCAACACTGGTAAAAGGAAAGAAGCCAAAAGCGATTTTGAGAAAGAACTCTATAAGCTGATGAATAATTCTGTATATGGTAAAACTATGGAAGACAAGCGAAACCATATGGACTTTGAACTGGTTGATAATGAAGTTAGATATGAAAAATGTGTGAATAATCCAACCTTCAAAAATAGATTTATAATAAATGAAAATCTTGTAGGAGTTGAGAAAACTAAAGCAAAACTGAAACTGGATAAACCAATCTTTTTAGGAATGACTATTTTAGATTTAAGTAAATTACATATGTATCAATTTTATTATGATGTCCTTAAGAAAAAATACAATGAACATATCAAATTGATATATACTGATACTGACAGCTATGTAATTCAAACAATGACTGATGATGTCTATAAGGATTTTAATGAGATAAAGCAACACATGGATTTTAGCGACTATCCTGTTGAGCATCCATGTCATGACAAAACTAATAAGAAGGTCTTAGGAATGTTTAAGGATGAATGCTCTTCAAAGATAATTACCAAATTTATAGCTCTCAAACCCAAATCATATGCTTTTACAATACATGGTGAGGATGATGAACATAAAAAATCAAAAGGTGTCGTGAAGCACAAGGTGAAAAAAGAACTATCGTATCAGAACTACCACGAAGCATTATTTCAAAACAAAAAGCATGAAATCACCTACAACTTCATTCGTAGTCGCAACCATCAATTATTTTCAATGTCTCAAGTTAAGCAATCTCTCAGTAATTATGAAAATAAAAGGTTTTATATTGATGCTTTTAATTCAATACCTTATGGTCATTATAAACTGCGTTAAAGAGACGATACATTATGTTATTCATGGATAGCAGTAAATATAGAAGTGCAAAGATTTACAAAATAACTGATATAGGTTATAATAAGTGCTACATCGGAAGCACCTGTGAAAGTTTGAGTCAAAGAATGGCCAGACATAGACAAAACTATAAGAAATCAGATGAATGGAATAACAAAACAAACTGTCGTTTGTTGTTTGATGAGTATGGAATGGAGAACTGCAAGATTGAATTATTAGAAGACTACCCGTGTGAAAACAGAGAACAACTATTGAGAAGAGAAGGTTATTACATTCAACATAATGATTGTGTGAATAGATGTGTTGCGGGTAGAACGGTTAATGAATGGAAGGAAGACAACAAGGAACATTACCAAAATATGAGGAAGGAATACTCCGAAAAGAACAAAGAACATATATGTAATAAAAGCAGGGAACACTACCACCAAAACAAAGAAACAATCGTGGGAAAAAGAAAAGACACGATTGAATGTAAATGTGGTGGTGTTTTCAGGAAATGTGATATACGAAGACATGAAAGAACAATAAAACATCTTGAGTTTTTACAACAATAATTTCAAATCTAAATATCTCTAATAGTAAATGAAACTATTAGAGTTATTTAGTGGCAAGGCTTTGGGCTAACATAACAAGTTGGAAACCTAGACCATTATGTAATAGGGATTGTGGGAAAATTAGGAATGGGAAACATTTAGAAACTGCTCAACGGTTGCCATC
This sequence comes from Effrenium voratum, assembly GCA_963377175.1. Classification (NCBI taxonomy): domain Eukaryota; class Dinophyceae; order Suessiales; family Symbiodiniaceae; genus Effrenium; species Effrenium voratum. The sequence goes on from CAUJNA010003575.1 coordinate 155,020, forward strand.
GGGTAAAAAATCAGATTGGGGTGAGGGATACATCAAACATAAACAAGATGAGTTGTATAGGATTCCTTCAAATTTGATATGTGATATATTCGTTTGTTTGTTTTAAGACCCTCAAAAGGGGAACAAGGACGACCCCACCTCATCCCAGTACCTAGAAGATGGTAGCGTCGTAGGCGAAGGGTGCGGGGACTAAGAGAGGAATGGATGAGGATGTGGGAAACCTCATACCTGATGAGGGGAACCTCATACCTGATGAGGGGAACCTCATACCTGATGAGGGGAACCTCATACCTGATGAGGGGAACCTCATACCTGATGAGGGGAACCTCATACCTGATGAGGGTAACCTCATCCAAAAGCAAATCCCCACCTATTTTCGGGGGTTTTCGTATGAGGGGGGTCTCATCCTTATGAGGGGGGTCTCATCCCTTATGAGGAGGGTCTCTTCCCTTATGAGGGTTCCCTCAAACACATTGACCGAGTATTTGATATACAAGAAGTTAAAGAACGGTTTAAAAATAGAAACATGTATTATCAAGCATTAAAATCATACTGTAAGAAAAATGAAAATGAAATTTGTATCATTTTAAGAAAATGTCTTAACATTGAAGATTTAAAAAAATTTAAACGTTGTGGGTTTACCTTTCCAAACCATATAGAAATAACAATTATTATATGAGATATATTCTTAGCGAATTAATTGAAATTTACACAGACCAATTAATAAAAGGATACGAGCATTATTGTTGCGAGTATAGTATGAGTTGTTATAGTGGTTGTATCGCTGGTGAGATTGAATTCGGGTCAAATTAACTTTTGTTTATTAATATTATTATCTTATAATATGATTAAACATTGTTTTATAATCTAACAAGAAGGTTAAGACATTTAAATTAAACCTGAAACCCAGACCAGTCGACCAGCAACCCCCTAGCCAAAACTACTTAAAGAAATATTACCTTATATATTAAGAGAAAAATGAACGGTGATGGAATCAATAATTATATCGATAAAAAATGCTATGATTGTTGTCACTTCAAAAAAGAAAATATGGAATTGTATAAATTGAGTTTACCTAATGAAATTGTGAATAATATTATTAATTATTCAATGGATGGTGAAGAAGACATATGTAAAAATTGTAAAACTTGGAGAGATAATCAATTTTTAATCAAATGTCTGTTGGGAATAAAAAGAATACATAATAGAAATGTAGAAGATGATATTTTAATATTTCTAACTGTAAATAAAATACCACCTTACGATTATGTTAAACAGTTTCTTAAAATCAGTAAGAAAAAATATGACACGATTTACGATATATTATGGATGTTGGGTTATAGTCAAGAGAAAGGAGAAGATGTTAAAGAAAATATCAAATTATTTATTGAAAGTAAAAAGTTTAATGTTCAAAATACATTGAGAGATATTAATATTATTTTTAAAATGATGTATGAAAGAAGTAAGACAAACCAATTAGATTATTATCCTGAACTGAAATTATAATCATAATATAATAATAACATGTAAAATCTTATATGTTATAATTATACTGAACTTTTAACCTATAAATGAAAATTAGTGAGAAAAAACTAACAAAACAAATCCACCGCCAACACCCCAGAACTTGATAACTACTAAAAGGGTAACTCTTTCAAATGAAAAAAATGTTTGCCCCCAGCCCAACAATGAACAAGGGGGGCAATTACCAAAATGATTACCTTAACGAAAACGATAAATAAGCTCCCTAAAAACCCTCTTTTAAAAACGAATAAGGGGGAACACAGATTTGAGATGAACATAAAAACCAGAACAGGCAACCCTCAACAGGCCACCCCCCAGGCCCCCTACTTTTACCATTTTTTCCCCCCCCCCCCCCCCCCCCACCCTCCCCCCCCCCCTCCCCCCCCCCCCCGCCCCCTCCCCCCCCCCCTCCCCCCCCTCCCCCCCCCCCTCCCCCCCCCTCCCCCCGGCTTCTTCCCGTGGTCTTCCGTAATCTTCCGGCTTCTCCCAGTAATCTTCCGTAATCTTTCGGCTTCTTCCCGTAGTCTTCCGTAGTCTTCCGGCTTCTTCCCGTAGTCTTCCGTGGTCTTCCGCCTTCTTCCCGTAATCTTCCGTAATCTTTCGGCTTCTTCCAGTAGTCTTTCGTAGTCTTCCGGCTTCTTCCCGTAGTCTTCCGTAGTCTTCCGTAGTCTTCCGGCTTCTTCCCGTAGTCTTCCGAAATCTTTCAAGCTTCTTCCCGTAAATTTCCGCAATCTTTCGGCTTCTTCCCGTAGTCTTCCGTAATCTTCCGGCTTCTTCTCCTAGTCTTCCGATACTGTTTCGGGACCAAACAACGCGCGTGTCCTGTGCTTTCGGGCTTCTTCCCTAGGCTTCGGGTAGTCTTCCCCCACCCCTCCGCCCCCCCCTGTGTCTGTCTATGTCTGTCTACGTATCTGCATCTGTCTTCGTGTCCGCGAAGACCCCCCCTGCCCCTGCGTGTCTGTCTGTCACTCTTTGTGTCTGTCTGGGTCTGTCTGCGTCTGTCTTCGTGTCCGCGAAGACCCCTTGCGTGTCTGTCTCTGTCTCTTTGTGTCTGTCTGTGTCTGTCTGTGTCTGTCTACGTATCTGCGTCTTTCTTCGTGTCCCCCCCCCCCCGCGTGTCTGTCTGTGTATTTGTGTCTGTCTGGCTCTGTCTGCGTCTGCCTGCGCATCTGCGTCTGTCTTCGTGTCCGCGAAGACCCTCCCCCCCCGCTGCGTGTCTGTCTGCGTGTCTTTGTGTCTGTCTGTGTCTGTCTACATATCGCGTGCTTTCTCTCGTCCCGGGCCGAAATTCTAAGGTGTGTGGGGGCGGCGGAACCAGGCCGCAGGCCATTAAATAGTTTCACACGTATTACCCTATATACTATATGTACTACGTCTGATTCTTGCTTTGAGCCTTGAGATGAAATTTCAGAGTCCAGTAAAAACTGACCTGGCCCGGTTGAGCTGGTCACCTAAACAGTATTGGCCCTCTGGGGCACCCAGGGATTGCAACTTCTAAACGCACCCAGACCCTACCAGTAGCAATTTGGAATGCCGACGCACGGCTGGCTCCTGTGACATTGTCTCACATGCCATCACTTGTCTGCTGGCATTTTGGCGCCACACATCGAAAACTTCGCTTCCCAGTGCCCATGGAAAAGAAAACACTGTGCCATTCTTTCTCAGCTCATCACTTTGAATACGGACCAAACCGGAATGAAACGGCCACCGGGGCCGCCGCTGAGCTAGCCAAACCCAGAGGCTGTGTGCACGTTGCCCCAAGGCTTCAAAACACACCACCCCAAACACACCCGCCTTGGGGAAGACCAAACGTAGACCAAAACTGCGATCTACCAGGTCCTCCAGTAGAGAGGCTACAAAAATGGTACCCTTTTTTCTGTAGTCTATTTTGATAGGGGAACCCTCCCCCAAAAAAGGGTAATCTAGTCTACTGTGTTTTTTGAGGAGTGGTAACCTGGCAGCAAACTGAAATGACACCGGAACGCTGGAAGATCTCGAAAGCACTCACGCCTAGCGCCAGCGCAAAGACAATGAGAATTCCAATGGTGCGACCACCTCAGCGATTTCCATAGCCAGCGATGGAGGAAACAGGCGGCTTACATATGTATACATATATACACATACAAGATATGTATATTATGTGCGTATGTTTGTGTGAATGCAACAGGCACACCGCGCATCGTGATATACGTATGTTGGTATGTAACTATGATTTTTTCGCGCGCGCGTGAGTGTGTGCGTGTGTGTGTGTGTGTGTGGGTGTGTGTGGGTGCGTGCGTGCGTGCGTGCGTGCGTGCGTGCGTGTGTGCGTGATACATGTTAAATGGAGGCGGATATAATGTAAATGTGTTTGTGTGTGTGTGTGGGCGTGTGTGTCTGCACTAACAGATTCATATATACATATGTATATATATATATACATATGTATAATTCACATCTTCAGATCTCCTCTCCCCAGAAACCAACTGTAAGATATTGCTGTTTCTCTGCAAGTATGTCTGAAGTCATACACGAGCTCAAGCAATTGAACGCGCATCTACGCATCTACGTTAAAGATCAAAGACTCTCAGGCTGTGCGTTCTGAAGTGTCAATCAAAGAGATGTCTGAAAGAAGTTGGTGCCTTAGCATTGGCATCCGTAAACAAACGTGTTTGCCTATATGTTCAACAGGTGCCGTATTTCCACAGCTTGCACATTCTTCTCAGCGCATGTACCGACTGGATACGCCAACAACGCAATCACCAACCACCCAACACACAACTTGTTGAATGTGGGCTGATTCATGATCAACTTTTCATGAGCCCAGCACTGAGTTCCGTTACTCTGTCAGCAGTGGGCAGTTGTGACATAGTATCTTGCACGCTGCTGCAGTATGTTGCAGTACTTTTTCAGGGTGGCTCATAGGCCTGGTGCATGCTGAAATGCTTCTTTGGCTCTGCCTTTCCCCTTTTGCCGCACTTGAGGTTCCGAAGGCAACTTAGGGGATCCCCATATGCACTGCACGCCTCAAAGGTGTTTCTAGCTCTACCTGAAGATGAAGAAAACCCCATGGCTAGTTCCCTTTTGGTTTTCCCTTGAAATAACAACTAACAACCAGAAATGGGTCTGAAAACCAGACATGGGTCTGAAATTCCCTTGGTGGGTTCCATGAACAATTGCTGCCAGGAAGCTAAATGAGGCGGTGCTCAGCGACAGAGCGGCCAACGCAGCCGGAGGGAAAGGGGAGAATGCAGTGGCAAACAGCCAGGCATACCTAAGCCAGAAATCCTCAAACCTGGGGTATCGTGTCCCCCCGCCCCCCGCAAATGGCTGTGGGTCAAAATGGAACCCGATGGGTAAATGGAGCCAAGGACTAAAACCTGCGGTCCCCTGGTGGCTTAATTTTGACCCATACCCAAGTGGGACTTTCTCTCAAGCTGGGAGTGTTTCGGACGCTTTGGTGGGTCAAGGGAAACCAAAAGGACAGCAACCCTATTTTGAGAAACTGCCAAATGGGTTTCGTGTTGAACTTTGCTTTCCTTTTGAAGCCGCGCCCCAAAGAATTTGTTTCGTTTTGCTGCACCAGAAACTGAGAAGTGAGCTACGACGCAGCGAGCTGAGCATGTGTGGAAGGAGGCAAATGCGGCAAACAGGGATAGGATGCTAAGCTGCTAGGTGAGTCTCAAACAAGTTGAGAAATCGTCCCCTCATATCTCATTGTCTTCTTTCTCCAAGTTAACAACTTAGTCGTCTCTATCACCCAACGGCTTGTGGCACTGGCAGAAGCTGCACGTCATGAGATTTTTCGCGCTTTCAGCAAGGCATCAACAGAGCAGTGGAAGCTAGAGAGTTGGGGCCATGTGAGTTTGTCTTAAAACAAGAGCTTGCCCGCTCTTTTTGGTTGGTGATTTCGGGTTAGAACACACATAAGTTGGAGGGCTCGCAAAGCTTGAGAAAGACCAAGACTTGCGCTATCCAAGGATGCACTTCCCACCGCGATCCAATCCTACAAAGGAATCCAAAGCAACCCAATTTAATTCACTCCAATCAAAAGCAATCCTATCCAAAGCTATCCAAAGCTATCCAAAGCTATCCAAAGCTATCCAAAGCAATCCAAAGCAATCCAAAGCAATCCAATCCAAAGCAAACCAACGGACCAGCGACATCCAATGATGATGTTCCTCATCCCAGGCAGATCCACAAGCTGCCGAAGGGTTCCTCGGCTCACAAGACTCGACGGGCGGGCCCCTTGGTGCGTGTCAAAGCTATGGTGTTTTGTTGGTTTCCTCATGTTTTCCGAGTTTGCAAAGGAAAACCAATGTGATTCACCAGGAACATTTCAGGCTGGCAACTGGTTTTGACAAATTCCCAGAACGAGTTGGCCCCCCCCGTTCAAACTTTCCATGACGAAAGGATACCCAGGGTTTTGACAACATTCAGCACTCGATCATAGGTGTCGTTTTTAGGCTAGTTTGGTTAGAAATAGATTGGATTGGTTTAGATTGGTTTTCTTCCGATTTACCAGGGAAATTCTGCTCTTGAAACGAAACAAAACAAAAAACAACAGGGCACCTATGCACCCGACCATTGCCGTTGGCCGGCCTCCCTTAAGGCTTTTGAGGGCCTCAAGGGTGCCCCTCATCCCAAGGGCTTCATGTGGTGATTGAGTCGCTGCACTCCATCTGCATACATTGGTCTTCTGTGCTACTGGCCTGTGTTTTGTTCATTTTTCCGGTTCAGCCAATGGATGACTCCTGACGACTTTGCTTTGATGTGACATCTTGGACATACAAGCTGAACACTTCCGGGAGCGAGAAGGTGGAGAGCCAACCCGACTGCAGACCCTAAGTGGTGCAGGATCCAGGGTGAATTAACAAGTCACCAGTCCAACATGCTCAAGCGAATTCCCACGTTGCAATTTCAGGGGACAGAAAGGGGCCTGTTGCTCCTGCCGCTTTGCAGACCTTGAGGATCGCATGTTTTGACAAATTTTCGCACTCCCCGCTCGGCTCGCTTATCCAAAAGGCCCACCTTGAGAGGACGTCAGCGGAACCAAAGGGCGGACACATGTTGCATGCTTGCGAGAACCGATATTTTTCCATGAAGCACACAAGCGCAAAAGTGTTTTTATTGATTCGCTGTCCGAGATTAAGCAATCATGACACAACTCGCTCGCTCTCAGCCGGTTGGGCTCGGCCTAGCATTCGTGCTACGATACGAGGATTGGCTTAGGGATTGCAAGGAGCTCGGATCAGATATTTATTCAGGGATTGAAGTGTGACTACATTGGTTTCGGCGCTGAAGGGATTTGGTTCCGGGAGATTTTCACATGGACCCCCCCCCCTTCCCCCCTTCCCTCCTTCCCTCCCCCCCTGCAAAAATATTTATGTTTTGAGGAATCTCTTGAACCCCTTTCTTGGGTTCCACGTTGAACATCGGTCACGGCTGTGCCGGGAGTCTGCTGAAGGCGGTACAGCATCAGCCCCGAGGTGCCGCTGCAGCCGAAGGTGAGGCAGGTGGAGCAGGCAAAGATCATGAACATCTGCCGACTCGTCGACTCCTCGCTAGGCTGGGCTGGAAAAATCGGACCCCAGCAGAAATGAGATTTTTTTGGCTTGGTTTGTGGAAAAAAACAGGACCCCCAAAAAGCAAAAAAACAAAAACGGGAGCTATTTCTGGGGAAGGTAGTTGCCCCCGCCGGAAAAAAAAGAGGATCGGAAAGCATCTGAAGTAGTGTGAAAAAAACTAAGCATGTCTCATTGCGGCTGTTTAGATTGTCGTTTTGTTTCGCTCTTTGCCGTTTTGCAGCCTTGTGTGCTTTTCTTGTGTAGCGGACCCTCTTCTGAAAAGTGTGCCCGTACTCTCGATGTCTTGTTGGAGGCCTGAGGCTTGAGTGGCGTTGCTTGGGCGGTTGGGTCGGCTGTGGCCGACCCGCTTCCATTTGCAGTTCGCTTGTGGGCTGCCACCCGTTGTGAAGCGTATTCATGCAAAACCACATGAGTAAGCAGTGCCTCTTCAGCAGCAACCACCCCAAAAACGTGATTAGGACATTCACAGTATCCCGCACCTGTTCACATAGATTATCGCTTAGTCCTGATCAAAGTAAAGTCAAACCTGATTACGCACAGGTAATTACGTCTGATGTTTCATACATTTTGCACATGGCATGTTGATGCCTCGAGTTGGCTACATTTGTCACATCTGCGAACCACCTCGTCGCTAATAACGCCAGCAAATCCGCAGCCGTGCATTTTTTGTTGGGCCGCCAAGGTTTCAGGAAAAGCTGTTTTGTGCGACCTCTCGCAAACCCCGTTTGCAAAAACATGATGACAATTGACAATAGAGCTATGGCATAAGAATCAAGGGCAAAGATGTCTGTCCCAAACGTCGATACAACATTTGGTTTTCCTTTTGGTTTTACCCGAGCCACACCCATTTCGAACACCGACGGAGCGGGGTGGGTGGGCACGTCTTTTTGAGGGGACCCAACCATTTGGAGCCTTTTGGTTTAAAAGAAACCGCGGTTTCCGGGTGCCTCAAAGAGTTTGACACCCAGGCAAGCAATGGAAGAACCGGAAGTTCACAACTGGAAGCCGGGCCAAAGTCTCCTCCCCGATGATGTGCGGATTTTCGAGGTTCCATGTAGAGAGAAACGTGGGGCGCCCAAAGTTTCCCATGGGCGGGGTTTCGGGACTTTGATCGTCTTCTCACCAACAAACAATGGTTCTCGGCTTGGCAAGAGGCCGCTTTGGACGCCTGCCTTTCACCAAGCTCGGTCCAATCCAGCCGAGGCGCCGTACCGGTGGTCAGGAGAACCAAGAGCACGCTAACAACCGCAACGGCCTCACGGGAAAACCGCTGGCTCGAGGCTTGGAAGGTTTCCGGCAGCCTATTGACACTCAAGTGGCTTCGAAAACAGGGCCTTGCAACAATCCTGGTTCGCTGCGATCTGTGCGGCTATTTCCGGGCATCAGCGCCCGACAGCGCCAACGCATGCTTGCTTTAGTGCCCTGCCTTTTGGTAAATGCATGAGCCGCCTCAAAACTCCTGGAGTAACTCCAGTTCTCATGGGGCCATTCGATCCTGGAACTCCGAGCTCTTTTGCCGCCTTCATGCTTGTTTTCCGCGTTCCAAATTAGCGAGGCACTCGAACCAACCTTGGAACAGCCAAACAAAATTACACCAGCAAGAGATCCCAAAAAGTGTCGGGAAGGTATGAAAAAAGAAAAACGAGTATTATCTTAAACACACAACAGGCGAAGTACCATGTAAAATGGAAGGAGGTTGCAAGAGCAACAGCTTCTGTAAATTCCTGGACAAGATCTCTGTGGAAGGATCTTTGCAGGATCTGTGGGTAGCGCCTCTTGATAGGATCTCTTGGCAAGATCTGTGCGCAGGATCTCCGAGAGAACCCTCCACAAGCTCACAAGCTCTCTTTTCAGGATGTGTGAAGAGCGTCCTCTACAAGATGTCTCGACATGAAATTTTGGCAGGTCCTGCGCGAGATCTGTTGAGTAGATCTCTATATGCAGGACCAACGCAAGATATCTGTGGAGGATTTTTGCAGGATCTCTGGGTAGGATCTCTTTTTTTAGGATACCCTCTACAAGTGTTCTGCTCAAGATCTGTAGGGAGCATCCCCAACAGAATCTCTCGCAAGGAATTCTTTGCAAGTCCCGCGCAAGACCTCGACCGTTTTGAAGATATTTGCGGGAGGATCTTCTCAAGACCCCTGCGCGAGATGTATGGGTAGGATCGCGATCTGTGCGCATGACCTCTGGGCAGGATCTCTTGGTAGAATGTCTTGGCAAGAGGATCCACCGCAACCTCTACATATCGAAGTTGTCTGACTCTGTCAGGATCCACAAGATCTCTTGCAAGAGTATCCTTGCAGGTCCTCTGCTTCGACGTTTGTAATTTGCACCGCGCTACAGCGAGAGCGATGCGAGCCACGGAAAGTGAACAGAAGGCTCACTTTCGATCAAAATTCGCACCGTGCCACAGCCAAAGCGATCTGACCCGCCCAAAAGGTCCGTAGAGGGTTTGCGTTCGATGTCCCAAATTAGCACCGCGCCACAGCGAGAGCGACCCGACCCGCCCAAAAGTCCGCAGAAGGTTCACGTTCGATGTTCAAAATTCGCACCGCGTCGCAGCCAGAGCGATCCGATGCCTAAAGTCTCGAGGCTTCACTTTCGATGTTCAAACTTCGCGCCGCGTCGCAGCCAGAGCGATCCGACCTGCCCAAAGTCCGCAGAGGGTTCACGTTCGACGTTCAAAATTCGCACCGCGTCGCAGCCAGAGCGATCCGACCTGCCCAAAGTCTGCAGAGGCTTCACTTTCGATGTTCAAACTTCGCGCTGTGCCAGGAAGAGAAACGCAGAAGGTTTGCGTTCGATGTCCGAGGTTAGCGCCGCGACACAGCGAGAGCGATCCGAGAGGGTTCACTTTCGATGTTACAAGATCGCACCGCGCTACAATCAGAGCGAGTTCGCCGATCAACCGTTTTCGGATTCGCGCAGCACCACAGCGGGAACACATCCTCAAAAGACATGAGCCACTTTTACGCGAGCCTGCGCCGAAAAGCGCCGGCCAAATCTCGACCCACCCACCACCTTTCACGAGCCTGTGCAATCAAAATGCGCTTCAAGATTCTATGAAGTCACGATGGTGCGTTAATCCACGAAAAATGGCACGGCTCAGAGCGAGCGCCTCAATCTGGCGCCGGGCTTTTTAACTACACACTGTTTGGGGAAACACAAGCTGGGCGGTGCCCTGTGCCAGCAGCCACTCGGCCTCTTCGCTTTGCCTTCGGGGGTCTCACTTGCCCAAAGGAACTGAACATAAAAGGCAAACCTTTTGGAACCTTGACCAGATGTGGACCAGCCCTGCAACACCAGCAGGCTGCAAAGTTGACCTCGGGGGGCTGAGTTTTTTTTCTTCGCATAGCCCTGGCATTAGCCTAACCCTGGCACTGCCTGGCGTGCATGAAAGGAGACACTAACAAACAAAGGTTTGGGGTGGGTTTAGGGTAGGTTAAGGCCCGGCATCGTTTTAACATCCTCACAACATCCTCAGCATCACCAGGCTTTGGTTGGCTGGGTTTAGGGTGGGTTCCAGGTTGGCCTCTGGATGGGTTCCAGGCCTATTGAGAGCAAATTTGGGGGTGGCTGTGCTTGAGGTGGATGGTTTGGTGCTGGTTTATGGCGGGGCTTGGGGTTGATCTCGGATGGGTCTAGGGCTGGTTTAGGGTGGGTTTAAAATTGGCTTCGGTCGTGGTTGTGTTTATGGACTTAAACACAACCACGACTGCAGCCAATTTTAAACCCACCCTGAACCAGCCCTAAACTCATCCGAGACCAACCCCAAGAAGCCCGACCATAAACCAGCACCAAACCATCCACCTCAAGCACAGCTCTCAATAGGCCTGCAACCCATCCGGAGGCAAGCCTGAGCCAACCTGGAACCCACCCTAAACCCAGCCAACGCTGAGGATGTTGAAAACAATGCTGAGGATGTTAAAACGATGCCGGGCCTTAACCTACCCTAAACAGACTACCCCAAACCTACCCTAAACCTACCCTGAACCCATTCCAAACCTTCGTCCTACCCAACCAACCAACCAACCAACCAACCAACCAACCAACCAACCAACCAACCAACCAACCAACCAACCAACCAACCAACCAACCAACCAACCAACCAACCAACCAACCAACCAACCAACCAACCACCTACCAGGGTTAGCCCTGTGACAGGGCTAGGCCAAAAAAGCACCCTTTCCTGACTTCGGGCAACTGACAAAAACAACTAACTTCTCATGTAAGAAAGGGGCCCCAGATTCTTGGCCATGTTTTAAGCACCTTTCTCATTCGCGACGCAAACCGCACTTTCCTTGAAGCTGGCTACATTTGTCACCTCCACCTTGCCGCTACAAGAGCCCGCAAATCCGCAGCCGGGCATGTTTTGTGTTCAACCCTAAACCTAGGTCTTTGCTTTGCTCATGATTTTGATCAAGGGCAAAGATGTGTACGATGGTCTCAAATGCTGATGAGGTGCTTTGTTGCCTGTCACACCTTGTTTACACAGATTCGGTTGTCTTCTCACCAACAATCAATTTTTCTTTGGCTTAGCAAAAGGCCGCTGATGAAACCTGTCTTCGGGTAAGCACAATCATATCAAAGCAGTCTAATTAGTTCTGGTGAGAGCTCATAAGGAACTGAAATCAAAAACACAACTTGTGCAAGGCTCAGTCCTTTTCAAGCTCATATACAATCACATAAACATATCTATACATATCTTTTTACATGTATACAAACTGTGTTTCCTGCTCCCTCTCTCTCTCTCTCTACTTGCATTTATCCCCCCAACATCCAAGATCTTGGGGCGGGGGTTGGGCAAACACATAATAAAATTGATACTGACGATGATAATAGTTATGAAAACAATGCTTGTAGCATTGTATGTATGTGTACATGCATATATAATATACACATCGACATGATTCACCGGTCGGAAGTATGGACCAGCCCCCCTTCCCCAGCCCTGTGCCGCCATGCCGCAATGGCGGTGACCCATGTGATCAGCGAGGAGTCCAGCGCGGCGCATTCCGCCACATACTCCATGGCCCCGACCTGCCGTTGTTTGAGCGAGTTTGTCGTGTTTTGGAGTTGGTCGCCCAACTGCTTGGGTGGTCTTTTTGGGTGGTCTGTTTTCTACAGGTGTGTCATTTTTTGAGTTGGTCATCACATTTTTGGGGTTGTCCTTTTTAACGGGTGGGTCGTTTTTTGGAGTTGGTCGCCCAACTTCTTGGGCGGTCTTTTTGGGTGGTCTTCTTTCGTACAGCTGTGTCATTTTTTGGAGTTGGTCATCATTTTTTGAGGGTTGCCCTTTTTCACGGGTGGGTCGTGTTTTGGAGTTGGTCGCCCAACTTCTTGGGTGGTCTTTTTGGGTGGTCTTTTTTACGGGTCTGTCTCCTTTTGGAGTTGGTCGTCCAACTTTTTGGGTTGCCCTTTTTAACGGGTAGGTCGTGTTTTGATCTTGGTCGCCCAACTTCTTGAGCGGTCTTTTTGGGTGGTCTTTTTTCACGGGTGTGTCTGTTTTTGGAGTTGATCGTCCAATTTTTTGGGTTGCCCTTTTTAACGGGTAGGTCGTGTTTTGGAGTTGGTCGCTCAACTTCTTGAGTGCATGGTCTTTTTGGGTGGTCTTTTTTCACGGGTGTGTCTGTTTTTGGAGTTGATCGTCCAATTTTTTGGGTTGCCCTTTTTAACGGGTAGGTCGTGTTTTGGAGTTGGTCGCTCAACTTCTTGAGTGCATGGTCTTTTTGGGTGGTCTTTTTTCACGGGTGTGTCTGTTTTTGGAGTTGATCGTCCAATTTTTTGGGTTGCCCTTTTTAACGGGTAGGTCGTGTTTTGGAGTTGGTCGCTCAACTTCTTGAGTGCATGGTCTTTTTGGGTGGTCTTTTTTCACGGGTGTGTCTGTTTTTGGAGTTGATCGTCCAATTTTTTGGGTTGCCCTTTTTAACGGGTAGGTCGTGTTTTGGAGTTGGTCGCTCAACTTCTTGAGTGCATGGTCTTTTTGGGTGGTCTTTTTTCAAGGGTGTGTCTGTTTTTGGAGTTGGTCGTCCAATAACGGGTAGGTCGTGTTTTGATCTTGGTCGCCCAACTTCTTGAGCGGTCTTTTTGGGTGGTCTTTTTTCACGGGCGTGCCTTTTTTTGGAGCTGATCGTCCAATTTTTTGGGTTGCCCGGGTGGGTCGTGTTTTGGAGTTGGTTGCCCAACTTCTTGGGTGGTCATTTTTCACTGGTGTGTCTTTTTTTGGAGTTGGTCGTCCATTTTTTCGGGTGGTCTTTTTGGGTGGTCTTTGTTCACGGGTGGGTCTTTTTTGGAGTCGGTCACGCAACTTTTTGGGTGGCCCTTTTTGACGGGTGGGTCGTGATTTGAAGTTGGGCGCCCAACTTTTAGGTGGACTTTTTGGGTTGTGTTTTTCACGGGTGGGTCTTGGTCGTATTTTGGGTGGTCTTTTTGGGCGGTCTTTTTTCACGGGTGGTTGTTTTTGGAGTTGGTCGCCCAACTTTTGGAGTGGCCTTTTTTTGGGTGGTGATTTTCACGGGTGGGTCTTTTCTTGGAGTCGGTCACCCAACTTTTTGGGTTGTGCTTTTTCACGGGTGTTTCGTTTTTTGGAGTCTTTGGTTTGCTTATTGCACGCCCCTTGGCATCTGCTTTCTGTTCACTTCCGCGCATCCTGTGGTTACCCTGGGCGGCATTACTGGCGTGTACTCAGTCAGAAGCAAGCAAGCTCAAATGAGCCCAACCATTCATGAATCCCTGCAAGGGATCCCATAAAATCATTGTTTAGGCAACAATGTCCTAAACACGACCAGAGTTACGGTCCCCACTACCAACCACTCTGTGTTTAAATGAACTTGAGAAGGGGAGACACGAAAGGTAGGATACCGCAAAGTGGTCTTCCTCATGTGTCGTCAAGTGGTTCGCCTGATGTGGGGCTTGCATCCAATACTATTCAGGTGCGCATGGAGCTCAACAGCTTGTACGGTCCCCACTACCAAACACAGGGTCTCCGTCCGACTGGATGCATCGGAATTGGATCCATTCCGAAGGTGAACTGGGGGTCATGAGGCCCGCCCCCCAAATCAACTATACGGAGTTTTCCTTTTTACAGATTCACAGTGTGGGACCCTCCCTATTGGTGAGCGATCAGATGGGACCCCACTCGGATTTTATGAGAGAAGCCGAAAGGGGGGAGGGATTCCTAATTTTGAGACACCAGGCATGTTGACTAGTTCCAAACGAAGGGCCACAAACAAATCAACAAATGGTACGTTCAAACCTCATCATCGTGTTGCGGTGACGCTTTTGATCATACTACACAAGGTCCTTTGGAGGGCACTGGCAGTCGATTTGTCAGATGCAACTCCCGCCTCGCCGAGGCGCCACGTGGGTCTTTGAGCTGGACAGGCGGTGAATGGGAGGCGGTGTGTTCATCTGAATCCAAGGAATTTTCCAACTCTTTGCCCAGCCGGGGAAACGAGATCACCAGTTGGCCACAATGCTCACGCGCAGCTGCTCGGCAACTGTTGGCGCTCAAGGTCAGACTCTTGTGGTTGATCGAGTGGGTCAGATAGTGTCAAACAGCCTGCCCAGACAACCCAGTCACTTACTTATCCATATGTTTGAACACACTCGCAGGGTTTGTCAGTATGCGTGCATCTGGCCTATACAGCCGGCACACCAGCAAGGGTCAGCAAAATGAAGCAAACATGTGGATCCTCTGAACAATACAAGCTTGCCATTGCAAGTCTGCGAGGCCAAGTGTCTTGCATAACCACTCTTGACTCTCGACCAACACGCAAGTCCTGCCTCTGGGCCCTGACATAATCGACTTGACATTTCATTGTGGGAGCGGCCACGCCCTTCTTGCCTCTTGTCGCAAGCAACATTTGGCTGTGAGTCCAAAATAGGTACCCAAAATGGAACCCTGGAAAGGGGGAAACATGGACTAAAACCTGCGG
This sequence comes from Effrenium voratum, assembly GCA_963377175.1. Lineage (NCBI taxonomy): Eukaryota > Dinophyceae > Suessiales > Symbiodiniaceae > Effrenium > Effrenium voratum. The sequence goes on from CAUJNA010003575.1 coordinate 170,051, forward strand.
TCCCCTGGTGGTTTCATTTTGACCCACACCCATTTGGATCTGGATGGGACAGGACCCTTCACCAACACGACATTCGTGCGTGGTCAACACAACGGAACTCTTCGATTGAAGCGATATCATAGCTTTGAGCAAGTCCTGCTAGTATGGAGATGCTGTGAACTGTACCTGTGCCTTTTTTTTACAATCTACCGGCAAGTCAAGAGGCACCCCTTTTGCCTCGTCCTGCAATCGGGGCAACACACATCAACCATCAAGTGCAGCTTCACTGAACCTGTCCACTCCCTCTTTTGTTGGTTTGAAGGGACACCAACAGACAATTAACGATTTGTAACAAGGCCCTCACTGTTTGCAATGCAAGCCCGTAACACAATACGCGCAGGTTTCAGGTCTTGAGAAGTTGTGTAGCGATTCATCAGGAAGACCTCGAGGCTGTGTACTTTAAATCATGTTTCCACAGGGAAATGCATGTACTTGCCAGTGTGCATAAGGCATGTAGGCATTGTGTGAACTTCGGGCGTTAATGGTTTGAAGAGGCTCTAGGTTCACGCATGTCAACCTTAGCGCACCGAAGGGTCCATGGTCATACATTCAGCCCTTTCCCATGCCCCTGATTCCTGACAGAGAGCGCCCATTCTCCCAAGAACTTGCCATTTCAATGGGCGTGAAGGGGCGCAACCCTGGAAACAGAGAAAAACTGCAGGCAGCACTTTTCGGGGGAAAAACAACACGTACGCCTTTCTGGAAAGGGGAAAAGCAGTCAGCCGCGCAAAGAGCCGCTGTTCTCACGCGGTCGATCTGTGACAGTGCTCGGAGTGCCGGAATGAGAACGTTGTCGGCTTGTCCCAGACATGATGCAGGCCTTCACGCAAGTAGGCAATCCCCTGGCGGCGAATTGTGAGCTGCATGTTCAACCCATCTAGGACGCCCGCCCTTGAGGATACATGTCATAAACAGGCATACAAGTGTTGCTCAGCCTTTGTGTGAAAAGGAGCACGATCCATTGGCGAAGAAATACTCTTTTGGCCGGTTGCCGTTTGACCTTAGTAAAACACGGGGGCAATTTTAGTCGGGGCCGGAACACGGAAAACATGTCGGTTTTGCTCTGTTGGAGAAGGCTAGGCGTGTCTAGACTGGCCATTGCTATTGCATTGAAGGAGCCGAAACCTCAGCTTGCAACATGTACCTTAGGAAGGCTCACTGCAACCCTTGCACATGTTGATTGCTTTCGTTGCTCAGCGGCTGTACATTGCAGTTGTCTCGCGGAGAATCACACGAACTTGGACATTGTGAATGCTTGATCCAAGTGGCCGACACATTGAAGTTGTGTGTCAGTTCTCACATTGCGACAAAACAAAGTGTCCCGATTTGGCTCCACCTTCCGGGAGTAAAAGCCTGCTTAAAAGAGAGCGGGTCTGTACGTTCCTTCTACTTGCTTCGTGTTTGCGCTTAGACGTGTATTCCCAGGTAAATGAGTCCAGAGGATCCTTTTCAGCACATCGGAAGGATTTCGCGCGCCAGAATCTGAACCCCCTCTAAACTAGGACAACTCAGGACTGCTGGACCCTTGTCGAGATTCCCATGAACAAAGCACGATATGTTGACATCAATGCATTTGATGTGATTCTTTAGAGTTTGTGCACCCAAACACATGCCCGAGCTGTCGCACGAAACACCACATGTAATTACCAACATCTCACCCAACGTAAGTCCAGCACAAACATATGATGTGAATCTGGACAAGTCTGCATTTTAGGTGATCGTTTGACAAACATCAATGCTTGACTGGACTTGCCAAGACTGGTAGGTCGAACATCTCCCGGCCAGGCCTGGCATGATGCGATCGGATGCCGCACTCGGAGGGGCAGTGTACCTGCCCCGTGGCTGGTGAGGGCGGATGGGAAGCAAACACGGGGTTGAAGGCTGAATGTGATTGATATTGGGTGCAAACGAACATGATCCTGTTGAGTTGCAGTACTACTACTACTACTACTACTACTACTACTACTACTACTACTACTACTACTACTACTACTACTATTACTACTACTATTACAACTACCGCTGCTACTGCTACTGCTTCTGCTACTGCTACTGCTACTGCTACTGCTACTGCTACTACTACTGCTACTGCTACTACTGCTACTGCTACTACTACTACTACTACTACTACTACTACTACTCCTGCTACTTACCACTACTACAGTCAATCCTTTGCAAACAACAAGCAGCAAGTTGCTTCCCCCTTGCCAATCAACCCTTCCGGCCTGGTCCTGGCCGTGCGGAAAGGGCGCTGCCGCGTGCACGAGAAAGAGCTTGCTCCTCAGCACTGATCGTGACAGGCCAGGGCTGGGTCGCCTCTTTTCCTGGGAGCATCAGTCTGCCCAAAACGCGCTTTTCGGATTGGGCGGCTTTCAGAATTAAAGCTCAAAGCAGAGCATATTAGGCGCGTA